>JARHVA010003770.1:645000-970000 GCA_037957365.1 Torreya grandis | reverse complement strand
GCATGTGAATTTTCCTCTTGGGTGAGAATCATGCATTCTGAGTAGTCTTTAGGTGTTTTTAGGCCAGAATGACCAGTTATGGCATCTTCCCTACAACCCAAAGTGACTTACACTCCCAAAAAAATTGATGACCTCCACCATGAAGGTTTGGAGAGACATATAATATAATATTTCCCTATTATATACCTATTAACTATCACTATCTCAATAGGGGTGATAGATCATTAAACATAGGTGCAAGGTTTATTGAGGATTGTCATTTATGTTAAAGGTGCATCTTGCATGAGGTTGATGTCATTGAGAGAGTGTGCCTAGTTGGTAGTATGTTGATATGATAAAGGACATTGATGGAGTGTTTTAATTAAATTATGTTTTGATGAAAGATAATTTAAAGGAAAAATAGAACATTTTAAGGCAATAAGTGCCTTATGGTTGCATGAAGGTACAAGTCTTTGAGTAGCCTAAGCCTATTCATGGCATGAAGAGACCTTATGAGAAGGTATGAGCTTAGTGGATTGGTGAGATGAGTTAACATATGCATGAGTGTTTTTATGAGTTTTTTTGATCATGTATTTGAGGCATTGGATCAATCATGATAATCTCAAGGTGAGCTTATAGGGGTAGGACCTTCAGACCAAGTTTGCACCTAGACCACTTCTAGACCCTACCTAGCCTAATGAGGTATCATGATATATTTTAAGGCATGTGAAAGATGTATGATAGTTATTAATCAATATATAGATTTTTTTAGTATGTGATTGAGGTAGATAGTACATGTAAAGAGGCATGGAAGTTAGTTTTAAGACCTAACATGGTTTGCAAGTCAAGGTCTATAGAGCAAAGAGAGAGAATGTGGCCTAATGAGGGGTCATGATCATATTTCAAATATTTTTATATTATGTAAGAATTTTAAAAGGTGATGTATGTTTTTAAAGTATTTTCATGTATTTTTTGGTCATAGTATGAAGGATAAGGTATAAAAATTTGTTTACAGGTCTCTCGAGTGCTCAAAAGAAGGGTTCTCAACCCAAGAAAGATTTTATTGTGATAATTAGATTATAAAAAATTTGAATTGGAATATAATATATTAATTTTATATTGGAAGCATCCTATCTCAAAATTCTATGCATTATTTTTTGGATTGAGGGTTATTCTTTATGAATGATTATTAAGAATGAAAACATGTTTAAACCATCTTAGAACCCTAATAAGGACCCGATGTTGAATATGTTGATAAAAATTTCCTATGATGGATTAATATGATCAGGTAATATATTGTATATTTTAATATACTCTCCTAGGTACCTCTAAGTTATATTGGTTAGAGAGAGGAGAGATAAAATGTTGAGTGACAGGCTTATTCCTAAAAAAGTTATTATACCTATCAAAAATTCTTTCAGATATAATAAGAAAATAGATAGAATAATAAGGTATTGAATCATGTTTCATGTCCATGGATGTTTTTGGATAGTTTGTATCATTCAATTTTTTTAAACTGGTCATCCAAGTTAGCTAGTCACTAACAGGCCAAATGGTGCGAATAGTGAAAAACCTAGGCAACAGTGAGAAGATGAATAAGAATGTGTTATCATGATAGAGTGATGAAACAAAGTGAAAGGATATGTTTTTTTTGGATACTTATGTCCTATTAATTCTTTTTATAAATATTTGAAGTTATTTATATTGGTGAAAATGATAAAGCCAAATTGAATTGTCTGACTCAATAAGGTATGTGTGTAGTACGATCAACAAATTGGTATTCAAGACCAATAGTTGACACTAAAAAATAGGATGTTTATATTTTAATATGGTATGGATATTTAATATGATCATATAAATTCATAATAATTCATTTAAATTATCTATATATGTGTTAGAGGTCTAAGTCACCATGACTGATCTTTAAGGAAAACTGGCAGTTTTGAGTGAGCAAGTTACAAGAGCATTTTTGAGTTATTTTGCCCTATGTGATGAAGTATAATTCACTTGGTTAATTTTTTGAGGTATTTTATGTTATATTTATATGATTTATTTTCATGTTTGTGTGGCTATATAATGCTTTATCTTCAATTGTTCATGTTAGACCTTTATGTGTGTGTGAAGGCCTAATGTAAACAATACTAATGGTGTGCTTCAAGTGGTGGTTGGAGATAAAAAGTTTCATGGACATAATATGAGCTTAGTTTGGGTATATTTTATTTGTATAATATTTTTTCCTTCCATGTGTTGATTTTAATTTTTTTCCAAGGAGATCAAAGGGTAACATGTACTAATGAAGGCCTAATTGAATTAGGTCTCCTTAAGGTCTAAAAGAGGTTTTGGTATTTCAAGTTGTGGCTGACCTATTGTAATGATGGATTCATGTATGAAAAATATTATAATACATATTTTAATGGTAATATATGTGTTAAATTTTGTGTGTCCAACCAATAGGCGTGTGATCTAGAGGATTGTATAAGAACAAGGCCTAATAGGCCTAATTGGTGAGTTAAAATATTTGAGAGTACAAGAAAAGGAAATAACACATTGAGAGATGAAGGAGGTATTTTAGACCATCTTAGGGGTGTATAAAAATATAATTAATATATAAAAGGGATAATTTATATGAATATCAAGGTCATATGACCTAATTTGTCTTGAAGAGACCTAGTTGAGTGAAGAAGCCTAGAAGGTAGTTTGAGAGAGATAAAATAGTGAGAAGAGATAAATAAGGTGATCATCATCTATTGTGTGAACAAAAAGGTTTTATAAATGTGATAAAAAAATTTATGTTGTTGATTTAGTGTTGAGTCATCTAGGGGGTTGGTGCCTCCTTACAAGTTGGTGTTTACTAAAGCCTAGTTGAGTGGGTGCTTGACTAGTTGGGGTTGGTGTTTCACTAAAGATTGGTTTTTGTCTTATATAACTATAATCAATTTGAATACATCAGTATTTTTTATTACCTTTAATGTTTTACCATATATGTAATGTGTTATATTATTTCATGATCTTGTATGGTTGCGTATGTTTTGTTAGATGTTCATGCTTGTTTGAATGGTTCATGTATGCTTAAATGGAATTGAATGAATATTTTAAAGACATTGATTCATCCCCACCCTCCCCACTCCCCTGCTTCCCCCCCCACCCCCCATCTTATTTATTTTACTTCCAAAAATTGGTATTAGATACTGGTCCTTTGAAACAAGCCTAAAAGCTTGAATCTAATCCTAAGAAGCATATAAAGTCTAGTGATAAAAAAGAAGAAGATAACATGTATAAAAAAGAAGTCTACTATGATAGTGAAGAAGGAGAAGCTAAATTAGACCTTGAATTTGAGCTCATAATCACCCTATACTATTTGAAGCATCAAAATAAGACTATCAAGGATCTCAATAATTAGTTAAAAGGTGTCAACATAAATTTTATATTAAGAAATTGAGTATGATCAGTTGAAGATAGATATAGATTCCTTAAAGGTTGAGCATGATCAGCTCATAGAAAAGATGAGCAAGTTTGAGAAAGAGGATGATAATTCAAAATAATTAAATAGTACCAACATGTAAATACCAATAATGTATCCCAATGCAATAAGGGATAAGTTATCATGGGACCATGGGAAAAGGAGTAATCAATCAAGACATAAGTATATAAATGTTATTTGTTACAGTTGTCACAATATGGGATACATTATAAGATTCTATTATAATAGAGTTATTAGTCCCTCAAGATTATATAATATATATGAATCTCTTAGAGTGCATGAGAAGGGTCAAACATTGGTATGGAATCCAAAGTAAGTTAGGATTGATCATATTGAGCCCAAGAGTCAAGATGGATTATTTGCTAAGGAGGAATGGAAGACTAAAGAGGATTTGTACTAGGTTAGACTACCCTTCACATTCAAGATGAAGGCAAGAAATTATATTTATATAGTGGTTTCTCAAGCCACATGAAAAGAAATAAAAATAAGTTTATCTCATTGAAGAAGAATGTTGTAGGAATAGTGAGATTTGGACACAACACAACTGCCAATATAGTTGGCAAAGGTATCTTGAGTTTGGACAATGGGAAGACCAAGAGATAAAATGTGTTGTATGTGAAAGGTTTAAAACATAACCTACTTAGTTTAAGTCAAATTTCAAATCAAGGAAACATACTAACCTTTCATCATAGAGGGTGTGAGATAAGGATAGCCAAATTAGGAAGAATAATTTCCAATGATAAAATGACTAACAATAATTTATATGTCTTGAATGAGATCAAGAAGGATAGATGATTTATGAGTAATATGAATGAAAGTTTTATATGGCATAGAAGATTAAGTCACCTAAATTTTGAAAATCTAGTTAATATAAGCACTAATAAGTTTGTGAAGAACATGCCTAAGATCACTAAACCTATAAACATACTTTGCAAGGCATGTCAACATGGTAAGTAGAATAGAAGAAGGTTCAAGTCAAAGGATTACTCTACTACAAGACCCTTGGATTTAATACACACTGATATCTATGGACCTACAATAATTCAAAGCTTTCAAGGAGATAACTACATCATGTTACTCATAGATGACTACACAAGAATGACTTGGCTAGCATTCTTGAAAGAAAAGTCAGAAGATCTTGACAAGTTCAAGTCATTCAAGCATCTTGTTGAGAATGAAAAGAATGGGAAGATAAATTTATTATGATCTAATATAGAAAAAGAGTTTTGGTCTAATTATTTTGATGAATTTTGTGAGCTTCATGGAATAAGGAAAAAATTCTTAGTAGTTAGGACACCTTAGTAGAATGGGGTAGTGGAGATAAATAATATGATAGTTCTAGAGATGGATGAACTATGCTAAATGAGTCTATATTATCTGATGGATATTTGAGAGAGGTAGTAATTATTGAAATCTACATTTTGAATAGATTACATATAAGTACTAATGGTAACAAGACTACTTATGAACTATGTAAAGACATACCTACTAATGTGGAAAACTTTAGAGTGTTTGGGAGCAAATGTTTTATCAAAATAAATGATGAAGGCTCAGGAAAGTTTGATTCTAGATATGATGAAGGTATATTCTTAGGATACTCATCAATAAAATCAACCTATATATGTTATAACAAGAAGTTATAGAAGATAGTGGAAAACACCAATGTAAAGATTGATGAGACGAAGAAATCACATTCACGGTCAAAGGATAATTTAGAGAATCTAGAATTTAATATTGAAGAGGAAACTATATAGGTTATTGAGGAAGAAGAAGAATTCGAGGAGAGATAGGACTCAAAAGGCCCCTCAAGATATATTCAAATAGATCATATTGAATCTCAAATCATTGGCAACAAGAATGTAGGTATGCAAATAAGTAGAACACTAGTGAGTAATCTAAATGAAGTGAATGTTGCTCTATTAGCTAAGATTAAACCTAAGAATATTATAGAATAAATCAAAGATAAATTTTGGATAGGTGTTATGAATGAGGAGTTAAACAAAATAGAGAAGAATGAGACTTGGGAACTAGTTCCTAGGCCTAAAGATAAGAATGTCATTGGCACAAAATAGGTGTTTAGAAATAAGTTTAATGAAGATGGAGATGTCACTAGGAAAAATGATGGATTGGTATGCAATAGATATGCACAAGTTGAAGGGATAGATTTTGAGGAAACCTTTGCACTAGTAACAATATTGGAGGCCGTCAGATTATTTCTAGCATATATAGGATTCAAAGGGTTTAAGGAATACTAGATGGATGTTAGATATGCCTTTTTGAATGTGAATTTGGAAGAGGAGGTGTACATAGAGTAAAATAATGGGTTCTCACTATAAGGTTATAAATATTATGTTTACATATTGAAAAAGTCTCTTTATGGTCTAAATCAAGCTCCTAGAGCTTGGTTGCCAGGTTGGATAGGTATCTGTTGGATCAAGGATTCAAAAGAGGAGTTGTAGATATTAACCTATACATAAAGATAGAGGATGACCATCAGTTGATAGTAGTTGTCTATGTGGATGACATCATCTTTGGTGGAAATAATGAGAACATGACCAAGGTCTTTATAGAGGTGATGAAAAAAGAGTTTGAGATGCCCATGCTAGGAGAACTAGCATTCTTTCTTGGGTTATAAATCACTCAATCATAAAAAGGTATATTCATTTCAAAAACTAAGCACATAAGAGAGATGTTAAAGAATTTTGAGATGGAATATTTAAAGGTAGTTATTAAAACTATGATCACAGGGTGTAAGTTGAGCAAGGAAGATGAGTCTCTAAAGGTCAATCAAACATCATATAGGTCAATGATTATAAGTTTTCTATACCCCACTACTTATAAACTTGACATCATGAAAATAGTAGGTCTTGTGGGAAGGTTTCAAGTATAGCCAAAGTAAAATAATCTATAATTAGTCAAAATTTTACTCAAGTATCTCAAGGGGACTATGGAGTTTGGGTGGTAGTATCCATGGAAAAAAGAGTTCAATTTGACAACCTATATAGATGTAAACTGGGTAGGAATTATAGATGATAGGAAGAGTACTGGTAAAGGAGATTTATTCTTAGGTGGGTGCCTAGTTTCATGGATAAGTAAAAAATAACCATCAATAGCATTATCTACTTGTGAAGTTAAGTACATTACAATATCTTAATGTTTTACTCAGGTCTTATGGATGATATAGACCTTAAAAGACTAAAATATGGAGTATGATGGTCTTATCTCTATCTATTATGATAATATAAGTGCTATAAGTGTCTCAAATAACCCTATCATGCACTAAAGGAATAAACACATTCTTATCAAGTATCATTTCCTAAGATAGCAGGTAAGTGAATAAAGTGTCAAACTTGAATATGTTTCTACATAAGATCAAATTGGAGACATTTTGACCAAGCCACTTTGAAAATCAACATTTGAACACCTAAGATAGGAATTGGTTATAGTTATTACCCCTAAAAATCACTAAGGAAGTCAAGTCCTTAGGGGGAGATAATAAGGCGGTTCATTAGCTCTAAGTGTAGGAGAGTAGTGCTAAGAAGGTATGTATGGAGATAAGAGGAGCATGTTTGTATGATGACTCATAAACTCATAACTCTATATGTTAAGTGTTTTGGTTTCTAGGAGTGTGATCCAAGGAGTTGAAAACATCAAATTTATCATTTATATCAAAGGGAGAAAAGTTCAAAATGAGGTAGAATTTTTTTGAGAGTTATTGCCATCAATGGAAATGAGGGATATTATTGAGGATTTTCATTGATATCAAAGGTGCATCTTAAATGAGGTTGATGTCATTGAGAGAGTGTGCCTATTTGGTAGTTTATTGATATGACTAGGGGCATTGATAGAGTGTTGTCATTGAAGGATGCTATCATGAAATAAAATTTGAAGTCAAAAGAGAAAATTTGAGGGAAATAAATGCCTTATGGTTTCATTGAGTTATAGGTATTCGAGTAGCCTAAGCCTAGCCATGCACAAAGAGACATTATGAAAAGATATGAGCTTGGTGTCTTGGTGAGATGAGTGTAAATAGGCATGATTGGTTGTATGAGGTTGATTGAGAATCTATGTGAGGAATTGGAGCTCTCATGAGAGTCTCAGGGTGAGCTTACAAGGTTAGGACATTTAGACTAAGTCTACAACTAGTTTTGGCATAGTGTTGTCATTGATGTCTAGATGCATCTAGTGAAGATGCATGGTGAGTAATCATGATGAATGAGCTTGATGTTTAGATGGGTATGGTAGTGTGAGTTATGAAAAGCTTATTATCATTAAATATATGATCTTGTATGCCTAATATGACAAGGAAGATAAGCAATCGAATGTCTCTCTATTGAGAGAGAATTTGAAGGCTTGAGAAGTTATCAAAAAAATTGGCAACATTATTTTGGTAATTGTTTTTAAGATTCAACATAAAACATAGCGAGATATGAATATCCTTAGTCAAACTCCAAAAATCTGAATAAATAAATCCAAAGATGCTCTATCAATATACGAAGATTTTCTATTAAAGATCTAAAGAAGAATCTATATGATTTTACTTAAATAATTATATGATGTGATGGAGAACTTAGGATAATTTTAGGTTAAGCCTACAAGGATAAGGCCTTAATCCCAAATCTACCACTAGATTAGTTGTAGACCTTGCCTAACCTAATGAGGTGTCATGAGGTGTTATCAAGGTAAATGAAAGATGTTTGACATTGTTTGAGTATGTGAGATACTCTATGATCATGTAATTCAGGTGGAAATCACATGGAAATAGGTTTGAAGGTCAGTTCAAGACCTGTGAGGTGTGAAGATTTAGGTGTAGTAAAATAAGATGGTGAGAGCATGGCTTAATGGGGTATTAGGATCATTTTTCAAGGCATGAGTGAGTAGGTGAGCATTGAAAAATGTGATTAAAGGTTTTTAAGCATATTCATGAAATATCAGGTCATGGTTTATAATAAAAGGCTTGAAAAAGGGTTTTGAGGTTTTTTGAGTGCATAAAATGTAGAATAGTGTACTCGAGAAGGTTTTTGAAGTGTTCATTGGCACATGAAAAGTATAAATCAGGACCTAATACTTTCATGGTAGATAGGTAAGGGATATAGATCAAATTTTAGATCATTGGTTTCTAGAATGAGGGGTTAAGCTTTATGAATGATCGTTAAGACTGAAAGATAGTTTAAACCCTCAAAGAAACATAACTCAAACTTGATGTAAAAGATCTTATTATAAAGTGCCCAAAATTTTTTGGTATGGATATAAAAGTTATTATAGGTTGTATTAATCTCTCTTAAGCACCTCCAAGTTTGATTGGTTTCTCATGTGAGTGAACATATCCTATAGGAAAGTACTTATTTCTAGGAAAATTGGTATAACAGATAGTGTTGACTAAGTTCATCAAGTTGGCCAAACTGGTATCAATTATGTTACTACTATATGTGGAGTTTTGGAGAGTTTCCATAAAGACAAAGTGTAATATGCTCTAATTAAGGCCTAAATGAATTAGGCCTCCTTATGACCTAAAAGAGAATTTGTTCTATTAAACTATGGCCTACCTAATGTATTGGTTGATTAATTTTTGTAATGTGTATTAAGAACTATTTAAATGTTAATACAAGTGTACAAGTGTGTATGGATAACCAAGGTTAATGAGAGTAAGAGACTAGTATAAGTATAAGGTAGTTTTAAGACTATTTGTAAAAGTTGAGTAAGAGTGTGTGAACGTGAATAAAATACCAAAGATAGGAGGAGGAGGTCATGTGGAAAATTATAGGGATGTCATGAATATATAAAATAAGTTTTTAATGTGGTGATAAAGGTCATATTACCTAATCAAGTCAAGAAGAGGGCTAGTTGAGCAAAAAAGGCTAGAGATCAGTTTGAGAGGAATAAAAGAGAGAGAAAAGATGTAAAAGAGGACCATCATCTATTTAATATATAAATAATGAAAAATATGGAAGATCTATTTTTAATTGGCTGAGTAAGTACTTGGTTAAGAGGTGGATGAGTTGGTGTTGAGTCACTAAGGGAGTTGGTGATTCCTTACAAGTGGGTGTTTATTAAAGACTCTATCAAGTTGGTACTCGATATATTGGGGTTGGTGCTCCAATTTAAGTGGGTGCTCAAATAAATTTGATTCATTTATTTATATAATTGGTTTTCAATCTATTTTTATTGGGTTTTATTCCCCATGAGAGTTTCCCACTTAAATGATGTGTTCATACTTACTATGTGTATATTATCATATTGATAGACTAGTTAATATTGCTCATATGATGATGTTGCTTGATGAATGATTATAATATCTATTGAAGTGAAATTAAAATTTTATAAGGACACTAATTCACCCCCAATATTATTACATTATGATTTTAATAATTGGTATCAGATCTTTGTCCTTTTGAAGACAAGTCTAAGAACTTGAAGGTGATCCTCATAAGCACAATATGTCTTGTAATCAATAAGAAGAAGATAACATGTATGTTGAAGAAGTCTAATATGAAAGTGAATAATGAGAAGCTAAAGTGGAACTTGAAACTGAGATTATAAGAGCCCTTGATGACTTAAATCATCAAAATAAGACTATCAATGATCTTAGTAGTCAGTTAAAAGATCTCAACACAAGGTTTAAGTCAAAAGAAGTTGAATTTGATTAGTTAAAGTATAAGATATATCCTTGAAGGTTGAGCATGATAAGAGTGATCAAGTCAAGAAGAATGTCAATATAAATATCAACATAAAATCACCTATCAAATAGACCAATGCCATAAGGTATTCCAATTTCTCCCATGGTCATTATTTTGCTTGTTATTAGTTTGGGCATAGAGCAAAGTACTATAAAAAGATGCCACCCAAGAATAAGTTTTCATCAAACTATGATAAAGGAAGAAATTTTCCAAGAAGAGATCACATATCACATGAATCAAGAGGTTTGTCTAACAAGATTAAGGTCATTGGCTATGAATGCCAATGTGTTAATCATATTTCAATATTTTGTAAGATCAAATTGAACAATTCTTTAAGTCATAACAAGATATTAGAAGTTCCTAAGAAACACATTATGGTATGGATACCAAAGAATGTGAAAACTGATCATGATCAGCCTATGGATCAAAGTGAACTAATTTATAGGGTAGAATACGAAGAGTGTTTGGTATCAGCTCAGATAGAGAAGAAGGATGATGTATACATCAAGCCAAATGTGTCAATCATGACCAAGAGGATCTTAAAGAAAGACTATTAGCCTCATAACTACAAGTTGAGTGAGAGTATGGAGATCTAAGAATATATTGAATTTGTCTTATTCTAGTGCCCTAAGGGGTGAATCTATTAAGCTTCATGGAGACACTCATCAATAAGTGAAAGCATATTGGAAGCTTGTTGAGTGTTGATAGGTGTTGTATGGTATGAATAAATGTTGAAAATTGTTGAGTCTAAGTTGGAAGTGTGATATTTTGGCATGTTAATAGGTAATTTTTTGGTATCTAGTTATAGTTATGCTTGATCTATGTTGAATCATTGTTGTGTAGATCTAAATGATCTTTCTTTGTCAAGTAGTTGTTTTGAGATTAGTGTCTAGGTAAGAGCAAGTTTAGTTTAGTGGGAAGTAATTTATGTAAATGCACATAAAAGTGGTTCACTGATGAGAATTTCCATAAGTTGTATGATCATGGAAGGCACAGGTTAAGATGTTAAAGGTGTTCAAGTGTATTGGAGGTTTCAGTCTTGTCATGGCATGACAAAAGTATGAGAGTAGTGATATGAGTGATATCTTCAAGGTGAGTTTGTTGATTATTTTCTTCTCTATTGATTAGTAATAAACAATTGATATCAAGGATCATCTTTTGAATATGTGTCTTACATAAGGTGGATATCAAAGGTGAATAAATACATTTGGTAGAGTGCAATGGGCAGTGATTAGTTACATGAAAGAGTTATCATGATGAGGTATATGCCATGGTGGCTTGAGAAACATGAAGGAGAATGATTGATTCAAGAAGACCATCTAAGATACCATATGGACATGATATGATTAATCTCTGCACTAACATGAAGGACTAGATTGTTTCATTGGAATAATATCTTTAATTATAGATAGACCTAATAGGCATGGTGAACAAGCATTGATTTCAAAGATGTTTTATGCTCATAGGAATTGGATGTGATTTATATAAGCATTTAAAGATGACCTTTGGGTCATGTATCACATGTTTATATGATTATTATGCCCTAGTTATGTGAGGTGAAGGTGATCAAGTAAGATAGAAGTTTGGCAAACAATGAACTAGGTGTGTTATAGACCTAATGAGTAGTGAACTAATACAAGAAGGGTTATCATGATATAGATGGATTAGATATGTCTTATTGATCTTAGAAAAGATTATAAGATATTTTTTGCATAGTGTGTGAATGGATAATGATATATTAAGGAAAATCATCAGCTCAAGATGAGCTATTCAATTTATTCTATGATTTGTAGAAATTAATAATTGAGCATAACTTATGTTTGGGAATTCCATTGATTCATTGTGAGATTATGTGTTGAATTCAAAGGGGGAGCTTGGTAGCTTTGATTTATTATTTAGTTTTTGAGAGTAATTTACAAAAAGGGATAATGGATAGTTTCATAAGTTGCAATATGTATGAACCTTTGTCATTAACATCAAAAGGGAAAATGTTCAAGAAGAGAGAAAGACTAGTTTGGGAGAGAAATAGATTGATCAGACTATAGTGTGTTTTTCCATCAATGAGAAAGGAGGATTTTTTTGGCATAGTGTTTTCATTAATTTTAATCTGATTTCATTGATGTCTAGATGCATATGGTAAAGATGCATGGTGGGTAATCATGATGAATGAGGTTGATGTCTATATGGGCATGATAGTGTGTGTTATGATAAGATTATAATCATTAAAGGTATGAACTTATATGATTGATATGACAAGGAATATAGTAAACCTAATTTATCTTTGATGAGAGAGAATTTTAAGGCTTGAGAACTCATCAATAATTTTGGCAATGGTTTTGAATACTTGACATAAAACATAGTGAGCTATGAATATCATAAGTTGAGCTCTAAATATCTGCATAAGTAACTCTAAAGATGCTTTATCAAGTTACAAAGATGTTCTATTAAATATCTGAATTATTATATAAATTATGTTCCTTTATAAGGTATATGATGTGATGGAACACTTAAGATAATGATAAGTTAAGCCTATGTAAGCAGATCTTAGAGGAAAAAATATTATTTCTAGGAAATTTATTGTAGTAGATAGAGTTAACTACATCAAAGTGTGAAAATGGATTGATTTAAAAGTGTGATACTTGTATTTTTTTTCCATGGTGTTTTTTGAGTGGGTTATATCCTTTAGGTATGATAAACCATTCATACAATTTGGCCTATCACTAACAAACCTAATGATGTAGACAGTGAAAAAACTAGGCATAAATGAGAAAGTATTAGGTAGGTGTTATCATGGATTAGGGTTGAATCCAAATGGATGGATATGTTTTTCAAGACTAATAATAAATTTTAATGATGAATATAATTTTTTAATATCCTTGTATATGGAAAAAAATTGATCTCAAAGTTGACTTATCTTGCTTAGTGAGGTTTATGTACAGAGAGTTCTAGTGATTGAACTATATATCTAATACTTTCCATTAGCCCTTAGTGTTTTTATGTTTACATATGTTTTTAATATATATATATATATATATATATATATATATATATATCATACTCATGTATCAAGATATTTCTAATGTGTCTACATAGGTTTTAGAATTCAATGTCATCATGACTAGTGTTCAAGGCAAAATGGCAATTTTAGGTAAGCAATGAGCTTGAGACCCAATACCATAAGTTGATGTATATAATACACATAATGATGCTTTTTGGTACATGAATGATCTATCCATGATTTTAAAAATATTTTAAGTTAGTGTAAGAGGTTGTAACATTTAATCCAAAATAACTTGTCTGGCTGAGTAAGGACTATGAGAGAGAAGGTCAACAGATTGGTTTATAAGACCACTAGTTTCCATTAGATCTTATGAGTTGTTTATTGGAGATTATTATAAGGATGTTGTAATAATTTTTTTGTAAATTTAAATCCTTTGATTATTTTCCTCTAGGTGTTATAATTTCATTTATCCATAAATATGTTTGAAGCTAGTTGGTTGTTCTGATTGAGCTACTTGTAGAGAAGGGTTTTAGTACTTTTGCCTTGAGTGATGAGGTCTAATTCATACATTTATGACCCTGAGGTAATGAGATTTTTGAATATTTAATTTTTTACCATGCTTGGTTTTTGAATATTTAATTTTTTTCCATGGTTTTTTTGAAAAAATGTATTTATGCTTCAGTTATTCAAGACAATTTTTTTGTGTATGCACAAGCCTAGTGTGAATAGTGTTTTGAGAAGGAGTTCAAGTGGTGGTTGAACCTAAAATGTGTTATGGAAATAAAAAAAGTATTGGATATATTATATTTGAGTTTATTATAATTTTTCTTTATGTATGTGTATTTTGAAATATTTTTAAGAAACACAATGTTTAATATGCTCTAATGAAGGCCTAAATGAATTGGGTCTCCTTAAGACCTAAAAATGAATTTGATATATTATGATATGTCAGACCTAATGTATTAGTTTATTAATGTTTTAAACATGTAATAATACCTATTTAAAGTTTAATCCAAGTGTAAAAGTGTGTATGGTCGACCAAGGTGTATGAGAGTAAGAGACTAGTATAAGGACAATGCAGTTTTAGGCCTATTTTTAAGAGATGAATAAGAGTGTGTGAAAGAAAGTAAAATAACACAAATATGAGTAGGATGAGGTTATGTGTAACATAATATGGATGTCATTAATATATAACAAAAGGTATGTATGTGAGGAGCAAGGTCATATGACCTAATCAAGTCAAGAAGAGGGTTTGTTGAGCAAATAAGGCTAGAGACCAGTTTCAAAGTAATAGAAGAGAGAGAAGAGATATAGAAGAGGACCATAATATATTTAATATTGAAACAAGGAAAAATATGTAAGGTATAGGTTTAATTAGATAATTAAGTGCTTGGTCAAGAGATGGTTGAGTTGGTGTTAAGTCACTAAGGGAGTTGGTGCTTCTTTGTAAGTGGGTGCTTGCTAAAGACTCTATCAAGTTGGTGCTTGATGGATTGGGGTTGGTGATCCAAGTTTAGTTGGTGATAAATAGGATTTGATTCATTTATTTATAATATTAGTTGTCCAATATATAGTCAGTGGGTTTTATTTCCCATGAGGGTTTCCCACTTATAAGAAGTGTTCATAATTTCTATGTGTCTATTCTCATGTTACTAGACTAGTTGATATTGCTAATATGATGATGGTTTTTGATGAATTATTATAATATATATTTAATTAAAATTAAAATTTTATAAGGATTGATTCACCTCCCCTCTTAGTACATTGTGATTCCAACACCTATACCACTTCTAGACCTTGATTGGCTTAATGAGGTATCATAATCTATTGTCAAGGCATGTGAAGGATGTATGGAAGTGATTAATAATGAGATAAATTTCTTGATTATGTTAATGAGTTTGATAGTTCATGGAAAGAGGCATAAAGGTTAGTTTTAAGTCCTAATGTGGTTTGTAGGCTAAGGTCTAGAGAGAAAATAGAGAGAATGTGACCTAATGAGGGGTCATGATAAGATTTCAAAGTTTTTGAGATTATGTAATAATTTTAAGAGGTGATCTATGTTTTTTAAAGTATGTTCATGTATTTTGAGATCATATTATGAAGGACAAGGCATTAAAAGTTGTTTGGAGGTCTCTTGAGTGATTATAATGAAGGGTTCACAACCTGAGAAGGATTTTATTATGCTCATTATTTCATAAAACATTGAATTGGAACATAATATATTAATTTTATATTTGGAAGAATCATATCTCAAAATTATAGGCATTAGTTTTTGGATTGAGGGGTTAAGCTTTATGAATGACTGTAAAGAATGGAAATAAGTTTAAACACTCTTAGAACCAAAATAAGGATGCAATGCTGAATATTTTGATAAAAAGTGCCCAAAATATATTTATATTCTTAGGTAATCTATTGTATATTTTATTTTACTCTCTTAGGTGCCTCCAAGTGGTATTGGTTAGAGAGTGGATGGAGAAAATGTTGAGTACAAGCTTATTCCTGAAGAATTTGTTGTAACTATCAAAAATTGTATTGGACATAGTAAGAAAATGGATAGATAAATAAGTTATAGACTCATGTTTCATGTCCATGAAGGTTTATATATAGGTTTTATACCTAAATTTTTCTAAATTGATCATCCAAGTTAGCTAGTTGCTAACATGATAAATGGTGCAAACAGTGAAAAACCTAAGCAACAGTGAGAAGATGAATAAGAATGTGTTATCATGAAAGAGTGATAAAACAAAATGATTGGAGATGTTTTATGGGACTGTTATGTACTATTAATTCTTTATATAAATCTTTCAAGTTAGGTATAGTGGTGAAAATGATGAAGCCAAAATGGCTTGTCTGACTTAGTACGGTCTATATATAGTGAGGTCAACAAATTGGTTTGTAAGACAAATAGTTACCACTAGACCATATTATGTTCATATTTTAATATGGTATATAGATTTAATAGGTTCATATACATGTATAATAATTCATTGTAATTTTTTATACCTATGTTGTAGGTTTGAGTCACCATGACTAGTCTTTGAAGAAAACTGACAGTTCTAAATGAGCAAGTTGCAGGAGTGTTTTTGAGTTTTTTTTCCTATGTGATGAAGTATAATGCACTTGGTGAATTTTTTTTGGGTATTTTAGGTTTTTTTAATTTGATTTATTATCATTTTTTTGCATCTAAATAATGTGTTATCTTCAATTGTTCAAGATAGACCTTTATGTGTGTGTCAAGGCCTAATGTAAATAGTACTAATGATGTGATTCAAGTGGTGGTTAGAGATTAAAAGTGTCATGGAGATAATATGATATTAGTGTGGTTATATTTTAGTGTTATTGAAGTTTTTTTTTGTGGAGTTTTAAATCTTTCCAAGGAGATCAAAGGAAAACATGTGCTAATGAAGGCCTAATTGAATTAGGTCTCCTTAAGGCCTAAAAGAGGTTTTGGTATTTTAATTTGTGGTTGACCTATTGTAATGATTTATTAATGTATTAAAAATGGTATAAGACCTATTTTAAGGGTAATACAAGTGTGTAAGTGTGTGTGGCTGACCAAAAGGTGTGTGAGCTAGATCATTGTCTAAGAACAAGGCCTAATTGGTGAGTTTGAAAAATTGAGAGTGCAAGCAAAGGAAATAGCACATTGAAGAGTTGAATGAGGTATTTTAGACCATAATATGGGTGTAAATAAACTATCATGAGGATATAATATGGGTATTATAAATTAATACCAAGGTCATATGACCTAATATATTTTGAAGAGACCTAATTGAGTGAAGAAGCCTAGAAGGTAGTTTGAGAGAGATAAAAGAATGAAAAGAGCTAAATAAGGTGATCATCATATGTTGTGTGAGTAAAAAAGTTTTTTTCAGGTGATAAAAATTATAGGTGTATGATTTGGTGCTGATTTATCTTGGTATTTTTTGCCTCCTTACACATTGGTGCTTGTTAAAGCCTAGTTGAGTGGGTGTTTGATTAGTTGGTGTTGGTGATCTATGTAAATTTGGTGATTCACTAAATATTGGTTTTTGTCTTATAATACTATATTCCATTTGAATATATTAGTGGGTTTTCTTACTATTGAGGGTTTCCCACATATTTAATGTGTTATCTTGTTTCATGATATTGTATGGTTGCATATGTTTTGCTAGATGTTCATATTTGTTTGAATGGTTCATGTATACTTAATTGAAATTGGATGAATGTTTTGAAGACACTATTTCACCCCTATAAACTATTGTGATTTCAATAGGGTTTATAATTTTTGGTCTTAATATAGCACTGTGAAGCACCTTTCCACTACCCTTGACATGAAGATCACCTTTGGGGGTTATTGGAGTATCTGTATTGGCATCATCAAGACATCTTTCTTCTATGGTATGTAATAGTGCCTCTCACTTAGACATCCTGGTTTTTTGTTCATGGTTAACCAGTTATATGGGTTATTTTAGGTGACTAATATAAGGTTATTTTGTGACTTTAGGATCCCTTCTCACCTCAAAAACCCATGGCTCATGCACGTCCTTCTCAATTCCTTGCTTATAGGCATAAACTAGCTCTCTCAAGCCTAATCCATACAATATATGTCATTAAAGTTCAAATTAATAGGTAATATGAGTACTAATAAGACATAATGAGACATTAAGGACCATTTCATATCTAAACTAGTCCATCTAGATGAAATTAGAGGCATAAATCTATCATTAGGTACCACCAGGGTTTAGAAAGGGTTCTAGAAGTCCACCATCTTAATGATGGTTCATACAGTATAGAATTACATAAAAAAAATTATTACCATGAATATTTATTCTATTTAACCCTTAATATCCCTTAAATATCTTAAGATACCATGCAAAGAGTGTGAGGAGATAAGAGTGCTAAAAGGTATGTATTAAACTTTCTACTAAGCAATTTGAGAAAGTTAACCTCTTAGTGTTCCTTCATAAAATTGATACCCTCAAACCATCATTATTTCATGGATTTTGAGTCCATGGGGGTAATTAAATTTACCTAGGATCCCTATGCCTAGGTCACCTTGTGGTGAAGTGTGTGAGTGCTTGAAGGTGCAACTCGATATGGTTACTCAAGAAATGGAGCCTGGGTAAGGAATAAAACCAAAAAAGGAACATATCCTTGTATTAATATACTATAAATTCCTTTTCTAATGTATATAACATCCTTATACACATATCAAATTTTAATGAGGCTACGTAAATGTTTGTACTTGTTGTTGGGATGGAGGTAGGGTGATAGACTTGAGAAAAAGGCTTGAGCCTCATAGACCTAGACTCATATTTGGGGTATTCACTAATATATAGGTGAATATTTGATTATAATTCTTCCATGACACCCTCTAAAACCTATATTACACTTTTTTCTTATGTTTCCATGATCTCAAACCACTCACTAGCCTATACTCTCTTTTGTGGCCTGCCTAATCAACATTAGCTAGTGCATGGAGCTATAATAGTTGATGTTGGTGCCTAAATTAACTTAATTCATATATTATAGGCTATAATCAGGGTTAAAACATCATGTTTCAATGTTTTAACATATCCTTAAGGATCATGTGTTATAACCTTGCCAATATATCTACATATACAATCATATGTAGGCATGTGTGTATTTGTAGGTTTAGAACTCAAACTAAACAATTTCATTGTTTGGCAGTACTCTCATGAAATATATTAATGATTTTGGATGTTTATTTATCCCACAAAGACTCTCCTTGCACATATCCTAATCCTTGTTACTTTTATTGGTCTTCCACCTTTCCATTCTTCACAAAACTAACTGAATGTGTGAGCTTCACATAGTTCAAATGCACTTATTTGGTGAGGTAAACACCTTGCTTTACCCTTCCTCATATTTTGAAATTTCACTTTGGGTGTATATTATATCTTACACTTAGGTCTAGATATAAACCTTAGGACTTGTCAATAGCATTTTAGGCACTATTTCATATATGTTGAATGTCTACAAGGTTCTATGTATTATGGTCCTTTGAGTATAAGAGAGTGACTTATTATTTGTATTTGAGGTCTCAATTCCTCTCTCATCCAACCCATATATATATATATATAATATGGGAATATTTCTTAGTCATACCCTTCTCCCATTTCTTAGGGCTGATTTTCACATAGTGAGTTTGAAGGACTTCTACCAAGGAGGATTTAGGTCTTTTCCTGTAGGTGGTCATTACTCTCTCAATAGGGTATATGCCTTCATAGGATAATATCTTCATGACCTAATGGTTCTTGACAACCCTAAGGAGTGTTTAAGTCTTGATCCCATGAATTGGACTTGGGTAGGGGGTGGATGGCTTATGGGTGATGATAGTGGAAAATGGTGTTTGAAAGTGGGTTACATGGTTTAAAACTAAGATGGAAAGGCAATGTAAAGGTTATCAAACATAAGAGGGTTTTTAGGGTTTTTAATGGACCATAAACTCACCCTCAAAATAGTTTATATGGGGTCCTAAGAATTTCCATACATATACCTAGTAAAATGAAACATTTTGAGGTTATTGATGAGGCATATGTAGTGGAAAAAGATAACCTAGGATCCTCCAAAAACCTTAACATATGATAAATTGCCTTAATATCTACTAAAAGGACTATGAAGGTTCTTAAGGGAAGACATATAGTGATTCCTTGGGATTTGTGGCTATGATGAAGAATGTGAACCTACACATAAAGATGTAATGGTGTGATTATAACACTATATTCTATGTTTTGAAAACCTCAAATCCATCATCAGATAGTATACTTCCTTTCTATGCCAATGAAACCCACATGTGTAGGTTGCATCACTTGGAAACACCATTTTAGAAGGTTGGAGACCATTTGAGCATTCAAGTTGGAGTAAAGAGACATGAACATCCTCAAAACACCATGATGAGGCATCTAAATGTCATTCATCTTTAGATGTGTACACTAGATATTCCTCTTCATCAATAAAATTTGCTTGTAGTCTAAAAACACTAGCATTTTAGACATTTCTTATCTCCATAAGCCCATATGTGCAAACCAAATGTTGAGTAGGTCATGGAAAGTCTCAGTAAGACTTAAATAACTAAGAATAATTACCATTTTGATAAACTAGACCATAAATTTAATGAATTCATCCTCCTTATTTTTCCTTATATAGATGAGGATGATTACTAGATCACATAACTTACTAATGAATGCTCATAGAGATCAGGGGAATAAACCTACTACCAATTCCCATGACTATAAAGTAAACAAGTTCACTTTCTCTATCCAAGGGCTTGGACTCTATTTCTCTCTTCTTTGTATGGATTGAGGACAAACTTGAAGTGCTCTCAAGTCCTACCAATGAGCTCGATGTCAGAGATGAATCAATTTTGGGATTTTAAAGAACTAAAACAATCTGATTTCTTCCACACTTTCTAGTAGTGAACTTCTCTTACATACCCCTAACTTCACCTAAGCCAATCCATACCATATGGATTTTCACCACTTAGAAAACTCATAAAATATATAAATTTCTTATATTTTATAATTGTTCAAACCATAACCCATTATTATCAAGTAGGAGGGAAAATAAGAGTCAGGTGATGCACTAAAGCTCATGGTATGAACTAAGGGGGTGAAAAGGTACATTTTGGCATATGTGTGGCCCATTTAGTGGTAATTAAGCATTGAATTTTATGAAAAGGTGCTCAATAGTGCATGAAATGATTTAGGATATGGCCTAATGGGGTTTCTGAAGGTTCTTAAAGGTGTAGATAGTGGTTTATTAGCCCTTCAAGGTCAAGTGGTGCATATTTAAGGTCAAATATCTCTCTTTTAGACCATATACATAACTTTAAGATGAAAATTCAAGTGAATATAATTTCAATACATGTAAAAAAACCTTAATACCTATAAAGGACTATAATTAATCCCATATACACATTCATAACATTTTAAAAATCTTGGAAATGAACCATACCTTACATAGTTCAAATACACCAAAGAGGTTCATAATGACTCATCAACTGCATTATCAAATCATCTCTACCATGGCACTTTTGAATTGATTAGACCACTTCAAAACCTATTTTAAACCTTCATACATGATAAAACACTCTAATGACACTTGACATAAGCTAAAACATGATGTAGGGGTAACCACTATGTGTTTGACAACATGAATAGATAGTGGACCAGCTGTATCTTTAATGACAACCAATGACCATGTTTTGGACTATCCTAGTTCACTAAAAAGTATGAAAAATATGAGGCCTAATGGTGGACTAGGGTTTATATGGATTAGGTTGACCCCTTTCTAGGCCTAAGGGTAAAAAGTGTTCAAAACTTTGGATTTTACTTCACTTCCTAAGGGAAAGAATATGGTTCAATGTAGGTGGATATATCAGACCAAGTTTATAGCAGATGGGTTGGTCAATAAGTACAAAGAAAGATTGGTCACTAAGGGTTTTTCATAGGTATATGGCATTAAATGCTTATAAATCTTTTAACCTATTAAAAATGTGTCTTATATTTGACTCACATTAGCTATAGATGTAACACATGGTTGGGATATGCATCAAATGGATGTAAAGAGTGCCTTTCTTTACAGAGACCTTGAGGAGTAGATCTACATGGAGAAGCCACCTAGGTTTTCTCAAGATTAATCCATATTTAATGGACTTAGATAATCCATCTATGGCCTCAAATAGGACACTTAATCTTGGCATACAAGGGTGGATTCCTTCTTCCTTACTTTAGGTTTCACTAGGTGTCATTCAGACCCTAATGTATACTTTTTATGATATGATGATTCTTTATTGATATTGGTCCTTTATATTGATGATATTTTAATATTGAATAATTCCTCACCATCTATTATAGTAGTAAATATTGATCTATAGGATATATTTGACATGATAGAATTGGTTCTTATGCATTAATTTATCATCATCAAGATTTCATAGTCTGATTTAGGGATTTCACTTGCACAACTCAAGTATAATCTTGATATTTTGGCTCAATTTCGCATGGTTGATTGTAAACCATATATTACTCTCTTTATATCAAGATTCAAGCTTGAGGCTGACTATTATACATCCTTTGTTGATGACACTCAGTATTGATAGCTTTTTGGTAGCCTTATTTATCTGACTCATACAAGGATTGCTATTTAATATATAATGGGACTTATCTCTAGATTCATGTAGTAACCACATGAGATACAATGGAAAGTAGCTAAGAGGATCTTACACTACATTAAAGGATCTTAAATATTTGGGATTCATTACAAATTTGTCATAGAGATTGACTTAGTTGGTTTTACAAATTTAGATTGGGTAGGAAATACTTAGAATTTCAAGTCTACGTCACATTATAGCTTTTCTTTGGGTTTTGGTCCTATCAGTTGGTCTAGTAAGAAGTAAAATTGTATTAATATATCATCCATAGAGGTAGAGTACAAGGGAGTTATTAACATAACTACTGAATCTATTTAGATTTAGAGGATTCTATCTAAGTTTGGAATTTTATTCAAGCAACTAACCATCATATATTGTGATAATCAAAGTACTATATAGATATGTAAAAAATTATTTTAGCACCATCAAACAAAAAACATTGATATTCACATGAATTTTATCTAGAATCTTATTCATGGTCAAGTCATTGACTTGAGATTTTTCCAGTCTTCAGATTAGTTTACAAATATCTTTACCAAATCATTCACTGAGAGTAAGTTCATTCATTTTTGAGCTATTCTTGGGGTGTATTCTACATCATCAATATAACCATATTTATTAGGGGCCTTCTATCCTCTTCTCTTATTCTATGCATCTCTTATTTTCTTTTTTGGGGGGGGAAGGGGGGTTTCCTATGAATTTTCTCATTTTATTTAATTTATTAGAGATTGCTTTGTACATGGGTATCTCATCAATCTTTGTTGTCAAGACCCATTTATTTTTTACACTAACCACCTAAGTTGTGCTTATCAGGGGTGTTAGAGTACAGGTTTTCTTTTTTCCCATATTTATGTATTATGGGATTTTTTCCTCACTTGGAATTTTCCTACTTTTATGGAGAAGCTTGCTTGTGTGTGTAGGTTGACTAGGGGACTAATAAGTAACTCCCTTGATTAGATATTTCAAGTATGGGAGTTACTCATCTATTCTTAGCCCTATTGATCACCTTTTTTTGGAGGATTTACTTGGCTAGTTTGGGGGTCTATTGACCACCTTTTTTGAAGGATTTACTTGCTTACTTTCCTATATTTACTCATCTCATTTGAGATATTTTTAACTTAATGAAAGATTGAGATTTTATCCACTTGATTTTTTATCTCTTGAAATATTGTCTTTGATTGATTTGATTTTGCTTCAATAAAATTATGGTGTGCATAAGCTTCATCTCATGTGATCTCAACCTTTGCATTCACATTATCCATAACTGGTGACATCTATAATACCCTATACTCATGTCATATGGAAATTGGGGTCATCCATTGATATGAACACAATACTTACAGGTTATATCATTATATGGTCACTTTACATTATCATGTTTTGATCTCATATATGGACTTACACATGCCTTTATCCATGATTATATCTTTTATAGGGTATTTGATATGTTATGCACTTGAAATTTTTTTACAACACATTTGATCCATGTAATACAATGATATATTTTATATTAGTTACTTATGATTTACTTTATGTACTTCTTTGAGTGTTTTTCCTTGCTATTGTCTTTTTTATTCAAAGATTTGAATATGTTCCATTACTTGTGTCCCCCATGCCTTTGCCTACTTTAACATTTTAATATATTATTTTTTGTTGTATGGACATTTGAATGTGTCATTTTTGATTTTGTGGACATTTTAATAAGTCATGTCCCTTTGATTGTGTGGTATTTGAACATGCCCCTAGTTTGTAGTCTCTTAGGACCATTGTATGTGAGTTATTTTTTAGTGTTATTATGTGTGTTCTTGTTTTTTTGTTGATATTTTCATAGTTATATATATACATTTCCATGATATTTACCATGTATCTTAGGCATTCATGTGATCACATTGTTCTATGCACTTCAATACTACATTTACCTAGACATGTTCTTCTATATGTTACATAGTTACATTCATATATTATTTAGTTGTCTTATCCTTTTAAGGTGAGATAAATACCAGTTTATATTATTTCCTAACCTCAAAGGTTGGGGGGGGTGGGGGGGGGGCAGGCGGACATATTAGTGGGGAAATGCCATAGAGGCATGTTCTCCACATTTGGCATAGTTTTTAGATTAAAGTGGGGGCATGTCATATAGGTATGGATTTTACTCATTCATAATTTTTAGATTTAGTTGGGGAATGTTTTGGAAGAATGTTTCCCACACTTTTTTCACAAATTCATAGTTTTATATTTAGTGGGGGCATGATTTGGTAGCAAATTCTCCACACTTATTCAATATTCATCATCTCCATATTATAGTGAGGGCTTGTTTTAGAAACATGTCCTCCACATTGGCACTTTTTAGTTTACATATTTCTCCATATATAGTAAGGGCATGATATAGAATCATACTATACACACTTTCAATTTCCTAATTGGCCAAAACACACCATTATTTAATTTAGACTCCCAGTTTTGGTAGAATTTTATACATTAGTGCCATTATTATACATAGTTTTCATCATGAGATATATCTAAGGTGCATATTCTATGAAATGTGCACCTAATATTAAAATATAGAAATAATTTTTATAATTAAAAACACTCTTAGGGACTATCATCACCCACTAGGATGTAATTTTATGGACTATATTGAGCTAATTTACTGTAGTAGTTGGTTCAATTTTGGTATGGTTGAGGTGAATAAATAACTCAATCTTACCAATTTTTTAGGTTGCAATTGATAATATCATCCAAACTTACCAATTTTATAGTATGAGTTGAATTTTTTAACTCGTGATCACTAGTTTATAAGTATGATTGGGTTGCATGATTGAGCTAATCTCAACTGTCAGGTTCTAACTCACCTTTTCTCTAACATTGGGGGCATGTTCCTTATAATATCTCTCTATCTCCTTAGATATATGTACTTTGTGTGTGTGTGTGTGTGTGTGTGTGTGTGTGTGTGTGTGTGTGTGTGTGTGTGATAATCTTAGTTTTATAGTTGTATAATGATATATCATTTTAAATAAACCTACCAATAGGCAAGGTGGTTACATTGATACATAGGTGTACTCCTAAATTTTACTCTTTAAATTTAAATATTTTAATATTATATGCCTTGATTATATAATATAACATTATCTTGGTTTCAATTCAATCACCAATAAATCACTCAAGTTAGACTCATGTGAAGGCAAGGTATGTTATACACACCCAAGTGCGCATTTATTCTCATTTAAACCAATAATTTCATTACTAGATTAAATGGGTGGTAAATATAGATTATATTTATGGATTATATAGCATATAAATATTATATACTTAGAAAAAGTATACCTTGGTTACTCCTATCAATTTTAGACCTTTCCCTCTTTTGAAAGTCTTGCATCTACTCTATCTTGTGCCTCTTGGCACATCTCTTTGTCCAACCAGTCTTATGCTAATGAACTAGACTTCATATCTCACCTAGAATGCTTAAAATTTAATTCTCTTCCACCTCTACAATTTTTGAGCTCATACCTACTTTCCTACTCCCTAGACACTAGCATCCTAGATAGACACTTACATCAATATAGGTGTCTTACTCTGATGTAAGTTTTTGATGCCCTAAATTCATATAATTTAAAAATAAATCATAACATAATGGCCATCATAAGTTTTTTAATGTGATTTACTTCTCCAAATTAGTTGATATAAATAAAATATCAACCCTCATTCATTCCCCACCTATAAAACCTAGAAAGACCTAATGAAAATGATCAAAAATTTCAATCAAGCAATCAATAAAATAAAGCTTCCCTATTTTATCCTATTTCCATATAGATCATAAGGACATCAAAAAAACATTTATAAAGTAATAAAAGTGTAGACCAAGAGATATATTTTCCAATTTAAAATCTAGCTCACTATTGTACTTACTTTTCACATATTGAATTATTCACATGCAAGCCAATATATAGGGGATAACTACATCAATTGAGTTATTATTAAGAGTATTAGATATGTAGGAAATGCAAATTGAATATGGGAATTTAGGGTGAAATTTACACCATGTATCCACTAACACTTTTTTATACAATGTAACTATGAAGATGAATCTAACTAGGGCTTTGCAATTTCATGGGGTGTGGCAGTCCATGATCTAGATCTAAATAGACTTGAGTTAAGGTGAAGATAAACCTAGAAGCATCCACATGATTGTATCCTCTTATAGTAGGTACTATATATATATATATATATATATATATATATATATATATATATATATATATATATATATATATATATATATATATATATATATATATATATATATATATCACCTATGTCAGGTTCAAATAATAATGTCGACCTAACCATCCAAGGTTGATTATAAGGTCTATAGAATAAGAGACATTTAATCTAGAATTTAACGACTATTCTTAAATCATATTTCAGTCTACTTCTTGCCTGTTATAAATCCAAAACTATGTCAGCATTCAAACTAGATAAGTATTATTTGTATTTCCATGTATAACATAATGGTACTTATTAGTTTTAGACTATCTCAATATAATAAATTTAGCATATGTTATATCTACATTTAAAATTTAATTGGCCTATTTTAGAGAGATTTTATCACCCTTGTGCCCTAGGCTATCTCTACCCTTTTAAATATAGATAATTTTAGGGTTAAGCACAAATTTAAAATATATGAAAATATCCCTTTGTTTATTTAATCCACAATTAAAAATAGGGAGCCAAACATGTCTTGATAGATAATGGATCTAGACTGAACATATACAAAATAACTTTATTATAAACATTTAGTGTAAATATGGATACTATTAAAATAAAAGACAAGAGAACAAGAGTTTTTGATAATATCCCTCACTAGATACCTATAATAATATCATTTATGTGATATTAGGACCCAAGACATTAACTACCATGTTTCAATTCATGCATAATCTTCTACACTATAACTTACTCTTGCATTGGCCATGGATACATGTTATCTAAGTAGTTCCATCTACACTACACATATGCTTTAAATTCATGCATAATGGAAATCAAATTTGTATACATGTCCTATAGATAATAATCCATTTCAATATTGAAAAATGTTGCAACCTAATATTGAATATCATTCATAATTAGATTTTATTCATTATTCCATAGTGCTTCTATCACATATATCCAATAGAAAAAAATCATACATATGAGGCTAGAGAATCAAATAAATTAAATGATAAGGAAAAAATCATAAATGTGTTAATTAATGAATAAAAAATTAAGGAATCACAAATTAATGTTGAATAACAAAAATATATAATACCATATCTTCCTCTATTGATTAATTCAAAGGACCTAGCTTGCATATTAACCAAAAATGATGATAATGCCAATGATGATAATGAAATTAAAGGGAATATATATATTTAAACAATAAAAATTTTAAACCTATTGATCCAAATGAGTACTTGTCTCATAACATGTTTACACATAGTTGTTTGGGAGAGTATTGTGAAAAATCATATACAAAGAATATTGATAAATTAGAGGTTTCCACTTAACACCAATCTAACGTGGACAAAGGAAATACAATAATTAGACAATAAAATATTTGGTAATGTAAATAATTTGGGCAATGTTATCTCAAAATAGGAGACTCATATGTTAAGTTAACCACTATGGAGAATATTTTTAAAATTAAGCATGACTCAACCACCAGAGCAACTTCACACTATGCAATGTATCAAAGGTGAAAACCTATAGCACAAGATTCAATTAGTAATTATTTAACCCTTTTTTAAAATAAGGATTAATATGAAAGAGAGTATCCTAATAAACTAAGTAATATAATCTAAAATAATTCCAATTAAGTCAATTTAGATTCTATTGATATTATGATGAGATATACTGAATCTAATCATAAACTAAAGATATAAAATACAACATTGAAATATTATAATAATAATAATATGAAGGGTAAATTTTACTTATATTATAAAATTATTTGTACACAAAACTAAGTAATACACATGAAAAAATGAATTGTCTAAAGAACTAGATCCCATTGTTAGATTATAAATATTTTCTTTCCATTAACCTAGACACTTGCATCCCCATGTGGACACTAGTGTCAATACTATTGTCCTAATTTCAAAAATTATATGTGGATTAAAATATAGAATAATTTTTAGAAATACACATGTTATTTTTATATTTTATTTTATCCTTATAAATTATCTATTTGGATTGTACACAAAGGTTATCTATGTCAACCTTTTGATCAAAACCTTATACCCTCTAACTAGGGCATATCACCTTGAAAAATAAGGGATAGTGGGATAAAATGAAGTTGATATAACCTAAAAGACCCCTTTATTAGTGATAACTACCTACATATCCATATAAGCCAAATATCACCTCAAAACAATGTAGTTCTCCCCCTTATGTGGGCTTGTGTGTGAACAATTATTTAATATTTTATATGTAAGTGCATGTAGTGATCTGGATTGTAACATATAAGATACTATTTGTGGTTTATTATTTTGATGATTCAGACCTACAATAATATTAATTATATGATTGATTTTTAAATAAAATATAAAAATGTAGAATAGATTAGTTGTGCAATTGATTTTTATTAGTGTAGTGTAAGCTTGAGAGGTACTTTCTAGATGAGTAATAAGTATGATTTACCTTGTATTTATACCACACATTTTAACATGTTTATCTAAAAAGGGTTAATTAAATTAAATATGTTGACCTATACATATATAAATATTTATAAACTTTAGTTTTTGTAACATATAAATACATGTATTGAAGCAAGGACACTAGCGTCGATGCTAGTGTCCATGTCTAAATGTAAGTGTCCAAGAAGATAGAAAGTTTTTAAAGTTCTATAATTGAAAGAGAAGGATATGTTTAAATTTTTAAGAATACTATGGGATACATGTGATCTAGATAATTATAATATCAGGGTCAAACTATAATATATGCATATAGGCCCAGTGAAATGATGAACGTAAGACTTTTGGATACAAAGTAGGTTAAAAAGTAAAGGGTGAAGCCATGACTGATATTTTCCAAGTGAAAAAGATTATTTTAACATATAAATATAGATATATGTATCTACATTTCCCCCATTTAATCTAGTAATGTATAAGGATGAAATTAATAAGTTAAAGGAAAGATCCATACCATGGTGTGTACAACACACCCTTTTTTAAATTGATCTCAATTTTAATTTTTTGTTTTGTGTATGAATTGAAACCAAGAGAATGATATAAGTTTATTTAATGCATATAATATAATAATGAATAACTAAAATTAATTGATATAAGATAAATAAAATAAGGAGTACATTTATGTGTTGATGCAACTATATTACCCCTTAATAGTTTTATTTGGTAATGATTCTTCTTAGATGAAGCATAGAAGAGATGTTCACAATTGAACATTGGAGATGTCAAGAGGTGAATTAGAGGGTGATCATACCCCAAATTTGGTGTGATATTGATTATGCCAAGTCCATTGAGAATATTAAATCTCAATCACACAACTTAAGTGTAAACATAATATAGCCAATCTCACCCAAGTCAAATGATGTAACCACATCAACCTACATTAAATGGAATTAGTTCCATGCCCATTGAGAGTTTTTAATATTGATCACAATGATAAAAAAATTCAACTAATGTAGTAGATAAAATATCAAGTGGTGCATCTTGGTAAGGTCAATGCAGGAATAGTAGTATGATGTTTAGCCCAAAAATATCTAGATTATGGTTATCTAGATGTTAAAGATGTAGATAAAAATGAAATGGAACAAGGGTAAAAATCATATCTATAAAATTATAATTAAATTCTAAACTTAGATATAAACATTTTCTAAATTTTTGTTGGGCCTCACTTTTTCTATTGTTATGTGGACCATGCCAACCTATCAAATCTTGGCACAAAGTAATTTTGGAGTTAGTTACACCCTTTTTTGAACATTTTGGAACCAGTTGGAGGTGTTCCTATGAAATCCACACTAGATGGTGGTAGTTGAGAAACACCAAACCTATTATAGGATGTCCCTATTAGGACTTTTATGAGATGGCTCAAGGAAGATATCGAAAGAGTGGAGTAGGTAAGAAAGTGACCCCAAGTGATAACTTTGCATATAGTGGGCACACATCTGACTTAGACAATGTAGTGGAGATATTAGACTTAGGAAAACTCATCACTCAGCATGTGCCCCTTTTATATGGTAGAAGATGACTCTCGCCTATAAAGGGAATGGGAATTTGGCTATTCTAAAAGAGGGGAGAGAGAAAAAATATAGTGAAGCTCTGGAAAAAGAGAGCTAACCATAGTATTTTACTTTTGCATTTAATTTTAGGAGTTAAAATATATATCCCAAGCTTGCATGTGTCCCACCAGGTGTGAGTAGAGTTAAGACATGCTTCTAAATTCTTATTGTAATTAACTTTGCTTTTAAGTTAATGAAGAAGAAACTTAAAAGGAAGGATTATTAGTTCTTGTATATGATTTGTAAGTTGTCTTGCTAATGAATTAGCTTTACCTAAGTTTTGTATAAGTATTTCTATAATATGTTGAAATTGAGATCTAACTTGGCCATTAATAGCATCTTTCTGCCATTAATGACCTTGACCAACTTGTAAGTACACTTGGTGTTGATCTATAATACCCTAAGGCTCTAAGACATGTACCTAGATTTCCACCTAAGGATGAACCACTTACACATTATTATTTTAACAAATATGGAGGTTTGTGCCTATTTAACTCCCCCCTTATAGGGCGTAGTGTTAGAAGGTCAACTAACCCCCCTAGTGATTGACTAACTTACCTAGAACCCCAAGTTGTGTCATGATGAAACTAGCCCAATATGGGTCTGATCCCTTTGATGTTGTGCTTTGGGTGAGTGAAAAAGGTTCATGCCTTGTGTGAAACTAATTTTAGTGCCATATCATGAATATATGTTGTGTTTCATACCTTTTTACCCTTGTGCATAGCTTCCCCAAGTCTAAAACCTGATTGGCTTGGTAGTTAAATGCATGACCAAGCATAGAACTAGTAAGTTGAACTTTTCTACAATATTTTGGTTTCATTATTGGTACATGTTGAATTTCATTATTATAATGGTATAATAGAGTGATGATATGACTATCACTTGAGAATATATAACACTAGATAGATCAAGTCAAAGATAGTTTCACATTGAACCATCCTACATATGAAAGATAGGAGCCACAAAAATGAGTAAAAAATAAATTATACAATGCCCTTTATGAACTATTATTCTAAGATATTCCTAAGAATTTGTAATAATGGTTAGTTGCTTACAATACCTATAGAAGGTGTATCTATGGCTATCACCTTGAGTGGATTGCAGAGCACATAGAAAGGCTAGAAAGTTTGGATGAAGTCTAGATTTGCACTATGGACAAGTGGTGGAATGATGTGTTAAACAACTACATGTTGGAATTTGAAATTTCAACCTTCTCATGTTTTAAAGAAGTAGAGTATGAGTTTCTCCATGAACCAAGGGGCACATTCCTTAGAAGGTTTGATATCAAACTAAAAAATCTCCTTGTGGATTACAGTATAGAAACCATGAAAATGGAAGGATAAAGTCCTTACATATATAAGTAAGTGTGGAAGGTGAGAAGTGGATATATAGGTAGGGTGCCATGGAATAGGAATAAAAACTTGACACCTAAGAACTTCAAAGATTGAATTATGGTAAAGAAAAGTACAAATTGATGGAGGATCTAAAACTTGGAAGTGCTGAGAGGACCCATAGAGAGTAGGAAGGGCATGGGGAAGGATCCCTTAGACCAAAAAAATGAAAAGAGGGAGAGGAAGAATCAAAATACTACACTCAATAGTTGGGTATAGATTATAGAATATTATTTCAAGAAATGACACTTGATAACATGCTTGAATAACCTACCCCCTTGACCCTGAAGCATAAGCTCACGCATTGGATACCAAACTAGAAGATAGAAGAATGGAAACTAACCCTATTATCAACCTAAACTTTTATAGAATTCAAGGATTGATCCAAAAAAATTTACTTGAGTAGGTGATCCCTTATTAGGAATTGAGTAATGGAATATTAAATTTAGCAAGTGCCAACCCAAAAACCTTAAACATAGGTGAAATTTTTTTTGTGCAAAGAATGTTAGCTAGACCAATTGGGTAGTATCCTATAGGAAGTGGTATACCACCACAAGGGAGTGGGGATACACCATCAAGTTTCATATCATATCCTACCCTTTTAGGGTCAACACTCAACCCTACTAGTGAAGGCATCAAAGAGCCACCCCAACATAAACATAAGGAGGGTAAGCACATCAGAACCCCACATCACCTCCTCATCAAATCTCTATGAAATGGCCATGTACTTACCTTGAGTATCATAGAATTTAAAATTCCATGGATCATGTGATAAAATCTTAATTATAATATCACACTCAGGGTATCACTTAGCCCAAGTGCAAGACAACATAATTCATGACTACTTTGGTAGATCGTGCCCATACATGGTATCAAAAGTTTGATCCAAACTAGACTATGGTTGAATATGACATGATAAAGAAAGCCTTCTTGAAACAATTTTATATCCTTGAGTTTGAGAAATAGAGTATCATGGCACTCAAAAAAATCATCTAGGTGTTATCTAAGAGTGTATAATGCATGATTCAAAACTCTGCTCTCTAAGCTTCCATATGACATTCACCCCTCCAAACACACATAATGGTTTTTTGGTGGCCTATTAGTGCCCTTAATATGTGCATTATGCATGAATAATTTCATATAAACCCATGAAGTGCTTGAATCCATGCTTTAGACTGAGGTGGTAGGCAACATTGACACTAGAGTCAGTCTATTTATGAAGGCACAGATTGCATCAATGGCCTCTTAGTTGTAGAAATTGATCATTGGAAAATCACATGACACTCATAGTGAGTTATGGTATACCAATTTTGAGATAGATGGGAATAACTAAAATAACTACCCACATAAAAATGTCCATCCACTACTTCTCAACTATGAACTTTGTCATAGGGTGCATGACCCCTAAAACTATCCTCTATTTTAGCATGTTGGCCAAATAAAAACCATAGATTAATATAGGATGTGTGATGCTTATACACACTTAATATTGGATTATAGGGTCATCTATGAGATGAACCAAAATAAGGAAAGAGGTGCAATGTAGTCAACAATATCAGGTGGTAGCCAAACAGGTCAAGAGAATCAAAGCTATAGTTAGAACAACATGGATCACAAGAATCAAAGAGGCACACATGACTAAGGAGGTAGACATGGTGGAGGAAGATTCCCAACATGATCATGATATAATTGTGGGTTAACTAACCATTACCAACAAAACTAACCCATACGCCCAATGTGTGGGTATTGTTGAGGGCCACATGCATTCGAGGAATGCCCTAACTTGTACAAAAAGTTGACTCAAGGATAACTTGGCATAAATAGGGGTACCACAATGATTAGGTGTAAGTTAAAGGGGAAAAATTGGGCCCCTAAGCCCTAAAAAACTCATAAGGAGCTACCTAAGGTATATGTCATGACAAGAAGTGGGTTCACCACTTAATCACCTAATACACAACACCAATATGTATGCTTGGAGTATGGTGAATCAAGCCACACCAAGCACGTAACTTGGTTAGATCCATAAGATGCATCATACCCTAACCTTACAAGGCAAAAATATGTCCTAGAACAAGCCATGAGTATGATAAAATACTTGTAGGGTAAACTTTAGTTGGCCAAAGATTTAGAGGTAAGGGCCACTGCTTCATGCAAGAAGCAAGATCACCAAGGAGTTGAAGTACAATAATTGACCAAGATATTGCACCTCCTTCAAATTAAAGGGATTATTTCATGATTAAATGACTTGATTCGAAAGCATGTAGGAGAAGAACCAACATAATAGGTCATATCTCAAGTGGTATAAGCTACAACACTGCATATGGAGTAGGTGACTGAGGTCAGGCATACTTAGAATGCTGGGTATGACCAAGAATTATTGATAGATGCCATCATAAATAGATGTTTAGTCTATGAATTTTTGGTGGATATGAGTTTATAGGTCAATTCTTGACCAAAAATGCCTAGGAAAAGATGGGTTGCCACCCTTGAGGCCTTCACCTCACATGTTGTTCATGGCTAACAAAACCCATGCATAACCTCTTAGGATATTAAAGGGTGCCATTATAGATATATTGGGCACCAAGTTCCACATAGACTTTGAGGTCATTGAGCTAGCTAAAAAGGACAACTACCTAGCACTCTTCGGAAGGTCATGGTGTTATGCCAAAAATGCAAACTTGTGCTTCAACAAGTGTTAGATGACTTTTTAGAATGGGAAGGAGAGGGTGGTGATCCCATTTTCAATTGATCAAGGCCCCCCTACATATAGAATATTTATATTGAGGATGAGATTAATCACACATATAACATCATGGTGCAAGGCACTAAAAAACATAGCCCTATTGACCAAGGCATGCTCACATGGGAAGATAGACAATCAAATTTTAGTACAACTAATGTATCATGTGAATGATGGGTTGAAGGGACCTAGAAAGTCACCGGGTGAAGGTACCACTTAGTGTATATAGCTAGGCCCAAACCAACCTAGATAAGGTTGATCAAGAGGGTCCACCTCACAAAGAGATGGATCCCTTACATGTTGAAAAGGGAAGGGAGGGTACTCTATCCTAGTAAAGGGAAGATTACAGTGCTCTTGAGGTATGAGGGAAGTCAATCCATTAATAATTCTATTTAAGACATTGAAGCATATGTCCCAAAGGAAATTGATCAGAAAGGTGCATAATGTACACTCTAAAGAGTACTACCACCCATTGGTGGGCAACACAGAGACCTAGATTGCCAACTTGGTAGGATGTGAAGGAAATGATATGGACTAGGTTTAGTATAGACATACCTACTTACACCAGTGATTTTGACCCAATAATTCATCTGCATCTATGTAAGGAAACATTGACTATCTATGATGAGAATGTGCTAAGAGGATTATGGATGTCTGTCTTTTATAAGACCTTAAGGACATGGGAATGAGTGTGGTAAGTTTTAAAAAATATGTATTATGAGATAGGGAATTGGAAAATTCTCAAGGAGAGGTTCATGCACACTTTTTCATTTTCTTCATAGAACTTAGAGCTCTTAGAGACATTACTAGTCATCCACCAGGTAGTTTTTGAGGACACTGTAATCTTAGAAGAACACCTGAAAGATATGTTTGAGAAGAAGGGAGTAGCACTCCCCACATTCTTTGAAGAAGAGGAGCTCAATAGTGACTCCAAGGAAGAAGATGATGATACCTGGAAGGAGTATAATTAGAAGGCTCTAATAGGTAGACAAAATATTTTATGCCTCATGGACAATAGCTCACCGAATGAGGGAGATACAATGCATATTAGGGTTGAGACAACAAAAGGGATAAAATAGGTTGAAGATTCTCACTAGGATAAAAATGATCTCTGTCATATGCCACTAAATACCACTAAAGTAGACACTAATATGGAGGGTGAGCCAAATATCACCACTATAGGTGCTTACTGGTCTGAGCTAGAACTATCACACATTATTGACCTCCTGAAGTAATTCTAGGACCTCTTCCCATGAAACTATAAGGATATGAAGGGCACCCACCCTTCACTTGGAAAAATGAGCATCAAGCTAATGGAGAGTGAAAGGCTAGTAAAGAAATGCCCATATCAGATGAACATTAATATTCACACTAAGGTAAGGGTGGAGATCGATGGAATGTTGGCTACCGACATCATGTACTCAGTACAAGAATTTGAATGGGTAAATTTGATGGTCATTAGTAACAAAAAAGATAGATGCATATGGTTTTTTGTTTACTAGAAGATGTTGAATGCTACTTGTGTCAATGAACCATTCCTGACCCCATTCACTGATGATATCCTAGATGGAGTTTTAGGTTGTGATGTTTTCACTAATGGGTTCTTAGGCTACCATCAAGTGAAAATTGAGGAGGAGGATAAACCCAAAATAACCTTTGTGATTAAGTGAGGTTGTTTCATGTATAACATGATGCCCTTTGGACTTAAGAATGTGCCAGCCATGTTCTCTAGGCTAGTAATCACTTATTTTAAGGATTTTATGCATTATTTCTTATAAGTATACCTCTATTAATAGAGTATGTATGGTCTTGTAAAATATCACTATGACAATCTTCACCTCATGTTTGAAAGGTGAAGACAACTCTAGATATCTTTAAATTTGAAAAGGAGCATCTTTGTAACTCCATTTAGGATATTTCTCAGTCATATCATTTGTAAGGATGGCTCACTTATTGACCTAGTGAAGATAGCCATCATGATCTAACTCTAGACCCCTTCAACACAAAAGGACATGCATGCCTTTTTAGGCCATTGTGAATACTATAGGAAGTTCATTCATATCTATTCTAAAATTGTATCACCCTTAAAAGATATCTTACAAAAGGATGGCCCATTCTACTAGGGTAAGGTGCAAGATGAGGACTTTGATACACTAAAACTAAAGTTGGCCAACACAACAATTTTTTAATTCCCCAACTAGATGACTCCTTTCCACAACTATGTCGATGATTTAGGATCTACCATTAGTGTCATATTGGAATAACTAGGAGAGGGTAAAATAGACCATCCCATCTCCTTTACAAATAATAAGTTGACATAGGCTAATCAAAACTACACCACCACTGAGTGTGAGGCACTGGGAATGGTCTATACCCTAGAAAAATTTAGACAATACTTGATAGCAATCCCATTCATATTTTTCATAGATCATGAGGTTCTTAAGTACCTCATGAAAAAACCTATCTTTCACAAGTGTATATGTAGATGGTTTTTTCTCTTTTAATAATTCCAATTTTCTATTATGGTTAAACTTGGGATGTAGAACTTAGGCCCAGATCATTTGTCCCACATCAACTTTGGTGATGTGGTGGTAACAATTGAGGATGACATGATATATGTGAAACTCTAACAACTTGTTATCCACATTACCCCTTTCTAGCTCATCAAAGGAGAACTCTATAAACTAAGTAGGGATGAAGTCCTGCATTGCTATGTTTTAGAACATGAAATGGATTCCACCCTCCAAGAAGTGCATGAAGGAACCATAGAAGGCCATTATATAGGTGATGCAATTCAACATAAGATACTACAGTTAAGACTATGGTGGTTAAGCTTATTATAAGACACCAAGGAATATGCTAAGGCATGTGATGTATTCTAGTGTACCAGGAAGCCTAACCATTGGGATAAGATGCCTCTCATCCCCATCCTCACCCAGGTGAAATTTAAAAAAATGGACCACTGACTTTGTTATGCCAATCACTCCTACAATGTAATTCATTGGTGCTAGGTACATTTTAGTAGCCACTAACTATTTTACCAAGTGGGTTGAAGCCACATCAACCAAAGACTATATAGATATAATAATCATGTGCTTCATATGGGATAACATCATTAGAAATTATGGGTTCTTATTGATTTTAACTAGCAATAAGGGTACTCATTTTATCAATGAGATGGTGTACATCCTCTTGATTGAATACATGGTGGTGTACCATAAGACCACCCTATATCATCTGTATAATTAAAGCTTTTAACAAAATACTTAGAATATGCCTAACAAAGATATGTGATATTGGTCACAAGGATTTGGATGATCATGTCTCTACAGTACTTTGGGCATATTACATGACCTATAAATGCCTAAACAAGGCTACACCATTTCAACTAGTGTTTGGCACTAAAGCAGTGTTGCCCATAAAATTCATAGTGCCCTCCCTATGTATTACATGAATTGTCTACCTAGATGACCAAGAGTCTCTAAGTGCAAGGTTGGAAGATTTGGAGTGCCTAGATGAGAAATGTACCCAAGCTAAGTGTTGTAAACAAATTGAAAAGGCATGCTAAAATTAGTAGCACAACAAGCACATCAAGAATAAGGAGTTGATTAAATAAGCATTGATGTTGTTCTATGACTCCAAGTACTTTAATCACCTAGGCAAGCTATAAATTCAATGGATGGGTCCATACATCATCCATCACATCTTGGAAATAGGTGCATACAAGTTACATATGTTATCTGGCAAAATGTTCCCTAGGCATTTAAATGGTAGCCAATTGAATCCCTATAGATAGTAGGTTGGCACTCATTCAAAGGAAACTTGAATACATGGTCAGTATTTTTTTAAGGTTGGGATGACCATAATAAATTTTGGTGCATGCCAAACCATTATTGTATAGTGTATAGTGACAACGAATAGCGCATGATGATCGTAGGGAGCTACGATCCACATTTCACACATAATTCTAATTAGGTGAGTCAAGAACTTACACCAAAAAGCACATCAAGCCAAACATATACTTTTTGGGCATGTGAAGCTTATTTGGTACAAACATGTGTGCGTAAGAGAAATAATTGTAATAAGGTGCATCTTTTGATCTAGTGCCAAAAACTCAAGGCTAAAGAATATGTTCAACATAATTGGGTGCAAGACCAGAAAGTAAATATGCTCAATTTAGTAGAGTGTAAGGTAAAAAATGAACATGCACAATCCAAAAGTGTGCACATTAGAAGAAACAAAATTCTAGAGGGTAGCACAAGGAATTTGTATGGGTAGGATAGTCTAGGGCAAGATGATGTGTAAAGAAATCAACCAAGATAAAGAAGCATATTGAAAGAAGAGCACAAATAGAAGAAGTAGAATTATAGAGGATAAATTATGTGCATGTGAGGTGATACACCCAGGTTTCCATAAGAAATTTGAAGGTTATGTCATAGATACATGTAAAGAAGAAAATCCATTTAAAACAACTAGCATCCACCTAGAAAGGAGGGAGAAGTGATCATTTAAACCATACATCATTTAACTAAAAAAATATATGAAGAACATTTAATGAAACAATAATGACATAAAAATATTCATTTAAGGCATATGGGCATATAAAAATCCATTAAAAACATTTAGTGAGATGGTAGTGGTAAAAAGATACATAATTAAGGTATATAAAATAACATGTTTTTAAAGATTTTAGAGATTTTCTCATTCCCCAAGAAATCAAGGAGACAACACTATCACACCTGCATTAATAATGGTAGTTGATAGGAGGTGGATATAATTTTATCATTGATAAACTTGATTAAGTTACAATTTTTAATGAACTAAAGAGAGAAGAGAGTAATAGACTAGAGAGCCAAGGCAAGAGAAAACTTGCCACAAGTAAACATTCAACCTACTCATAGAGTGAAAGGACATACATTGAGGAGTGTACTCATAGAGAAATCTATGTGAGAAAGATTAATTGGTCTAAATATTTTAGTATATAAAAATTATATCACTAGGTCTCCATTAATAGGTATCAAAGCTCAGATCTAGAAACATAGATAGTGATCCTATGACTAAAAAATTGTTGATTACCATTAAAGGCTTTGGAAGGCCACACCTCTTAAGGTTCAATACTAATAGGTTTAGGATGGTGAAGTAATGAAAGGCATCACACTTTGTAGAAGAAAAACTAGAATCCAAGTGATTCAAGATCATGAAAGAAGCCATTGCTACCAATATGAAGGCATAGGCAATAGAGGCAGTTAGCATCATGGTGATAGAATCAGAGGCACTGACAAATGTCTTACTAGAATATGCAATTCCCACCAGAGGTATCAATGGGAAAACCATGACACTCCTTCATGCACATTTACCAGTTGAGGGAATACAACCCCCAAATATCAAGAAACTTTTAATACTTCACACAAGATTGGATGGTGGATATGAGGCAAAAGATCCCTGAAGGTGATGCCCTCTTTAATGTCTCAATTAGAGACAAGATATAATCGTCAAGTGTAACTCAACTCTACAAGTTTCCCTACTTCAAAAAACTAGAGGAAATTGTTTAGTTCCTTCTCTTGTGCATTCATGAGGACTAGGTATATTTTCTAGTCCATTACATGAAGATCTTAGTGTAATTAATAAATAAAATCATCAGACTTCTAGATACCAGTAGAGACATCTATCAGGTGATGGGTGATGATGAGGAGGTGGAACACATCACCAAGATCCTATATTACTTCAAAGGAGGCTATAATTTCTCTATCAACAAATGTGAGGACCTAAGTACAAGGGTGACAATGCACCTCATGAGTTCAAATTTATGTCTTGGACAATGGAAAGATGTGTCTAAGGTATATCTCTTCTTGGATTACCACATAGTATAGGGATTCCAATTCAATGTGGCATAGGTCATCACCATGAAACTATATAGGAATGTGATTGAAGGACACAACATGATAGGGACATTCAGATGGAGCTCTAGCCTAATATTGATCATTATGGAGGAGATCAAGATCCTAGATGGGAGTGAGGACAAGTAGTGGGTGTTCTCAAAAAACCATGAGTCCCTTATGGATAAGTATAAGGACTACACCTTCCCACCTACCTTCATCCAAAAACAAAAAAATTGCATGATACACTGGTGTAAGAATTACATTGAGGCATTTGGGATAGAATGGCACATCCCCCTAGGGGCTCGCTATGAGCATATTTGGGATGGTTAATTTTACTGTAATGCAAAATTACTATATCATCTGATTGGCATTGAAGGATAGGAATGGTTTGAGATGGTTAAATCTTCCCTTCACCTTTTTAGCTGAGTACTTTTGAAATGCACTCCTTTAAATACCAAACGTGAAAAATATAGACATCCTAGTTGAGGAGATAGATGTAGAAATTAGAAGGATGTAGCACAAGTTATCATGCATAGATGGGATTGTAACTGAATATGAGGAGGATAGCTCAAATCGAATATAAATTGATCTAGTCTAATAAGTGACCATCCTAGGATTCATCTATAGGCTCTAATATGTGATGAAGCCTAGAAAGAAGGATTCCAATGTAGGGACTAGTGCCAAGAGTAGAATATACCCCCTAGTCTTAGTCAGAGATGAAGTAACCCTCACACCCCTTAAGAAGAAAAAGTCCCTAATGAAAAAGAGGGGATAAACCTTAGAGGAAATTAAAGAATGTATGAAGTTGAAAATAACTTTATGATTGGAAGTATCTATGTTAGAGTCATATCAGAAGTGTGTGTACTTCACCCCAAAGACCACCTCCAACTGAAGGGGGAAAAAGAATAAAAATATCCCCTCTCCTATGCTCAAAGTAATTGCCTTTAAAGAAGAATAAATAGAGGAATTTGAGGAAGAATTAGGGTATGATATGACCATTATGCTAGAAGAAGTGGAATCCTCAAGTGAATAGACCCCTTCCCCACCACCTCAAATAGAGCTAGAAAAGCCTAAACATAAGTTGAGAAGACTCAGCTCCTATGAAGCTGAGACCTAAAGGGTGTAGGAGCTGAAATAACAAAAGCAAAAAATGGCCAAGGTAGGGGTGGCTATAGAGGTCATTATAATGATATAAGTAGAGGAATGGAAGCATGTAAAAGAGATCAAGGTGCAAGAAAAGAAAAAGGGGAAGGTTAGGGAAATCGAAGAGATAACCCACTCTAGCATAGATACAAAAGAAGAAGAGATACTATAGAAATGCAGAGGTATAGGCCTTAGCCAAGGCCATATTGATGCAGTACTAGTATTACACTAGAGTCATAGAGAGATGAAGGCCAAAGGCATGAGCTAGGATGGAATTGATCGATTGAAGACCAAGGAAGCATGAGAAAGAGAAAAGGAAAGCACCACACAAGCCATAAGAAGAAAGGCTGAGAAATAATGGGCCAAGAAGGAAGAGGAGGCAATAAAGGCCAAGAAGAGGGAGGAGGAGAAAGCAACCTAGGATGAAAGGGTGAAAATGCTAAAATAAAGGGAAAGGAAGAAGGTTTCCACTGGCATGTGTAGACACCGAAATCGTCTCTAACCCTTGTTTATTTCTCCCCCTTGGTCCATTCCTAACCTATACAATTACTAATTTAAAATAATAAACTTATTTTGAATTAACCCCCCCTCCTTTGACACATCACCCATGACACCTCGCCTTGGACCATTTCCCACCTTATGACTCACCCAAGACCTATTCTTACTCCTCTCCAACCACCTAACCAACTCTCATGCGTACTTATCCTTACCTTTGACATATCTCCAATGAATTATGCACTTGGTAGATGTAGAACGGGCTTGTTGGCCCTTTTACTTGCTCTTCACCCACTGACGTCGGTCAACTGTCGACCGATGCCGGCGGGATCGCCGACGTCAGTTTACTTAAACCAACTTCTGACCCTATCCACGGCTAATCACAAGAATTAGAAATTCTAATCACAAACTCCAAATCAAAATTTATGAATCTGGGGAATGAATCCTTCAATCTTTAGTCTTCAACCATCCATCAAATCTGCCAAATCTCTCAGTGAAGCCTCTCACTCTCTCCCTTAGGTGCAACAACAAATTTAGGGTTCTCCATCAGCAACAGGTTCTCCACATAGGCTACATCAATAGCAGGTACAAGAATCATCAGTGGCACACCTTCAACAAGGCACATGTAAGTATATTGTCTATGTTTTCTTTGTGTTTTCTAGTCATTTGCTTCTATGTATTATGAATTAGATTCAGCACTCCCTCTCCCCAAACTAGACTGTTAACCAAGCCATACCTGAATCTTTGCTTCTCCATCTCCCTATTGCCTCTGTCCTCTGTCGGACCATACACTCTACCCATTCAACCAGACTCCCAGACCCCAGACCATTCAACCAAGCCCAAAACTTTGTCTTAAGACCACTCAAACAAACCCATACCCTTCCTTGGCCTTGTCCATAGACCAAAACCCTGACCAGACTCTGTCCATGGACCACAACCCTGACCAGACCCCATCCAAGCTTACTGCCCTGACCGATGCCGGCCACTACCACAACCGACATCGGCAGCATAACCGACATCGGTAGACCTTGACCAACCGACGCTGGTAGAACCACCGACGTAGGCAACTGTGACCAGTCCAACAGCTTCTTTCAGGTAAGCCTTTGCTTCCTTTTCTTTTCCATCTTTTATCATTACAATCTTTTAACATTCTGCTATTTATCAGACTTCTTTTTATTGACTAGTGGGTTGATATCCCTTAAGGAAGTCTTCATACTTTTGGGATCAAGCTTTCGCTTGGCAACCCACCATCTATCCATCTAACACCTTCTTTTGTCCAAGTCTCTTTTCTTTGCAGGTGTCATTCCTCCACAACCAAAGAGGAGTTCTCACAACGTCTGGATTATGGTGTGCAGAACATATCCAGGTACATACAAGCCTTGACCATCTCTTAAGTTTCTTATTCTTCTCTTGAATGTAGAAAGCGAAATTAGCATAGAAACATTCTAGCACGCCCGGTGGGACCCTTAGGGCCTTCCTTGGGTTCTTTCCTTCTTTTTCATTCAGGTGCATTAGGTTCCTCCCTCTTCACCTCCTTCTTTTCTTCCAAACGACATCATAAGCAGGAATAAAAAGAACTTTTCTTTTCTTTTCTTGCATTTCTAGACTAGTCCAAAATCATAATCTTGAACCCTTTCTCAACTTGTCTTCATTCCAACTTAACATTTCGACTTGGGCTTAAAACTTATTGCATTGCATTTTTGCTTGTGCTTGCATTTCTTAGTCCACACTTAGTAATTAACAAACCACATATTGAATTAATCTAGTCCACTTCATGTTACACGACTTAAACCACTTGCACTAAATCAAACATCAAACTCACTTGAGACAAGGCCCGACTGGGATTTCATCCCCCAGCGGATACCTTACCCATCCCAACGATCCTACTTGGATTTCATCACCAAGAGGAAAGCCCACTTTGTTTTCTGGCAGAGTCTAATCTATAGGGAAAGTATATTTTGGCTAAGCGAGACCAGCTAACCACTGGGATCGTGAAGTGAGGGGAGCTTGCTCCTTAGGACCAAGCCATGTACGAAACCTAACATAGACTTTTGAGTGCCTAAACATACCTGAAACCATCCATAGACTCCCTCTTCTAGGACCCTTCTAACAGCCAACCTCCCAAACATTCATCATTTTAAGGCATAAGCCACATGATTCTAAAAGTTGATTATTAGGATTTAACGCTTAGGGCCTGCCTGTCTCTCTCTATTTTTCTGTTCCTATCTAGTTTTTTGAGCTAACGAGGATGTTCTTTTTCATTTTTTCCAAGAATCTTCAAATTTTTCTAAGTTTTTGGAAACCATAGTGATTGGCATCGGCTTTACCACTGAAGTTGGCCACCTTCCTCCATCGGCATCAGTTATCTGACTGACGTCAGCCATATTACCTTACCGACATTGGTTTTTCAACTGATGTCGATCACTGTCACAGTCCTTTTTTTCAAAACAACTTAAACCCGACCCTTTTTTCTACCAAAACCTCATTCTGAGTTTCTAAAACTAAAAAAACACAGTTTCTAGAACCTGACCCTCTTCTTGACCAGGCTCTCTCATCCCTAACCAGTCCTATAATGGAGTTCCACTCAGAGACTGAAAGAAATCCTATAGGACCGACCCCGACTCAGACCCCCATCATCCCTGAAGGGGACCAAGAATTCGAGAGATTCTTGGACCTCAACGTCACAGCCCTCTAAAACTATCTCACGAGAAACCCAATGCGAGACCTTTCAGGTGAAGTGGCGATGACATCGACATCATTCGCTACCCAACCTTTTATGACCCAGCCTTTTGCCTCAACCATTAACCTGACCATGACCAATACGCAAAGTTTGGCCTCCCCCTCTATTTTTAGACCAACCTCCATCGGGGTTCCATTACCCCCTCAATCACATGCAATTCAACCAAGTTCTACATCATACCAGAACTTGATTGTCTTGACCCCACACACTCTTGCACCCATATATGTAGGAGTACCAACCTATCCTTATATCAGTGCCATCATGCAACCACCTTTAGCAAGATCCATTCACCCTATACCTTCTACCTTCATGACCCAACCACACTTAGCCTCCACATCTATCCCTGCGACTAGTTATACATACGTTGCGCCCCTACAAGTGCAACCGACTATGTCGTATGCCTCCTCTAGCCTTTTTCAAGCACCCTACAACCTAGGGGGCACCCCGTCTGCTAATCCATCAGCAGACATCATTAAAATGCTGATGGATAAAATGTCCAGTCTCGAGACCTCTATCTCTGGTTCATGCAATGCTCTCTCGTATGAGCAAATTTACAATGAGCCCATCCATCCTTCTATCCCTATCCGACCATACCCCAACCAATGGGAGCTTCCTAAATTTGCTCAATTTTAGAGTAAGGAAGACCTACAACAACATCTATGGGCATTCAGACATGCCTGCTACCTCATTGCCCATGATGATGCGTTACTTTTACGCACGTTCCCTATGTCCCTTTTTGGCCCTGCCCTTGACTGGTATAGCTCTCTTACCAGACATTCAATCTTTTCATTTATTCAACTTGCCCAATTATTTCTCAACCATTTCTCAATCAACATCACCAAACAAGTCTCAATCACAGACCTCTACTCCATCAGGCAATTCGATGACGAATCAATAGTCAATTTTGTCGCCCGTTGGGGAGGCCTGATTAACCAGCTCTCTTTCTCTTTGCCTCAACCTGAGCTCATCAAGCTCTTTTCTCGAGCATGTGCTAGGCACATCTCTTCTACCTTGCGGATTCAGACATTCCGCACTTTCGACAAAGCTTTCACCATGGCTCGAAAGCTTGAACTCCGCTCCATTAAAGAGGATAAGGTCAAACTGCGTAATACCAACACAAAAACTAATGACCCTTCTTCTTCCAGACCTTCTTCTTCTGCCAACTCCAAGTCCAAAGGAGTGGCCAACACTGTGGTCATTAGATCACCATCCTCAACAACAACTAATCAATCTCAACCTTCTACATCTCCAAGCATCACCAAACAATTCCAACAATGGTACATCCAGCGTTCATACACTCTGCTTGGAGAATCATATGCTTCTATTTTGGAAAAACTTGTCAAGCAGGGGGTCCTCAATCTCCCTCCAATCCGACCACCTCAATTTGACCCTTTAAAATCCATCCCTACATGGTATAGGGAGGCTAACTTTTGCCACTTTCACCGCATCCAAGGCCATGACATCGACAATTGCCAAACCTTCAAGAACATCATCCAAGACATGATCGACAAGGGGGATCTTATTTTGGATAACCCGAACACCCCACCCAACCAATACATCAACATTTTCAAACAACCATTTCCAAACCATCCACCTACTCAAAACAACATCCAAACCACAATTAATGACCCTCAAGACCATGACATTCACACGGTCAACACTATCTTGCCTCTTGTCCCTAACCAACCTCTTCCATCACAAGATGAAGAACTTTCTTCTCCTATTAGTCCTCCATCTACCTCTCTTATACTGGAGGACACCTCGACCATGCCTACGCCATTAGCCTTACCTTCATCCGAAGACCTTACCTTGCCTACTCCTCAAGCACAAGCAGAAGGCACGATCATCCCTGCCTCCTGCCCTCTTGAGGAGCCACACTCTCTTATTTCTTCTCCACCAGGAGAAGTCCCAGTCTCTCCACCCATTTTGACCGAGGAAGACCCAGTCACAGTTTCCTCTTGCCTTTTGCCTGAGATTGTTACATCTCACTCACCTCCATCCATATCCAAACTCGAACCCACACGAGCGTCCACCTTACCAAAAGAGATTAAACCTCTTGGTGTTTGCCCAACATCTAACCTCGCCTCACAAAATAATGGCCCTCAAACCAAACCAAAGAAGGCCACTAGACCACATTAGAGAACTCCTCCCCCACCTTCATCATTACCTTCAATCTTGGGCCCGCATCCATCCACTTTAATAGGAGTTCTTCCTACTCCCATACTTCATAGAGGCAAGTCACCTCCATTACTCCCTCAACCCTTTAGACATATATCTCCTCCAAACCATCGACTAATGCCTCTTACGCCTCTCAAACCAAAGTCATCAACCCCCACTGCAACAAAATATCTAGACCCGTTAGCAGGTTCTTATGCCTTGCTATTACAAAAATTGTTGCAGTCCTCTCGCATCAATCTCTTGCCTCTTAAATCATATCAATTTCTCAAACCAAAACTGCCTTGGTTCGATGACACTCGCATTTGTGCATATCATCGTACGCTTGGACACGACACTGAGCATTGTTGTGCCCTCGAGGTTGCCATTCACCAATGTCTGGGGAATGACACCCTTCTTCTTGACCATGTTATCAGCAAACCTATCACACCACCCCACTCATCAACTCTCAGATCAAGGCCATCTTGGTTTGACAACTCTAAATTCTGTCACTATCATCACACTCTGGGACATGACATTGAGTGTTGTTGCACTCTCAAAGCTATCATTCGTCAACACCAAAAAAAGGGTTCCCTTCTCATCAAGGACCCTCTTGACCACCTCTTCGACAAATTATCAACACCAACCCATGCCTCTCAAACCTCATCGCCTAAATTAGAACCTCCACGCTAGACTATGGTCCCTTTGTCACCTTTGACCCCCTTATTCGACATCAACACAGTCCATCTGACCACTAAGCCTCAACTAACCTTGACCAATCTATCCAACATTCTCCCTAAGCGATTGGGGGAATCCAACCTTATCGTGCCTTTGACCAAACAGTCAACCAAGCCTTCGACCATGACATCGACCATGACCTCGACTAGACCTCGACCACATATATTCCAATCATCAACCAACCTTTTTAATCCTAACCTCAACCCAACATCAACCAAATCTCGACCAAACTTCAATCATCCAACATCAATCAACCAAACACTTATCACTTCCTCAAACCGTCATCAATCATCATGACCAATTTGGAAAGAGGCAAATGGGGCAAATTTGCTCCTAATTGACTCAAACTTTATCATAACACACTAGCATGGCCCAGGGACTTATCAGAACATGAGCCCCTTTTATGCCTTGCATCTATGACCATTCTTCTGTTAGTCAAGTATTCATTACTTGACGTTTTACTTGAGCTCATCCCTTGAGCAACCCCGTCCTCTTAATCCTTATTCATTTCAACCCTATTCCCCTAAACAAGTCTTGTCAACCCCTTTTGACAAGTAGTAATGCTTTGTCCTAATAAAAGGGAACCCTTAAACCTCTACAGGCTCATCCATGGCTAAACTTCAGTCAACAATTATATCAAAATTCCAATACCTATCATATTAAAGGTCATAAAACTCTCTAAATGTAGACTGCTCCCTCGAAGGACAGCTACACAATTACTGTATTACTAGACTGCTCCCTTGAAGGATAGCTAGGCCAACTTATCAAACATATAAAGCAAAGTATAGACCACTCCCTCGAAGGATGGCTATGACTAACTCTTGCTACAGAAAGCACTCTTTTTGAAGCTTCCCGCATCGATCAGCTTCACATATATGACCACCACCAATGCAAGCAACATCCCTATGCAGACTTCCTGATTTGATCAGTTTATGTCAAAAAAAAACTGACTGACAAGCTATCAAGCCATGGACATGCCTATAGTCATTCTTGGGTCACCTATAAAAGGGGCAAGGTTATTCCTACCACAAATGGGTTACCCCATCCTCTTATATCACATATTCATCTTATCACCCCAACATACTCAAGGGACTTCGAGCTCACTTAACGTCAAGTGATTCAATTACTTCTCTAGCACATCATATAGTCAACAACGCAATGCATAAACGGGGCTTTTGTTCTAACAATCCCTATCTATGTCATCATTCTGGTCCTTGTCAATGAAAGAGCAATTCGCCTTTCACTTATATTTCACACTTTGGTCACATTCAACCAAGCCTTTTTGCCAACCTCAACATTTTCAGACCAACAACTTGACATCATCACCATCATTGTCCTTTTCACATAGTTTCTATGGACACCAATACACATGGAAATTATCGACCCCACACAATTCATGTCAAGCATAAACCAATACTTGCTGAAACATAAATAGACCTCAATTCATTTTTAGCATTCATCCATCACGAATATGGAAAATTGCTCGAAATGAAAGACCACCTCACCAATGTTACAGAATACACCATTTGGAAAAGGCTGTAACATCTTTTTCTCCTCATCATTTCAACCTTGACCTCGACCAAGACCAGCCTATCAACCTCTTTGACACTCCATCTGAACTACATTGGTCTGAGGCCCTTCCAATTTGGGCTATGTAGGTAGCACTCAGTCTTCTGAGGTTAGCTTGACCATTCCTTTGTCCACCAATCTGCTCGTTCATCTCTCTCAAGACGTCAACCTTTCATCTTCCATCATGACCAATCAACCAGCCCTACCAATGTCAAAGTCATTTCTAACTCCTCATGGGGCCCATTTGAGATCACTTATATCTCAACCTGACTAGCGACCATTGGAGATCATGCCTACCTCCTCTGACCCTGACCACTTCCGAGACAACTCTGTCTTGGTTTTGTTTGCACACATGCTACCTCACGAATAGATAGCAAAATTGTTCGTAGACCATATTTTTGGACCCTCACAAGTATAGGATCTCACGCCGGTTGATCCACACTATTTGTGACATTTTCATGTTTCTGGGAGCACTTCCTGAGCCCGAGATACCTGGAACACGATGACCCTTTAGAGCTACAGCTTAGATTGAATAACCTGATCAGCAGATGACTAAATGCTGGGGCCCGGTTATTTCAATTTTGGCACTCCTCGACCTTTTAACTGTGACCATTTAACCTGTCTGTCCCGTAAAGTGGTATACGTGCAATCACGACCTATTGCAGCGTTTTCACTCACTCTTCTCTTCCTCATCCACCTTTTGTCAAAATCGGCACCCGACATCAGGTTCCCTTCCCTCGACTCCCGCTTTGAGGGGGAATACCTCATCCATATTTTGGGGAAATCCACATCATCCCATACTTGGGGCAACCAATTCCTATTTTTGTCTTGCAGTTGGTCCAGAACAATCAACAAGACAAAAAGGGGCAAATGTAGACACTGAAATCGTGTCTAACCCTTGTTTATTTCTCCCCCTTGGTCCATTCCTAACCTATAAAATTACTAATTTAAAATAATAAACTTATTTTGAATTAACCCCCCCTCCTTTGACACATCACCCATGACACCTCGCCTTGGACCATTTCCCACCTTATGACTCACCCAATACCTATTCTTACTCCTCTCCAACCGCCTAACCAACTCTCATGCATATTTATCCTTACCTTAGACATATCTTTAATGAATTATGCACTTGGCAGATGTAGAACGGGCTTGTTGGCCCTTTTACTCGCTCTTCACCTGCCGACATCGGTCAACTGTCGGCCAACACCGGTGGGATCACCGACATCGGTTTACTTAAACCAACTTCTGACCCTATCCACGGCTAATCACAAGAATCAAAAATTCTAATCACAAACTCCAAATTGAAAATTCTAAATCTGGGGAACAAATCCTTCAATCTTCAGTCTTTGACCATCTATCAAATCTACCAAATCTCTCAGCAAAGCCTCTCACTCTCTCCCTCAGGTGCAGCAATAGCTTCAGGGTTCTCCATCAGCAACAGGTTCTCCACACAGGCTACATCAACAACAGGTATGGGAATCATCAGTGGCACACCTTCAACAAGGCACAGGTAAGTATATTGTCTATGTTTTCTTTATGTTTTATAGTCATTTGCTTCTATGTATTATGAATTAGATTCAACACTCCCTCTCCCCAAACTAGACTGTTAACCAAGCCAGACCCGAATCTTTGCTTCTCCATCTCCCTATTGCCTCTGTCCTCTGTCAGACCATACACTCTGCCCATTCAACCAGACTCTCAGACCCGAACCCCAGACCATTCAACCAAGCCTAAAACTTTGTTTCAAGACCACTCAAACAAACCCAGACCCTTCTTTGGCCTTGTCCACAGACCAAAACCCTGACCAGACTTTGTCCATGGACCACAACCCTGACCAAACCCCGTCCAAGCTTACTGCCCTGATCGACGCCAGCCACTACCACAACTGACGTCGGTAGCATAACCAACATCGACAGACCTTGACCAACTGACGCTAGTAGAACCACTGATGTCGATGACTGTGACCAGTCCGATAGCTTCTTTCATGTAAGCCTTTGCTTCCTTTTCTTTTCCATCTTTTATCATTTCAGTCTTTTAACATTCTGCTATTTATCAGACTTCTTTTTATTGACTAGTGGGTTGATATCCCTTAAGGAAGTCTTCATACTTCTGGGATCAAGCTTTCACTTGGAAACCCACCATCTATCCATCTAATGCCTTCTTTTGTCCAAGTCTCTTTTCTTTGCGGGTGTCATTCCTCCACAGCCAAAGAGGAGTTCTCACAACGTCTGGATTACGGTGTGCAGACTATATCCAGGTACATACAAGCCTTGACCATCTCTTAAGTTTCTTATTCTTCTCTTGAATGTAGAAAGCAAAATTAGCATAGAAATAGCATGGTACCCAAGAAATAATTTTTTTAAATGGAACACAACACCACCACTAGTATGGTAGAAGAAGCTACATAAAAGGTGCACATGATTTTTGAAGGGGCACCTGAGGAAAAGGAAGGTGATACTAGTGTCACAAAGAAATAATAGAGGAGGTAGGAATATAGAAATAAAAGATGGATGAAGGGGAAAATTCCATGGAAGAATCCATATAAGGACATGAAGGTAGATCCAATGCTGAAGGGGAGAGAGATGAAGACACGGGGTCATAAACCAACACAAGCAAAAAAGAAGAGCTAGTGGAAGATTAAGAATATGAGATTGAAAATAGAGAAAGGGCATAGTAAGGAGTCAAAAAAGATGATGAATTTTACATGATGGAGTGCATGCCTCTGAGGGCTACTACGACCATCACCTGCCACTAGGTTTCATGGGCATTAGATTGCTACATGGATGAAACAAAGTTTGAAGTTCCTTCAAAAGTATGTTGATGCACCAAGAAGCTTGAATAAGGGTACAACTATCACTTTCTAAACCCCCATGACATGAATCTCATGAATTTAGTGAATGTTTTGATCAAGATGGTAACCTTAGTGGTGCATAAGAACATCATTAATGATGTTCATACCAATAGTTAGAGGAAAATTGTAAAGGATACATAAATGGAGATAGAGGTAAACAAACTCAAGCTCAGAGAACTGATAGAGCACATGAAGGAGTTAGAGCGATCCATCTTGGATAATGTGGATACCTCAAATATGAAGGAGGTTGACTACATCTATGCACTCGTAGAGCAAATGATACTGAGGATAAAGGCAAAATTGGAAGAAAAACTAGACCCTTATGAGACCATGTGAGAGGAACTAACCAAGAAGATGGAAGTGATCAAGTATCTCTTTGCCAATCTTAAAGAGGGAACTGAGGAAGTAGATACCATATTTTGAAATTTCACTAAACAAACAAAAATCATTAACACACACCTAAAAGGAATAAAGGAGGAGAAAGACAGTTTGATCCAACACTCCTTCATGGTGTTCAGAGCTGAGTGTGTGTACATGATGGCAAAGGTTAACTCCCTTAGTGATTAACTAAAGACTCTATAATAGGATTTATAAGTAGTCTTCTATGCCTTATAAATTAAAACTAGTGAGTAAGGTGAAATTTTGGATGAAGGGGTAAAAAGGGCAAAGGAAAGTCTAGAAGCCTTTTGAAAGGAGTTAGAAAACATGGATGTACTTTCTTTACAAGCAATGTATATTGAAGTGGATGGTACCATCAATGAAATTAGGGGTGTCATACAAGGCTTTGAGGACTTCAAGGAAGATTTAAGGTAGGGTGTACCTAATTTTTATGTACCTAAGGCACTTATAGACTTGTCTAGGGTAGACTAGCAATTTTGTATGGGGTAATATTGGGCCCCCTTTTTTATTGTTATGTAGACAATAATAACCTATCAAACCTAGGTGTGAAGTAACTTTTTAGTTGGTTACACCCCTTTTTTAACATTTTATAACTAATTAGAGGAGTCCCCATGGAATTAGTGCCAGTTGGTAGGTAGTTGAGAAACATCAAACTTGATAAAGGATGTCCTATCAAGACTTGTATGAGGTAGCTCAAGCCAAATGGATGTAAAGAGAGTGGAGTAAGTAGGAAAAAAACCCCAAGTGATAGCTCTACATATAGTGTGTGCATGTCCAATCTATTGTGTAGTGGAGTTGGTAGACTTAGGACATCTCATCACTTGGCACACCCCTCTGATCTAGCATAATATGACTCTCACTTATAAAGGAAAACTAGTTATTGTAAAAGAGGGGAGAGACAAAAACAATAACAAAGCTCTAGTGAAATAGAGAGCTAATCATAGTATCTTACTTTTGTATTTAGTTATAAGAGTTAGAATTTATATCTCAAGATTACATGTGAACCACTAGGTGTGAGTTGATTTAAGACATGTTTCTACATTGTTATTTTAATGAACTCTACATTTAAATTAATGAATAAAAAACTTGAAAGGAAGAATTATTAGTTTAATTATATGATTTGTAAGTTGTCTTGCTAATGAATTACCTTTACCTAGGTTTTGCATAAGTATTTCTATAATATGTTGAAATGGAGATCCAACTTGGCTATTAATGGCATTTTTGTGCCATTATTAACCTCGAACAACCCACAAGTACACTTGGTGTTGAGTCAAAATACCTTAAGGCTCTAAAACATGTACCTAGGTACCACTTAAAGATGAACCACTTACACTTTAGGACTTGCACCAATAGGGAGGGTTACACCTGTTGAACTCTCCCTTATAGGACATAGTGTCAAAAGGCCAACTAACCCCCTAGTAATGGACTAGCTTCCATAAAACCCTAAGTTGTGCCATGATACAACTAGTCTAGTTCAAGATCGATCCCTTTACTATTGCACTTTAAGTGATAGCACAAGGTTCATGCCTTATGTGAAACTGATGCTAGCACCATAGCATGAATACATATTGTGTGCTATAACTTTCTACCCTCATACCTAGATTTCCCAAGTTCAAAACTTAACTAGCTTAGTATCTAAGTGCATGACCAAGAATAAAGATAGTAAGGTGAATTTTTCTACAATAATTTATTATGCTGAGAAGTCTAAATATGGAAATTATAACTATGTTAGATATGAAAATGACATAGAAGTGATGTATTTAGCTTCTTCTAATGTTAATGTAGTTCTATATCTAGAATAGGCATAAATTAGTTTGGAAAGATATTTTGGAGTAGTTTTCAGACTCTGGGTTTGATACTTCTAGCACTTTGGATATTAATGTTATCTTTGGATGGTTGTATCGATGTTATTTTCTAGGTTTAACTCTAGTGTATTATATAAATTATCTATTGAAACAAGATTAAATTACCTAGATGCTTGTAGGTTTTGATTTGCCTTTAATCTAGTGCATTCATATATGGGTCATAAAAGTTTCACCTTGGGAAATGGTAAAACCCTAGCTTTCCATCTTCATAATACCTTGAGGAAAAAAGGGTTAGTGGGCATACTATGTTGAGCTACCATTAAGGCTCATATATGATTGGATTCTTCCTACATATCCAATACTCTAAAAATGGCCTCATGTACATGTAGTTATCCCCTATGTGTTGGCTTGTGTGTTAATAATACAATATGTGACATGCAAGTATAATAGTGACCTAGCATGTAACTTGGAAAATAGGTCTCTTAGGTTTCTCCTTTAGTAATTAAAACCTATAGATGTCTTGTATCAAAAATCATATGGAAATATGGAATTTTTTATCAATTGAATGTTTGATAGAGTAATTTTGATAAGTTATCTTGGTTTTTTTGGTATTTTCTAGTTGAGGAATGAGTTAGAGTTGATATTTTATTTATATCAATCCATTTGGAGTAATAAATCACATTAAAACACTTAGGATAACCATTATAATATGTTTCATTTATAAATTAGATGAATTTAGGGAACTAGACACTTACGTTGAGATAAGACAATAACATAGACACTAATGTCTATCTCGGGTGTTAGTGTCTAGGGAGAAGGAAAGAAATTACATGTTTTGAACTTGAATAGATGGAAGATAAGTACATTTTAAGAATTATGGGTAGGATAGAAGACCTAGGTAATCCAAATAAGACTCGATAAACTAAGATATATAGGCCAAGGGGCACAAATATATATTATATGCAAGACTCATAGAAGTGGGAAAGGTAAATAGCTGAGAGAAATAACCAAGAAGTGAGTTTTTCAAGTGTACAAGACTAAGGTGCTATACAATCATAAAATATCATCTACATTTCCCCCCTTTAATATATTAATGAATTTTTTAGTTTAAAGGAAAGGAATGCATAATTAGGTGTGTATTCACACTTTGTCTTTGCAGTTATCCAACTTGAGTGCTTTGTTGGTGACTGACCTTAGACTAAGAGCATATTAAAGTATAAAATTAGTGCATATAATTTGGGTTGAAATTACTTTAAATAGAATGAAATTGAAATATCAAGGTCTAGGAGTACACTTATGTGTTGATGTAACCACCTTGACTATTAGAAAGTTATTTTAAAAATAATGTATCATTGTAAGGATATTAAACTAAGATTAGGAAATTTATAGATAAATATTTAAGGTGTATATTGTATACACATAATATTTTAAAATTTTATCAAATAATGATGTTTTACATCTTGAAATAACCCATCAAGACTCAATATTTATAAGTGCATGCCCTTAGAGGTGCATTGGGAAAGGGGTGGGTAGACCATTAGTGCTTCGTAGGATTATTGTCCCTTATTTACTCTTATTACCAAGCCAACCAGATCTTGAAAACCATTCCCTAAGCTATTGCTCCTCTTTCACACACTCCAATCTTTTCTCACTTTCAATCCTTATTTTACTCACCTTAATCCCCTTTTGTTAGTTGGCTATACTAGGTCAGCCCTGTATATTTTTGGGTGATTTTCACTTAGGAATTAGTTTCGCTCTTTGCCAACCTAGCTCATGACCTAGTGAATAACTTTCCAAAATTGTGTTAGGTCAACTGGGTCAACCCTATCAGCTGAGAATTTTAGAAGGGTTTAGGGTTAAATACACCTATATATACAATATCATTTCATCATTATTACATATGCAATAAGAGTTATTATTCACTTGCACTTATTTATAATTTACTCTTCCACCATTCTACTTGAGGAGTCTTAGCTTAGGGTTTTTACTTGGAGAATCTTGTCTTGTGGATAAGTCTTACTTTCTTTGGCATTTCTTAGTGATATTTAAAAACCATAACAACCTATTTAGAATCCCCTTTAGACAAGGGAGAGATTGAGTCTTAATGGGTTCATCATTCAAGTAAGTATTCTCTAACTTTAGTTCTCTCTTTATTAGATAGAATTAGCTTAAGTATTGGATTTAAATAATATTACTCTCTTTATTTCATGTATTAGGGTCTTACTCATACATAGCTTAATTGAGATTCTCCTATGCATGTTTTGATTATTTACCAACCCCTCATATTGTGACACAAAATTTGGTAAACATTAGATTAGATTTGATTTACTTGTTATTAGTTTAGTGAGATATCAAAACATAGGACCCACTTAGGGTTATTGCATGATTATGCTTGTCTTGAGGCTTTAGAACCCTCCCTAGCTCTATGTATTATGATAAGAGATCCCCTAATTATTTCTAACATATACCCATATTATCATGTTCTCACTTCACAAATGTGTCCCCAATTGAAAGTGTATGGTATGATCTATCTTCTCCAAGTTAGGATTGATTTATAGACATGATGCATTTCTCATTTCATACATTCTGGTGAAATGTGAACCTAACCCATACAATTTTTGATTTAATTATTTGATTATTTTATGATTTTATTTTCAAATATTTGTGATGTTAGATCAAATTGATCAACATAATACTAACTTATGTGCACATGTTTAACACAGTCACATAAATATGACTATATTATCTCTATTCAGGTTTTCATCAAGTATAGGCTACTAGGTCAACCCAATTGACCTTGTACACTTTAAACATCCTGATCAGCCTACTAGGTCAACCCAATTGACCATGTACATTTTTAGGAATCTATTCTATCATACTAGGTTGACCCTGTCAACCCTATACATTTTTAGGTTTTTAGCAAATAAGATCTACAAAGCTGGATTGACCTAGTTGACATAGTAGAATTTGAAAGTAAAAATCAAGGTTCTTCAATATCAATCTCATATTTCTTTGCATCCTCCAACCTACCAAGGTTCCTTTCTATCCTTCTTTATCATTTCTAGCATTTATTATAGTTTTATTTTTTATAGTTTGTAATCTTTAAAATGGCCCCTATACAACTAACTAGGTCAACACTATTGATGTGGTTCTGTATTCCATGTTCTATCTAGAAATATAGGTTAACTCTATTGACGTATTTCATTTTTAGACCCTTTCTTCCTCAGTATGAAGGAAACACTGTTGAACCTATTTTATATTCTCTGTATACATTGTTAACTGAATCAACATTGTATTGTCTTTCAAAGTTGAAATTAACACTTATATGATAGTAATTGGTTCACATTTTCATTTATTATTGCTTGTATGCTTAGAATAAATCATATAGTCTAATTAGGTGGTTTTAAATATACCATTTAGTTTATTTATTTTATCTTTTATGCAGACACTAATAAGTCATAAAATCTCAAAAAAACATTTTAGCAATTATCTAAGGCCAACTTAATTTGATCTAATCACCAAAGGGGAAGCCAACTTGGTTTTCTAGCTAAGTATAAATACATGGTTAAAGGTATATTTTGGCTAAGCACCCGACACCCTTATCATTTTAGTGTGTGAAGTGAGGGGCTAGGCCCCAATACCAAGATAGTACCATTACCAATATAGATCCCTTTTAGCCGAAACTTCCTAAAACCATCTTTAGATTGATTTTTAGTTCCTTTCTTACAACCAACTCTCTATCACATATAAAATGACATTCTAATTATCTAACAACATTTAGATTTACCACTTAGCTTTTACTTTTCAAGTTGATTGCTTTCTCTTTAATCAATTGTATGTTGTATTGTAAAAACTTTCAATAGCCAATGTTGGTGTAAGGTTTTGTGTTGTGTGCCTCAATTTGATTAGCCTCATTGATCCAATTTATTGTGTGTTTTATTTCATTTCTTTCTTTTCTGAAGTACTTACAAATTTTTTCTTGTTTCAGTACATAGTCTCTTATAGACTATCTATTTTCCACTGCTTACTATACTAAATCAACCCTATCAACTCTGTACAATTTATAGCCCCTAGTTTATGTACTAGGTTGACCCTATTGACTCTGTATAGTTTCTAGACCATGTTTTCTTTACTAGGTCAACCTAGTCAACTTTTTACCTCTTTCTGCTTTCTCTATTTACCAATCTAGTTCTCTATTTATCTATATTAGAATTTTTTTCATTTATCTCAAGTGATCATGAAGTCTCCTATCATAATATTCTTGGACATTTTAAATACATTAAGATACTATATGGGATGTTCATTTCTCCATCTCTTTCCCTCCCAAAAGAACCATAATTCTTGGGGCACCTCTTCCCCTCCTTCATCCATGAATTGTAACAGGGTGTAAATCACACCTCAAGATGAAATTGATGGGTATGATCTTTTTTATACCTACCAAGATACTTCTCATCTTTAAATCCTTTAAACTAATGTGGGAGAAATCAACAAAAGTTTAATCAATAATCCCACTAATAATCCATCTTCTAACAACCCTCCCCCTAATACCAATTTTGGGAATCCTCCTCCCAACAACAACCCACCCCCTAATGCACCTTAACTTCTTTCCCAAGTTACCCAAAAAATGAACATAATGCAAAACACTAACACCAATAAAATGATGAAACTTTATCATCATTTAATTAATATGGCTAATCAACCAACTATTCATCCTCAATATAATACCAATTACATTCCTCCACCTTTTAGATATGCCTCAAGAAATTTTATTCCTCAACCCATAATGAATAAAAAGATGCTTCAAACTATTCATAATGAAATTTTATCTTCCTTCATTATGTCTATTGATATTGGTAACATATCTCCAAATATTAAGTATGATGGGACTAAAGACCCAGTCTCATTTCTCAAAGCCTTTGGTAATCTTTACAAAGATTGGATCCAGACTAATACCTTCAGCACAACTAAAATCTTAGTCAAAACCTTAACTAGTGATGTATTATAATGGTACAACCAATTACCACAACAATCCATTTATAAACTTGAAAATTTGAATAATCCTTTAGTTAAAGAGTTTCAACACAAAGATCTTTCCAAAAATTATCTTAGCCACTTCATTAATGCTAAGAAATATCCCACTGAATCATCTCATGACTTTATCAAATAATGGAAATCATTGGACCATAAACCCAACCATAACATGACTAAGGATAACTTGTTTAAAATATTTATCACTTCTTTGACTCTTTTTTTCTAATATAAGGTTTGAACTTTTCCTCCCCAAACACTTATTGAAGCTCTTGACCAAGATAAACCTCAAGCCTTTCTCATGAAGCAATTCAAACCTAATCCTAAACTTTTAAAATGATATTTTCAAACATCTACCAATGATATCACTAGTAAACCTTTGTAAACCAAACCTATATTTACTAAAACTGGCATCCCTTCATCTTCTCACACACCACTTTCTATGCAACAAATGAAACAACTTTTACCGCCCTCTAAACCTCTCACTTATCCTAACAATACTCCTAAGTGGTATGACCCTAATAAATTTTTATTGTTCCATGCTGACATTGGTCACTCTCATGAATCTTAAAGAGGGATCACTAAGTTTTTTTATCTTATATGCTTGGTGATTCATTTAATCATGAAGCCATGATTAACCTTAATCATCAAGAGTACACCACTACTTCTAAAATATGATAGGTTTCTTAAGATTCTACCTCTAATATCCAAAAAAAATATCCAATAGTCAACCCAATACCAAGGATGTTTGTGCCATTGATGTCAATTATGATCAATATTATAACAATTATCAATATGTTAACATTGCTAAGGTCAACTATCATCGTAAGTCAACTCACAAAGATCTTGTTAACAAACTTAAAAATCCATCCTTAAAATAATAAATTATCAAGGATACTACCACTAATAATCAAGATTTTAAAGCCCATGAGGAACCACTTCCTCATTCCAAACCTCCAACCACATCTATTCCTTCAAAATATAATTTACCTCCTAAACTTCATGCTGGTTCTTTTAAATCTCATTAGAACTTTCTTGAAGAACTTAAATCTATGCCTTGTAAGATTCCACTTATGTATTTGGTTCTTACTTCACCCTATCATTGTAAGTTACTTATGCAACAACTCCAAAAAATTGAAGATCCAACCTTTATCGATGAATAAACACCTTATATCAAAACTCAACCTACCAACCTAAATACTATTGAAACCATGTGTCCTTCTTACAATCCTTCTATTGAATTTCTTAAAGAGATATGATCAATGATGAAATTATTTTTCATGCTAATGATCTACCACTTTTTATTAAAATAGCCATTAATGCTACCCTTATTCATAAATTTCTAGTTGATTAAGGCTCTAGTATTAAAGTGGCATTTTTTTGGCTTATCTAATAACTTGGTTATAACAAGGATTATCTCAAACAAACCCATCTTACCTATTGTAGTTTTGATAAGACTAATAAAAAACACTTTATTACATTTGGCTTTCATTAACCATTATAACGAATACCATTTGAGCTAAGCTTATGGTCTTTAACATAACCTTATATGATAATATACTCCTTGGTCATCCATGGACTCATAGAATTAGGGATATTACTTCTTCCAATAACCAATGTATTAAATTCTTATATAATGGCAAACAATATAAGTATGAGGCTAATCTTAACCCAAGGAGTATTCAATTTCCTAATCCCAAATCTCAATATCATATTCCTACCATTTTTAAGATCAATAGTTCTCCTTTACCCAATTTTGTCAACATTGACCTTAATTTACAATTCACTCTTGTGGATTCTGATGATGATGAACCAGTGATTTGTAATATACTTGCAGTACTACCAAGTTACCTTCATACATTTCATAGTGGTTTCCTCCTTCATTATTGCATCAAGATCACACTATTCCTCTTATTGATGAGATCACTAACTTCCCCCCTCCATGCAATGCTTAGGAGCCTTCTTTACCCAAAGATGCCTTCACTTGTAATGATTTTATAATGGCCAAATTATTTCAATATCCTCTCATCATGTCTCCATGTAAATTCAATAATATTGGGATTTCATCTTTTTAAACTCCCCCTAAATCTCAAACATGTATAATTTCTACAACACATGATGATAATTACATAATGGCCCAAGCTCAAACTTGAGACTTGGATGTCTAGCACTATAAAAAAACCTAATCTCAAATCCATACTTTTAAAAAGGATTTCCATACCATTTATACAACTATTAATTTTGATATCAAAGGTTATGTGCCTCCTGCTAATTCTCCACTTCTTGATACTCCTTGGGTGGTGGATCAAATTATAACTTACAAACTTTTGAAATTTTTTTCATCTCCTTTACCACCTTTGGATCTAATCATTACCTTTAATCTTTCTCCTATCACCAAGCCTAAAAATACTCTAATCCCTTCTAATCCATCTACCCCTCCTACTCCCAAGATTACACTTGATGCTAAGGCAACCAATGGTCATCAGATACATTATGAGTATGATCACCATGGTAATCAAATTCTACATCTTGAAGTAGATGTTGAGTATTATGGTCTTCTTCCCATCTTGCCTAGTGATGAATCTATTCTTGAAATAATTCATGCATAAGAACCTCACATTCCTCGATAACATCATAAAATTATAAAAATTAAAACTAAAACCCCTTATTTCAATAACTTTTTTGCTACCATTAATCCAAAAATTAATCTGATCTCTTCCTTACCTAATGCACCATACCATTTCCAAGATGTAAATGTCATACTTATCAAAGAAACCACTGGTATTTAGTATGGTACTCCATCCTACCCTTAACTAATTATAGTTTCTCATGAACTCTCACCTACTGAACATGATAATTTTAGCTTATTATTTGATAAATATCATGAAATATTTACTTATTTCTATAAGTATATGCTTGGTATTGAACCTAACATTGTGGTACATAACATTATTACTTATCCCAATGCTAAAGTTGTGTGTCAAAAGTAAAGGAAATTTCCACCCAAGGTTTCCACATTTTGTCACAAGGAAATTATCAAATTACTCAATAAATTTATCAAACCAGTGGACTATTCTAAATGGGTTTTATAGATTGTTTCCATTTAAAAAAAGGTCACTTTGGTCATTTGAATTTTTATTGATTTCCACAATCTTAACTTATCTTGTCCCAATGACACCTTCCCTTTAATTTTGATAGATGCCATCATTGATTCCATGATTGGTTACAAAATGTTATCTCTTATGGATGGCTTCTTGAGCTACAATCAGATTCACATTTCCCTCAAGGACCAACATAAGACCACTTTAACCATGAAATGGGGCACCTATTGCTATGTGAAAATGCCCTTAAACCTAAAAAATTTTAGAGCCACTTACTAATGAGAAATGAATCACATCTTTCATGATCTTATCCATAAAATTGTTGAAACCTATGTAGATGATCTCATTGCTAAATCCAAAATTCATAAAACTCATCTCTCAGATCTTGATACCATTTTTTATCTTCATAAATACCAGGTTAGATTCAATCCTTATAAATGTGTCTTTGGTGTCACATCTAAAAAAAAAATTGGATTCCTAGTCTCCCTCTATGGCATCAATGTTGACCTAGCCAATATTAGTGATATTGTAAACATGCCCATTCCTTGATCTATTCATGACATTATTACTTACTTAGGCAAACTTGGGGTAATTAGACATTTCATCCCTAAAATGACTTATCATGTTCACTCCATTAATTCTCTTCTTAATAATTTAATGCCTTAGAATGGATAGACCCTTGTCAAAATACTTTTGATAACATGAAAGAGTCATTGATTCACCCACCTACACTTTGTCCTCCTTCTAACAATCAACCTTTAATCTTCTATACTTATTCCATGCCCATAAAAAATTGGGTAAGATTTCCAAACAAGATGATATTAGAAGAGAGTATTCCATTTATTACATTAGTTGAGGCCTCATAAATTATGAGAAACATTATAAAAAAGTCAAATGTGATTGCCTCACCATCTATTTTGTAGCTAAAAAGCTTCATCACTACATGCTATACCAAAACACTTATGTCATCATTCATTCTAACCCCGTTCATCACTTCTTCTCCAAAGCCTTTCTTGCTAGAGATAGAATTGGAAAATGGATGGCTCTCCTTATGGAATTTGATCTCCATATTACGACTCAAAAATTTATCAAATGGAAATTCATAACTAATCAAATTACTACAGCTCCCATACTAGCTACCAATCATCTTCAATATGGTATTTTAGATGACACTATCCTTTACATTGAAGGTCTTAATCAAGCTATCTCTCTCAATTATTAATTTTGTAACATTATCACTAACCTTGAACCCAATAATCTAGATGAATCTAATATTTCCCTTGATACTACTAAATCTAAAGTAGTTATCAAAGGGCTTCATGAAGTTATTGTTGACTTACATGAGGATACTTGTACCCTTCACTTTGATGGTGCAAAATGACTTCAAGGATTTAGGGCAGGTTGCATTCTTACTAGTCCTTTTGGTAAAATCATACCTTTAGATTTTTGTTTCACCTTTGATGTCACTAAAAATATATATGAATATGAAGATCTAATCTTAGGTATGGGTGATACTCTTGATCTATAAATTTAATATCTTCATGCCTTAGGGGACTCTCAACTTAATTACTACCAAGTCAATTGTGATTACCAATGTAAAAATGAAAATTTCATTACCTATCATCAAATTGCAACCAATCTTGATAAGTATTTCATCTCTTTTACCATTGAGCCTCTCTTTAGAGATCAAAATTCCATTATTGATTCCCTAGATTCTTTAACTTTTTTTTCATCCACACCAAGTTATTTTCAATCCCATTTTTTTAATACAAAAAAAAAAATTGTCCTCAACTCAACCATCAGATTCACTTATCTTCCACATTGAGGTTGTTACCATTTGACAAAACCCATGGTATAAAGACATCATTCAATTTTTAAAACATAAAACTTATCCTCCTAACTTAGACTCTCGTGAAAAGACATGTATTCATAAACAAGCTTTCAAATATGTATTTCAATATAACATCCTTTATTATCACAATGATGAAGGTAACTTATTTTATTGTGCTATGTAATATAAGGTCCCTCCTCTTCTTGAACAAGCACATGGGGGAATTTGTTGTGGCCACTATAGTGTACATGTTATAACTTGTAAATGCCTACGTATGGATTAATTTTGGCCTACTCTTGAAAAGGATACAATTGAATTTGTAAAAAAGTGTACAGCTTGACAAATTCATGATGATCTAATTCATTCACCTCCATTCGAGATTCAAATTGTGTAATCTCCTTAGCCATTTTCTATGTGGGGATTAAATCTCATTGGTATATTGCCTCACTCCCAAGATGGGCATGTTTTTATCATTAATGATATCAAATATTCTACCATATGGGCTGAAGCCATGCCTCTTTTTAATATCACTAGTAACACCATTGAAAATTTTATTCTTAATGAAATCATTTTCTACTTTGGTGTTGCACATACTATCATTTTAGAAAATGGTAGTAATTTCAAAAATAGATGTTAAAACAACATTGTGCTAAATTCAAATCAATCATAAATTTTCTACACCTTATCATCTATAATGTAATGATCAAGATAAGGATACTAATAAAATTCTCTACAAAATTATCTAAAAGATAACTCATGAAACCTTTATAGATTGACACATTCACCTTTATCTTTCTCTTTGGGCCTATTGGACTAGCATATATACTACCAATAGGGCAACACCATTATCTTTAGTCTATGGTTCTAAATAAGTTATTCTTTTAGAAATTGAGATTCCCTTTGTTTGTATATCTCTTCAAGGTATCATTCTTGATGAATAATTATGTAATTCTCACATTAATGCTCTTGATCTCCTTAATAAACATCATCTTTCTACTTTCTAGCACAGCCACCAATACAATGCTCATATTACCAAATAACATAAAAAATGTGTTAAAATTCACACATTTAATGTTGGTGATCATGTCCTTAAATTAGACTACACTTATGATAAATTAGGAAAATATGCCCAAAAATGGTAGGGATCCCTATTTAGTTAAAGATATTCTTGGTTCAAGTACCTATCATCTTCAAACCAATGAAGCCCATGTTTTCAAAGATCCCACCAATGCATAATTCCTTAACAAATACTTTACCTAAACATCTCCTTCTTTTCATGATTTCTATATGATATATATCTAACATGTTTTGTAGGTTACTTACAGGGGTCTCTCCCTTTGTAAGAGTTTTTTCTTATCACAAAATTTAGTCCTTCCTTTTTGGTCTTTTGGTTTCCCCTTTCTCTCATGAGTTTCATTGTCAAATCACAGATAGGACCTGATCTTTCTCATGATGTACCATAGTATTCTTTATTTTCATATTCTTTTTAAACATTTTTTGTCATCCCTTGGATTTCTCTTTTATGAGTTGCATTGTAAGACCATAGATATGACCTTGCCTTCCTCACAAGATAACACATTTTTATCCCATTTATTTTTCACATGATTTTTTTCACCCTCATGGATTTCTCTTTTATGAGTTACAATGTAAGACCATGGATAGGACCCAACCCTCCTCATAAAATCACCATCTTGTCATTTTTTTTATAGAATGTTTTTTAAAAATTATTCTCAACTTTAGATTTTGCTTATTTTGATAGATGGAATTTGCACAACAATCTATGTTAGCCTATTTTACTCTATTTCCCTCATTATTATGATAAGGAATCACACATTACTATCATTATATCCCTTTTTGACCATTTGTCACATTTTTTCATAATTTGAAGTAATTCAAATTGTTTTATGTGTCACTCCTCTTGATTTCATTTCCTTTCACTCCACATTACATAGAAACAAGCTCGATGTCAATATATCACTTTTATTTTACCTAGATTTATGAGACTTTTAGACCCCATGCTATTTGAATTTATCTCTTAGTAACCAAACCCCAATTATTCAAATGAAAGTCATCTTTAACACCCATGTTTGGTTTTCTAAATCTGTATGGAGGAGGAATAAAAAATCCATAAATAAATTTAAATGCCAAATCATTTGAAACAAAAGGAAATGATATACAAAAAGAAACATACAAATATCAAAATTCAATATCACACTAAAAGACATGATTACAAGCACATCTCTTATCTCTAATAAAATCTCAAACTCCATAGGTTGTCTAACATAAAACCAAGGTCCATTGAGGTCCATTAAGCCAATATATTAGAATAAGATAATTCAATAAACTCTATAGTACTACCTACTTTCTCACGCAAGTACATAATCTTTGTAGTAGATTGAAGACTCTATAAAGGGTCCTAAAAAATGGGGAACATATTGTGGGAAGGTAGGTCCATTTTAATTTTCATGCATATAGCCTTCATGGAATGATATATATACTTTAATTATTGATCTAAGACTTGTGTGGCTAAGGGAAGTTCTTTAGAGTCCTTAAGGTTGAAATTCCTCTTGTTTTGACAAACCTAATTTGAGTGTCTTGACTTCAATAAAGAGTTCCTCTACCTTGGTTGTTCCTTCATTCTCCCCTCCACTCTTTTCATTTATGCCCTTGATAGGCAAATTTTGATTCCAAATCTATTTCCCCCTCTTATTCTATATTACTTTCTTCTTCACCTCTTAAAAACATGCTAGCACTACTTTATTTTAGTTTTATCTATCCTTATAGTGAAACAACATGTTTGAGTAATTATGGATTACTTTATTTACACCATAGAATTACATTCCTAGACTTGATTTCTTTTAACCATTTGTCATTATTGTACTACCCTTATATTATGGGAACTTGAGTCTATACTTTTTTCCATTATTACGTGAGTTTGGCTTGTTACTTCTCACTTGACAATGTTATTTTACCTTTTTATGTACCTTTTTCCATTGTTGAGTGAGATAAGGATTTTTATTGCTCATTCAACAATGTTGTTTTACCATTTTGTTTTCATCTTATCCATATTTATTTAAGGACTTTTAATACTTTTTCATTGATGTTTGATTACCATCTTTTTTGACATGTATCCTTTGTTTGACTTGGTGAGTTTGCCTTTCTTACTTGGGGTTTACTTGTTTGAGTTTTTTGGTTTTTAGTAGCCTTAGATTTTTAGTTACCTAATTTATTCTTGTTTTTGACTTGGTGATTTGGTCTAACATAGAACTTGTCACCCAAGATTTCCAAATTCCCAAGTACATCCCATCCACATAGCACTAGCTATCTTGGATTTCCTGTGTTTATTTTTTTTCTCTTTAGTTTTGTATTCTTAAGTTTGTTGAAAGTAGTCTCTACACCCTACACAATCAAAACTAATAACATAAAAAACAACCATCTATTGATAAAGGTAAGTCAAGGTATGCATCACATTTAATTTTCATTTATTTCCCTTTTAGTCATTTACTTTCAATTATTTTATGCTTTAAAACACTATAAATTTTGTTAGCATCATCATTATGTGTTCCTATGTTCTTTCTTAAAGTAGCATCCCCTATTACACCTTAGTGACACATGATGAGTTTTTAGTGGGTATATGTATACACATAATATTTTTAAATTTTATCAAATACTAATGCTTTACATCTTGAAAAAACCTATTGAGACTCAATCTCTCTAAGTGCACATCCTATAGGGTGTACCAAGAAAGGGGTGGGCAGACCATTGGTGCTTCATAGGATTGGTGTCCCTTATTTCCACTTATTACCAATCCAAATAGCTCTTGAAAACCATTCCCTAAGCTATTTCTCTTACTTTACACACTCCTTTAGTTTTTTCTAACTTTCCATCCTTCTTTTCCTCACCTTATGCCCTTTTGTCAGTCAATAGTACTAGGTAAATTGGGTCAACCCTATATAGTTTTGGGTGATTTTCACTTAGAAATTAATTTGGCTCTTGGCTAACCTATCTCATGAACTAGTGAATAACTATCCAAAATTGTGCTAGGTCGACTGGGTCAACCTTGTTGACTAATATTTTTGGAAGGTTTTAGGGTCAAATCTGCTATATATATATATATATATATATATATATATATATATATATGTATATATATATATATATGTGTGTGTATATATATATATATATGTGTGTGTGTATATATATATATATATACATATATATATATATATATATATACATACATATATATATATATATATACATACATATATATATATATATGTATCTGTATATGTATGTATATGTATATGTATGTATATGTATATATATGTATATATATGTGTATATATATACATATATGTATATATGTGTGTGTGTGTGTATCATTCCATCATTATTTCATATGTGATCAAGATTTATTATTCACTTGTACTTATTTCTAATATGCTCTTCTACCATTCTAATTGAGGAGTCTTAGATTAGGGTTTCTACTTGGAGAATCTAGTCTTGTGGATAAGTCTTGGATGCTTTAGCCTTTTTTAGTGATCCTTACAAACCACAACAACCTCTTACGAAGTCCCTTTGGCCAAGGGAGAGATTGAGTCTCAATAGGTTCATCATTTAGGTAAGTATTTTCTAACTTTACTCCTATTTTAGTATATAAAATTAGCATAAGTTTTGGATTCAAATAATATTACTCTCTCTATTCCATGTATTATGATATTACTCATGCATAGCTTAATTGAGATTCTCCTATGCATGTTTTGATTTTTTACTAACCCCTGATATTATGCCACAAGCTTTGGTGAACACTAGATTAAATTTGCTTTATTTGTTATTATTTTGATTAGATATCAAAACACATGACCTCATTAGGCTTATTTCATGATTATTCTTGATTGGAGGCTTTGAAACCCTCCTTATCTCTTTGTATTTTGTTAATCGATCCCCTAATTAGGTCTAATCGATCCCTATATTGGTCATGTTCTCACTTAACAAATGTGTTCCCAATCAAAAGTGTATGGTATGATCTATCTTATCTAAATTAGGATTGATTTATAGACATTATGCATTTATGATTGCATACACATATATCCAAGGATATAGAGATAGAGATTGGAAGTCCTATGCCCCAAATCTTGGAGTGAAATTAGTTGATACTTAGTAGTTGGGATTAACTCAACCATACAACCCAATAATTATTATAATGAGGTGAGGATATATGATCATGTCCAAGATAAAAAATTGGAAATATTAAGGAATTTTATGACATCAGCCATACCAAAAATTTGAACCAACTACTGTAGTATATTGGCATAATAATAGTCTATAAAATTCTGTAGGGTATTAGTATGAAAATGTCTATGATATGGTAACAATACATAAATAGGTTTTGAAATTTGAAAATGACTTTTATTTTGTAATATTATGCACATGTTTCATAACATATTAAACTTAGATATGTTTGATGCTACAACTATGTATAATAATAGTAACAATGTATAGAATTTTGCCATAACTATGAATATGAATCATATAAGTATGTGTTTGGACCAATTCAGGTAATTGTGTGATTATGGAGAGCCTGATTACAAATCAGGCCTACACTATATATGGATACATCAAAAAAATGATATACGTACCAATGTAGAGGACATGTTTCCAAAATATGCCCTTATTATAAACTAGGAACGTTGAATACTAAATAGTTGTGGAGAACATGCTTCCAAATAATACCCCAACTAAATTTGAATACTAAATTCCAAAGCATGCCCCATTGAATCTAAGAATTATGAATAAGTGAAATCCATGCCCATATGAAATTGTCCCCACTAAATCTGAAAACTGATATAAGTACCATATATTAAATGAATGTGAAAAAATGCTTCCAAAACATTCACCCACTAATTCTAATAACTGTGAATATGTGGAAGCCATGCCTATATGACATTCCCCCACTGAATATGAAAATTGATATAATTATCATATATTGAATGAGTTTGGAGAACATGCTTCCAAAGCATGACCCCATTGAATCTAAAAATTATGCTAAGTGTGGAGAACATGTCTCTATGACATGCCCCCACTAATATCATCCCCCTTTGAGGTAATGGAAACATAGGAACTGGTATTTACCTCACCTCAAAATGATAATATAAATATATAATATATGAATGTAACCATTTAGAATATAAAAGGAAACATGTCTAGGTAAATGTATCATTTAAGCGCATAAAACCGATATGATCACATGTAGGCCTAAGATGCATGACAAAGATCATGGTAACATCTATATAGTAATCATATAATATAAAAAAGTGTACACAAAAGAGAATTAAAAATTAATTCAAAATTAAATGGTTTAAGGAGACCATAAAAAGGGGGATGTTCAAATGCCACACAATCAAAGGGACATGACTTAGTCAAATATACACAAAAGGCAAGAATGACATTCAAATGCCAATACAACAAATAATGACATATGAAATGTCAATGAAAGCATGCATAAACATTGGGGTTGCAAGAAAATGATTAAATTTAATGAGAGAATAAAGCATATAATATCAAGGAAAGACACTTAAGGAAGTACATAAATTAAAGCATAAACAACTATCATAAACATGGCATAGTATCCTGAGGATCTAATGTGTTATGGAAAGTATGTCAAGTGTATAGCATATCAAGTACCCTATGTAAGATATAATCATGGATAATAGTCATGTGTAAGTACATATTTAAACTCAAACATGATAATTTAGAGTGATAATCAAATCATTTAACCTATTTGTATCTAAATCAAAGAAGAAGATACCCCTAATGTCCATATAACACGAGTAGAGAGAAATCACAATATATAAAATAGGAATGCATCATGTACTATGTATGCCTGTATCACACTCAAGTAGAAGTGTGACACATATGTTTATGTGGGATTAACTGATTATGTTTTCCATCAATATGAAACTAACACATAGATGCCAAGGAAATAATAGAACATGTAGGTGTCAATAGTGTTTTTGGATGTTTTAATTTTTTTGGTATTTTTGGTATTTTTGAAGAGGAAAGATCATCCTATGATGGAATATAATGGATGGTCATTGATAACTCCCCCACTATGAATATTAAAACCTTAACTTGGATCTTTTACATTGTTTGTGTCATGATTGGATAGGTTCAAAAGCTACATATCATGTTCCTCCTCACTTTTTTCATGTGTAGTATAAAAATGAATGCTATAATTTGAAATATGTATTAATGTTCCTTCGTGATGAAAAGAAATACCTTGCTGATTTGGATCAATTTTTTCTTCCATTTGGTATAGACAAAGATTTCTTAGTGTAAATGCATATGGATATGTGGTAGGCATGACAAAAACCTGTGTTTGAATTTATTTAGGACCACAAGAAATTGGTAATGTTATGTTACATAAGGAGTCTTTGAAACATCATTTATTTTATAAGTTTGTTAGATTTAATACCATTAGTTGTAAATGTATTACATTGTAAGAAATTTTTTCTCTTGTAAGGTCAATATGGTTATGCCAAAAATAAGCACCACCCATGCATAAAGCAATTGTTAAATCTTGTTGGTGTGGATGTTTTTTGTGTTATTTATTTTGAGATTCTTGCATAGGATGTGGAGCTTGTATTAGACCCATGTTAAGTATCATTTATAAAATGGTCATATAAATATTAGGAACACCACATTTGTGGTCATAATTCTCCTTATGTAAGCTATCTCCATCCTTTATGTGAGGGATAAAGATTTTGTATTTAGAGGGAAATATGTGAAATTACTTTAAATGACTAATTATGAAGGAAACATATCTATGCACATAATTATATAAATGTTAAAATGATTCATATTATTTATACAATTTATTTTTATTTAATTGGGAAAGAAGGCCTCTACTAAGGATAAATTACAATTCCAAATTTGAGGGTCTAAATGTTAGTTCATATGATGTAATTTTGAATTGAATAGTATAATATTGAAGGGATTCATCATCATATTATTTGAAATTGTAAAAATGTTATAATGTAAGTTTTGTCACCTTGTGGATATTTAAATTAATAAAACAAACATCTTATAATTGTAATAAAATATGTAAGAAACCCTTTGGTAAACTATGGAACCATTTTTTAGCCTCATCAGAAATACTCATATGGAAAATGTTTATTAATAGTTTGTCATTTTTTGCCCATTGACCAAAAGAATATATATAATAATGTGGTTGAATGGGTCCTTTTTTCTCAAAAGATAGGTACATATGGTAATTCAAAATATTATGGATAAGGATACTCAAGTATACATTACACAATAGGTTGATTATTGAATGGGGTAACATGTGCATTATCATTATGGAAATCCATTTGCATTTGGAGTATAGAAACATGATTTTGAAGGTCCCCAATAGTGGTCATAATTGAAATTAGATATTATATGGGGATAGAGGTGTTTTAATAGGTGTTATCATTGGTTTAAACCCACCAACTATTTTGAATCTAGGCATATGAGTATCATTATCCTTATGTATAACAAGTGTTAGTTCATGATCACTAAATTTAGGACATTTTGGTAATGGTAAGGATGCTTGAAATTTGGTACATTAGGTATATAATTTTAATATATTGTAAAATTTTAAGAATTTTTTTAATTTCAATTTGGTAATGGTATAAAAAGTTTGGCTTTGGAAATTTTTGGGAAGGATACCTTTTTTGATATAAAATTTGTTTTAAATGAAGGTAGGAAAAAACCATCGCCCTTGAATAGAGGGATATTATTTGGAAATGTAGGAATGTTGGGGGGGGGGGGGGGGGGGGGGAAGGGGCGGGTGGGGGTTTAATTAATTTTCTTGAAGACATGGACCTCTTAGTGGTGGTTTTAACATCATCCATAATCTCTTTATGTATTCGTCAAAAATTTTGACGATCAATTGAAGTAACCTCTTAATCATATGTACCCACTTTTTTGGTAAAATGTACATGTTTAGTTGGTGATTCAAGGATTTTTGTGAAAATCCCAATCCAAACCTATATGTATTGATATGTTTAAGAGATATGGGATGGGTTATACCTTGATTATGTTTTCCCAATCCTTGGCTATGGTATCGATACTTTTCAAGTATCAAATGCCAAAGTCATATAATGGTATAGGAGTTAAAATAATGCAAGTATCCATACTTTTATAGTGATCTAAAAATATTTTTTTATAATAAATTTAATTCACTTAGTCTATTTTAAATTCACTTAGTGGTCTAGGAATTTTATATTTTTTACTTTATATTTTACTTGCATTATAAGTTCCCTTGTAATAAGATCAAATTAGCTTTCTTTATTTAATAAAGTTTCACATAATAAAAATGTGGTGCATTATCACACTTGTATATGATTTTTTCATGTTTCATATCTTATATTATTTTAGATATTTATTAATTAGGACCAACAAGCATATCTTTTTGGGTTTGAATCTATTTAATACAATTTTTGGTTAGTAATTTCACTTACAACATAACTACTTTGGCAACTAGTAATTATGGGACAATTTTATTGATACATAGCTCCAATTTTATAGTGAAACAAAGTTGATTTAAACTCAATAATTTTATTTAAAACCTTCACATTTTTATTTTTACACAACTTATTTTATTTAACTTCATTGATAATTCTTCTATCCTTTATCCAAGCATTATTCTATCCCTTGGATTTTTATTTCACTTTTGATACTTCCCCTCTAGATTTTTAAAATGATTATAACAATCCAAAAAAATATCTTACATTTATTTAAAATATTCAATCCAATTTCTTAATATAAAATTTTTATCATTTTATGGCTTATATTTGACATACATGATCACATTTTTATACTTTTACATGAGATCACATACTATTTCCCAATTGAGGATCACGTACATTATTATTTATATCCATCATTTATGATAAAATTATATGATTAATTTATACATAAATTGGGGGCATATTGCTCTCATTCCTTCTTGTTATACTTTATCTCCTTGTTGTAGATTGTTTTAATGCTTCCCATTTATTTTATTTTTTAATCCATGCTTATTAACATATTTTCAAATCTTTTAAGTTCAAATATTTAAAAAATTAAAAAAATCAAATGTTTCAAAAAAAAATCATATATGTCAAACATTCAAAAAAATCAAAATATTTTTCAAAATTTCAAAAGAAGGACCTAAAAAAATATTCACGCGATGTTAACTTACTTATTTACATATGTTATTTATTTCATTATAGGTAGATATAATATTAAATATTTCAAATGCACACTAATTTTCAAGAGGTATTTAAGTGTGATATTGTATAAACTATTTCTAAGTTATATAACACAATAGTCTTTTACACTTAAAAAATACATATCATGGATGTACCTTTAGCTTTTAGACATTTCCCACTACCAAGATGCTTGCATTATCTCTCTATGCCTAATTTTTTATATCTTAGTCTGGCTGATTTTATTCTAATTTCTCAGACCTTTTATGTTTCCCAAAATGTTATAAACTTGTTTATCTTCTATTTTTACAAGTTTTAGACCTGTATCTATTTTCCAGCTACCTAGACATTTATGTCTTGGTTAGATGCCTGTATCAATGCAAGTGTCTTATCCTAAAATAAGTGTCTAGTGCCTTAAATTTATTAAATTTTTTGATGAAACATATAGCTATGGTAGGCCTAGTTTATTTTATGTGAGATAATATCCAAATGGATTGGTATACATATAAAATCAATCCTCATTCATTTATCTCCTAACACAAATCAAAAAACACTCAATCAAGCACTCAAGTGAGAAAAGATTCCCTATTTTATTTTATTTTCATGTAATTCATAGGTAAAACATATCTACATGTATAAATTACTAAAGGATCACTCCATGAGACACATTTTCAAATTTGCAATATATGTCACTCTATGTTCTTGCTTATCAAATATTACATGATTCACACACAAGCCAACACATAGAGGAAAATTACATAATTATATGGCTCTCTTAACTATATTGGATATGTAGGTAGTGATAATTAATACAAGGGTCTTTGGGGAAACTTGAAACTATGTGATTACTAACCTATTTTTTCCATAACCACTATAAAGATGAAGAATTAGGGTTTTATCATTTGACAAGGACTGGCAATCCATTATCCAAATTTGAATAGACTAAATTAGAAGGTGACAAAAAAACCATAAGCATTTATGTGGTTACATATAGTTTAAGTATTATTTATACTAGACACCTACAACCAATCTAAATAGAAGCATCGATGCAATTATCTTAGGTTGATGCAAGTGTCTATAGCTACAAAGGGCCTTTTTTACAATCTGATGATTGATCTAGAATCTATTTCTAGTTTTCTTCCTACCTATTCCAGATCTATATCTATATTGAGATAATAACTATCTAAGTATCTTTTATTCATTATCATTATAGTTATCTAGCATAGTTGTAATTTTTATCTTAGCATATATCAACATAATAAATTAAGTATATGTTTATCTAAGATTTACAATTAATTGGCTTGGTTTAGAGATAATATACCATTGTTGTGTCCTAGGCCATATCTAACCTATTTAACCCTATATTACCCAATCTAGATTTTAGGGATTAATATTTGGTAGACTTGACCTTTGAATCTTTTAATGCAACTTTTAGTATGCTCTAGGGTTTTTTTTATTTTCCTAATCTCTCAATTGTTACAACTTATGTCAATAACTAAAATTTATTTTCCTAAAATAATACCTACTATGGATAAAAAATATCCCCTTCCTCCTCCTAACCCTAAGGAGTGTGATATATCCCATACCTCTAACCAGGTCTAGGCTATCACTTATCCAAGGATTAAGGTGGCCCATCCTATAATTTCAAAAGAAAGTAATCAATCCTAAGCACCTAGAGTTTGTTCTTGTGAATCCATAAAAGATAAAATCACTAGTATGATCAATTTAATAAAATATTTAAAATATCATATTACATATATGAAAAATAAAAAAAAATCTAGTGTTAATCATGTATTTGTATATTCATCTCACAAGGTTTCTTATCTACATGAAAAGCTAAATGAGAATACATCTAAAACCAGTGATTTAAAAATTAAACCAAATGATAATAAGAGCCCAAGTGAAATCCTAAGATAAATTATTCTATACAAAGTGATAAAATTACCTCCTCCACATCTTAAAATGAAATCCAAATATTATTGTGAATATTATATTATGCATATGCATCATACATATTGAATACAATGTCTCAAAGGTAGTGGTGATCATAACATTAATACATCAACAAAGAACACCACTCACATCATGAGTACCTGTCCTAAATCATAGGTACCAAATAAATAAATAAAGGTACCAAAATATAATTTTAAGTAAGAAAAGGATAAAAAAAATAAAGAAATAGATAAAATACCATTACTAAAGGTTTCAAAAGTTCCAAATAATATACAGTTACCAAAAGAAATAATTATATTAAAACCACTATAAAATAAACCTTGTGAGATCCCTTTGTTTCTCAACACTGAATAATAAGAGGCCATAATTCAAAATAATTATGACAATGGTGATATTATTACTAATTAAAAAACTAAATATAGTTAAAATGAAGGTCAACCATATAGCTCTAAATTTTCATTAGGTATTAACATCTAAGGTACACATAGATACAAATAATGGCAGACCAAAAAGGTCACAACAACAGTATGGCATGGTTGCTTATTCATATATAGATACTTGAAATGTTATACCACATGTTCAAGAATAAATTAAGAGGTTAAATTTATCCTATAATATTGATTACATCAATGATTATGATCCAAATAATACATAATATTGGTATGGCCCTAATGATATTATTACGTAACATATGAATATGACATACATGATACAAAGCCTCTGCAAAATCATCTCATTGATTATATCCTTGGGTTATAGTAGGAATCTCACCTATACATGATAAATATACACCCACATTATACTATTTTATGGTCATTTTACATTATCATGGTTGAGCTTATTTACTTACACATGCCTTTGTTCATGCTTATATATTTCACAATGTACTTGATATGTTATATAATTAATATTTTTTACTAACACATATTTACTAGCATATTTACTTACACATTATACTATTTTATGGTCATTTTACATTATCATGGTTGAGCTTATTTACTTACACATGCCTTTGTTATATGATTTAGATACATATTTGTGGAAAAAATCTATATATTGGTACCATTTTTAAAGATAGTTTTAACATGAGACATATCTAAGGTGAATATGTTATGTAATGTGTGCCTACTATTACAAAATCAAATTAGTTTCAGATTTCAAACACTTTTAGGGACTATTTTCACCCACTAAGTTAGAATTTTATAGACTATATTGAGCCAATCCACTGCAGTAGTTGGTTCACCTTTTGGTATGGTTAAGATAATTAAATTAGTTAATATTTCCAATTTTATAGGTTGGACTTGAATACATTATCCAAACTCACTAATTTTATAGTGTGATTTGACTTGGTTCACTCACACTAACTAGGTTATAAGTATGATTAGGTTGCATGGTTTAGCTAATCTCAACTACCTAGTGGAAACTCATATTTTATCTAAGGTTTGGGGCATGTGTCCTCCAATATCTCTCTATTTAGATATATGCACTTTCTATATTTTATGTGTCTTAATCTCAGCTCTAATTATTCATAATGATATAAATTTTAAAATTAAATTACCAAAAGGCAAGATGGTTGCATCAATACACATGTACTCCTAAACATTACTCTCTTTAAATTTCAATAATCTGAATACTTTAAATTTTAGATTATATGTATTGATCATATAATATAACATTATCTTAGTTTTAGGTCAATCACCAATAAAGAACTCAAGTTGGACTCAAGAAAATACAAGGTGTGTTTTACACACCAAGATAACATTTATTTTTATTTAAACTACCAATTTATTTACTAGATTAAAGGGGGATGGGGATGTAGAAATTATGTTTAAATTTTATATCACCTCAGTCTTTTATACTTAAAAAATACATATCATGGATGTACCTTCAGCTTATACACCTTTTCCATGGCCAAAAAGATCACATACACTATCTGTATTTGCCTAATTTGCTCATCTCTTAGTCTGACCAATGTTATTATGATGACTCAGACCTTATATATTTCCGAAAAAAATTTAAACATGTTTATATTCTATTTCATAAATTTTTGGACTTGTACCTATTTTCCAACAATCTCAACACTTGTATCCCGTCAGACACCTATGTTGACATAAGGATCATATCCCAACACAAGTGTCTAGTGCCCTAAAGTCATTAAATTTTGAAATGAAATTTATATCGATGGCCAGCCTAATTTATTTTATGCAATATATTCTCCAAAGGGACCTGTATAAATATAATTTCAATCCCCATTTATCCTCACCTAGAAAAAACCAAAAAGTATTAAATCAAGCACTCAAGTGAGAAAAGATTCCATATTTTCTCTTATTTCCATATCAAGGTTGAAATATATATAGGTATGAAGTACTAAAGGAGAACTACAATATCCACATTTTTCAAGTTACAAACTAGGTTAGTCAATGTACTTGTTTGTCACATATTTTATGATTCACACACAAGATAACATGTATGGGATAACTACATAAGTCAAAATACCTATTTGAAGGATTTGATATGTAGGTAACACTCACTGATATATATGATTTTAGGATAACTTGACATTGTGTTTTCACTAACCCATTTTTCCCACAACAACTATGAAGATGAATAATTAGTTTTTTCTCATTTGATAAGAAGTGACAGTCCATAACCTAGATCTGAATGTGCTAGAGCAAATGTGACACATCACCTAGAATCATCCAAGTGGTTGAATCTAATTTTAGTAAGTATTTTGTATTGGAAACCAACATCTGATCTCAACAAAAATGTTGATGTAATCATCCAAGGTCAACACAAGTGTCCACAATTATAGAGGGCATTTTTACAAAATTTGATGATTGATCTATAATATTTTTCTAGTCTACTTCCTAATTTTCCATATCCAAATATGTATTATCATCAGACCATCTAAGTATCATGTTTTCATTATCATTATCATTATCTAGCATAACTATAAATGTGATGATTAGTTGAAGAAGAATATTGAATTGGTTTTATCATATTTTTTTATTATTTTTACCTACTCAACTTTTTATTTAAGTTGATCCTTTATCACTTTATCATGATCCATATCATTCAACAAGGAACCAATTTTTTATTTAATGTTTTCTTTCATTCATTCTCTTATAGCCTTCCCCTAATGTATTTTATAGATTTAATAGTTAGAGGTACTAACACTGTCTTTGTTCTTTTCTATTGGAGGAACTGTTACTTCTACATACATGTCTCCCTTATTATCTATGATTATCATTGATACAGTTTTGGGTTTCTTTAATTTTTGGTAAGGAAGGGTTGTTAATATATTTAAATCAATTTATTTAGGCTAAAAAAAATTATTTATTTTCTTCACTACCTCATCTAACTAGTTATGAATTTATGTATTAAGAAGAGGTTGTTTCACTTGATTAGAATTAGGATTTTTTACAATATCAAGAGAAGGAAGAATAGTTTCTAAGGGATGGACTCCTTTTGATAATAATTCATCTTCTCTTTTTCTAATATATTAATTAGAGTTTTCATTGAATATTAAACAATCAATTCAAAATCTTGTAAAGGGGGTAGGAACAAATAAATATCAATTTGAGTAGAATATAAAATCAACAATGAAGAATCAAATGCAATAAATTGTTGAGTGGTATCTGATACCAATGTCTAAGACTAAACAATACTATCAAGAGGAACATCTTTAGAAATAGAAATGCTAGGAGAATAAGAAGACTTTTATGCTAACCTTTTTATTTTTAACTTGAGATGCTTAAGAACTGGAGAAAATTTTGTAATAGCCTAAACTTCACTATCTACTTCTACTTATGGGATGCTTTCACTTTCACTGACTACTTATAATGTTCCAACTTTAGTTTATTATTGCTTATGAAATATTACCAATTTAGTATTTGTTAGTGGTGGTGGAAATGCATTATAAACATTAACTCCTTTATTCTTCAACCATTTAAGGTTATGTCAAACACTTTTTACATTCTACGTATGAGAGAAGTTAATTATTTCTTGCTCCAATCAACCTTGGGGAGTGGTTTTGATTGAATTTTCTCTTTTTAAAAACTAGAATCCAATGTATCTTAATTATCCACTATCTTCTTTGGGACCTTCACAATGCCAAATAACTTGACCCATTTTATTATGAACCATGAGCAATCTCTAATTTTGATGTCTCTTTCATCATTACAATCTAACCAATAGTCCTCAAAATGAGACACATGCTAATATGAATAACCAAGAATACTTGCCATTAAACATCTTTTTTCAAATGAAGGTCTATTTTCAAACGGAATCATATTAACATGTGCCATCTCTTCCTCAACAGAATTTTCTTTATCTAATGATGCACATGTATATTTACCTATATAAAAAGTTCCCATCTTTGTGTTTATTCGCTAAGAACATGTGGGTCTCAGCAAATTATCTCACTAATTACATCAAAGCCCATTTTATATCAACATATGTAGGGAGAATATATGGTGATAAATCACATCCAAAAATCTATAGATAAGTGAAAATGGATAATTGTATGAACTAGGCTCCCCATTTAGTAATCTCTATTGATGCCTCTAAATATATCCTCATGTTATGGGGATCTTATTCAAACATTTGAATCACATATTATAAGAATACATCATTTACACTTCAAAAGGGGTGATCACTTTATTTTATATTAAGTTGAGGATATAATTCATATATTCTTGTAGTCTTGATGTCTCCTACATGATTCAATCTATTGTAAAAACTTCTACTAGAAATGGCATAGACAAGATAAGACGACATGTATAACTTGAAATTTTTTTGACTTCTATTAACTACTTATGGATTGAATCAATGATGAGTTAGCCCCAATTAACATAATGCCTATTCTAGTGAATAATCCATATATATATATATATCAATACATCCCTGTTTGGAAGTTATTTGGAGCTACATTCCTAACTACTCTATGTAAGAGTGTGATTATATAATTAAATTCATTTATAAACTCAAAATATATAGATTCTTTGGAAGTATTGTTGTTTTATGTTTAGGTTTAATTAACCATTTCTTGTTTACCCATTTTGCATAAGAATTGTTGTTGTCTTCTTAGAATTGTTGATTAGAAGCAAGAGTCAAATTAACAAAAGATTACCTTTTTTTAAATTGGAGTAATTTATCAATATGCTTCAGTGTAAAACATATAACATATTATCATTTATAATTTGTAACATCTCTCTTCTTAGGATCATAGTGATCATTTATTGTTAAGACTAATTATAGACATTGTACTAAAGTTGGGAATACATTTTCCTATGCCAATATGTTATCTTGTATGATTTGACCATAATTTATTTTTTGTACTCTATTAATTCCATTCCAAAATTATTCTATGTCAACATGCCCCAAGTTAGTATTTATTATGTTCTCAACATTTGAGTCTAGATTTGATGGAGGAACAACGCCTTGAAATTGGTACTTCATATATGATCCCTCTTCTCCTTGTAAGACATTATTTAGAGGATTTATTTTTGGAGTAATCTTGATGGGAATGTTAGACATTAAAATTTAGGAGAGAACACCACTTGAGTAAAAAACCTACAATACACTATGCTTGATGAAGATGAAATTCTTAAAGGATTCAATATGAAAGCCTTTTTTAAAATTTTTTATATGAAGTTATTAGAGTTAGAAGATTTCTTGTAAGGGTGTTAGAATATAAGTGATTTTTTATCACAACTGTTAGGGTTTGATAGGTATGTAAGCATGTATATTAGGTTTTGAGGAGTTTGTTATTGAATGTGTGAAGGTTTGATAAGGATATGATCAAAGGAATCAATATCTAGTAGTTTTGTGAATATAGTATCCAAGATTCAATGAGGATGTGATAAATGGTAATATATTATAGGGAGATTGCCTAAAAATCAATTAGGGCCTATGGAAATTTTGAGTGAAAATTAAGGTTTACAAAGGATTTTTGACTTCAATAACGCTCAAAAATGGATCTCAAAGTAGGTAAAGGTATTAGGAAGGATTTTCAAAAATAAAAATATAGAAATCTTCATAAACTTAACTACAAATGAAAATAAGATGAGATGGAAAAATTTCACCGACCATGTCCTCCAAAGGCACTATTCCTCATCATTAGTAGAGATGATAATTTTTTTACAAAATCCACAATGCACAAACTAAAGTAGGAGAAACAATCAGGATGCAAAGGAGGGTGAGAAAATTTGGTAATATAATGTGAATAAAAATGAAAATGAATTACTAAAACTAAATCACAAAAATATTCACATGTGCAGGGGGTTAGTTCCATTAATGGTCAAAGGTTTAGGGTTTTTAATAAGATAGGTCAAGATCCAATAACTATTCTAGCAGATAAGTCTGATTTTACAAATATTATTGGTAATGACATCAAACTCTAAAGATGTTGGAACTAGATTTAGACTTCAAGGGTATTGGTAGCACATCTATCAAGTTTTGATGGTGTTGCTAACATGTGACTCAGGTTTTGAAAGGTGTGTTTGTAATGATTTCAGGCTCTGACTAGGTGTTTAATAAACATTTAATTTTCTAAAATAAAATCACAAAGACTTAGAAAATCCACATTTTTGTATAATTTAACCTTGTGAATATGATTTTTTTATTGAAAATAAGAATTTAAACTTTGACCAAATTTGACTTATTTTAACTTTTTAAATTGTTTGTTATTAAAAAACCTAAAATTTTAGCTTGTTAACCATTGTTCAAAAACTAGGATAACAACTAGCTCCTACTAGGGGCCTTGAAATTTAAGAGATGAGAGAATAAATGTAGAATATATTTTTTAAGAAAATTGTATTTCCATTGGGTTACAAATTCATTTAAATTTTTATATAAAGACAAACTTAGGACACAATAGGATATTGTAGAGGTAAGAGAACCAACTTGCAAATATATAGACATGAGATAAAATAATGTAACACAAAACAAGCCAAAAATAATTATAGAAGGGGAAACATAGCCTAAATTATTATATGCATACTTATATGTAGGGGAATACCTAGTTTAAATTGAATTATTTCTTGATATATTTTCCACTATAGGGTAGTGGAAAATGTGTACCATCATGATAGGCTAAGTAGAAAGTTGCCTCCACAAAAGTGCTTGATTTTGAAGGGGACCATCCATAAGGAGTAGAATTTTCCATGACTTCCTTTTGGTTCCATGTATTTATCCCACAAAATAATAAGATATCCTACCTAAAAATGTTTTTTATTTATTTTTTTATCAAAAATAACCTTAACTTGAGCCTAATATTTGGCGATTCTATCAACAACTTGAGATATGTCTTCTTCAAGCTTGTTCAAATAGATAATTCTTTTATCTGAGAGCCTTTCAAAGTTTTGATTTTCAATGGCCCTAGCCTATTAAAGTGTTAAAAGTTTAAGTTTTATTAAAATTACCATATCAATCCCATAGATTAATTGGAATGGAGACATGCCTATGAATTTCTTTGATGTTTTATGATCTATCCATAATACATCATATAATTTATTGTTCCAATTCTTCTGATTCTCATCAACCAACTTCCAAATGACATTTACCAAATTATTATTTATCAATTCATTTTGACCATTTAACTATGGATAATATTATGAAGATTGGGACAATATAATATCATAGCCATAGAAAAACTCAATCAACTCTAAAGAATACAAAATTGAGGCATTGTCTATTATGATATTCTATGGAAAACTATATCTCACCAGGATATTCTCTTTTATGTAATTACAAACAAATTTTGAAATGGTTTATTTAAATACAATGGCTTCTACCATTTGGTTAAGTAGCCTATAGTAATGAAAATGTGTGTGTCCTGCAATTGAATGAGAATTCATAGTTCCTACAAAATCCAAACCCCATTGTTGAAATGGTTCTTATATAATCACTGACTTAAGTGAAAATATTACAAGCTTTGTTCATTTGAAGAACTATTGACATGTTTCATATTTTGTTACCCACTCATATGAGTCATTGAGTAATGTAGGCAAATAATAATGAGCTCTTAAGATCTTGTAAATTGTCATTGGAGTAGAAAAGTTTATGCCACAAACTTGATCATGAAATGATTGTAATTGTTTATTACGTTGTTCATTGTTTACACACCTCAATAAAAATCCATCAATGATATTTTTGAACAACTTACCATCCTAGATTACATAATTTATAGCTTTTAACTTGAGTGTCATGCACTATTTGGTATCTAGATGAAACGACCATTCTTTGTATGTCAAACAAAAATCAATTTCTGAAAACCATTCATTAGTAGAATCTATAAAAATGAAAAATTGAAGGTCTTCTTTGTTTTGATCATCAAAATATATTGGAGGGATTAGTAGAGAATATTTTTTGTTCTACTATGAGATGACACAATCCTTTCCCTGAAACTAATTTTGTGCGCTTTATTTCAATATTATATTCATCAACTTTAGTTATCCAATTACCTCTCTTTTATAATGGTTCCTATCGAGTTAAAATAGAATTTACTAATGTACATGGCACCATCACAATGGAGTGTGAATTCAAAATAGAGTACATGAACTATATAATGGCTTTCACAACTATATATGCATGTTTATTTTCTAGAGAATATTTTAATTCATAGTTTTTCATGTTAAAAATCATGAAAGTAATTGGATATTCAATACATTCATCATTCTTCTATAATATAATGGCCGAGAGAGTATGTTTTGAGTTATAAAAATAGATAATGAAATCATTTTTTAAATTTAGATAAACTAAAGTTGGTGCATGAGTAATAATAGATTTTATCTTCTTGAATGCATCTTTTCCATCATTATCCCATTTGAAGGAGGGTTTCCCTTTCATCATGTTAGTATTATGACAAGTGAGTTCAATAAAATCTAGAACAAATCTCCTTAATAAATTCACTTTCCCAAAGAAAGAATGTACACCTAGTTTACTAGTTGGTAAACATAATTTATGAATTGATTTAACTCTTTCTAGAAAAATCTTGATTCCTTATTTAGAGATAATGTGTTTGAGAAGTTTCCCTTTAGTCATCCCAAAAATATACTTTTTAGGGTTAAGATAAATACCATAAAGCCAACATTTTTTGAACACTTTTTCTTGGTGTTCATAGTGTTCTTTTATTTTATTTTGAAAAGATTGCTAGGTCATCTAACTACACTAAAATTATGTTTTTATTCATATATTTGAATGAAATATCCATGGCTCACTTGAAATTATCTCTTTCACTAATCAATCTAAACATCAATCATTGATTTACAAATATACCCATGGAATTGTGAAAGCTATATTATGTTGATCTTCTTTGTTAACCTTAATTTGATTATAACTTGAGAAATAATCCAATATTGAAAAAAAATTTGAACCTATAACTTCTTGAAGAACTTGATCTATGATAGGTAATGGATATTTATTTTTGAGATATGCTTGATTTAGATTCCTTAAATCTACATAGATCTTGATTTATATTCTCTTTTACAAACTAGGACTGTATTAACAATCCAATATGAGTGATGAATGGGGAAAATAATCCATGATTCGACATTTTTTGAATCTCTACAAAAACTTATTCCTATAATTTTTGGGTTAAACTATATTTGCTTATAATTAACTAGTTTAACATTAGGTTTGAGAGGAACTATGTGAAGTATTTCTTTTGGATGAGAATATTTTATCTCTTCATATGAATATGCAATAATGTGAAGCAAACTAATGAATTTTATCTTATCTTTTGTTTATCAAAATATCCCAATGTTAACCAATCTAGGTTATTCCTCAGAGCTTATGCTCACTTTCTCATAGCCAGTTAAACTTAGAGAATATTGTTGCCCCTTTTTTTAATGAACCTATCTTTTTTGTTAAATAATTATTCTAATGAAAGTAAGCCTTTATAAATCTTATAGCCTTTTAGTTTGATTACCCCTTATTCATCTTGTTCTTCAGTAATCTCTTTTTTATGAGTTTGAGAAGAATATTCTATACATGATGAATCAGTACCTTTGAAATACAAATTTCTAAAAATATCATTTTTTTAAGAAAGGAAATAATTTGTTGATCATTATTAAATACCTTCCAGTTCTTTAAATTATCTAATAAGTTGGGTTGATACACAAGTTAAATAATGTATTTATCCTTAACAACTTCTGAATGAGGAATCAATAATGAATCTTACACCATGCACATATCTGACTTGGATTTATTTTCTATTGGGATACCATTAATAAATAACTCATCAAAATTTTATATATTATCCAAGAATTTGTTCTTGTAATGCCTTAATAAATAAATTTTCACTTGATATTGGCCTTTGATGTATTTTACTAATAGTTCCAGATCACCTAACACTTTAAAGTTTTGAATTCCCATCTCTTTTGTAGCATGTAACCATATCAAGAGTGTTTCATATTTTTTAGTATTATTAGTACACTCAAACTACAATTTGTAAGAGAAAAAATATATTTCCTTGTTTGGGGATATTATAATAATTCTTACACTAGATCTTATTGAAGAGAAAATACTATCAAATTCTAACATCTAGGCTTTATTAATATTGATTTCCATGATTTCTTTCATATTCATATGTTATTTCAAAATCAACAAACAATTTCCTATACCAATATATTCATACAAGATATTAGCGTAGGGTCATTAAATTTTTGTATTATGTAATTATTTTTCAATTTTCGTTCAAGGTGTTGTTTCACTCCTTTTATTGGGATCATTACATGTGACAAGTCCAATCAAATTGTTCCACCAAGTTATTTACAAAAGTTTTTACCTAAGAGGATACCATATAATTTTGGGATATCATCTCCTAATATGTTGATATTGATTCTTTTCTAAGGAAAAGATGCATGGGAAACATAGGTATCTTTGATTTGGCCAACAAGTGGAACTTTATTTACTTCTATTGAGTAACAACGGCCAAATAATTGCATACATGTCAAGCTAGGGGAATGTGAAACTTTGGAAGGCATTATGTTATATAAGGCTCCTACGTTAATTATGCAATTACTAACTTACATCCCTTAATGAATAAGGAAATGTAAAAAGGATCAAATGTATTGGATTTGGAAGTTATTTAAGCCATGGAGTTTATTGGATTGAAATAAGGTGGGGTGGTTAAAATTCCTTTGATAGTGGCCTTATTTTGAGTGGGATTTTTACTTCTGATTAATTCTACTAGCCTATCTATTTGATCTAGATACGCTCTCAAATATTTAGCTTGTGACATCTAAATTTTAATTTTTTTACATGTTCAATTATATCAAAAATAGTTAGATTGGTAGAGGAAGAGCATTCTATAGGCTGATACATATCAACATTACTATTGATATGAGAAGCATTCTTTGGATAACCAATAGTAGTAGTAAGGGAGCACTCACCTATTTTATCCATTGGTTATTTTCACTTCATCTAGATCAAAGGTAGTGTTCTTCATGAGAGAATAAATTTTGTAGATTATTCTTATCGATCACTTTGATACGTTTTTTCTTATTATAAGCTCTTGTGAAGATTGCAAATGACTTAATGTTCATGTCTCCAACATTATATTCATAATCATCTTCATTGAATTGTATTCCATGAATGTATTTTGGGATTTAGTACCAGGTTCCTAAATTTCACATTCCTTAGGATCTAGATAATCTAATTCATTTTCTTCTCCAATTTTTTCATACCCAAATATATCTTTTATTTTTAAAATGGAATTCACAGGTGGATTTGTATTTTGTTGAGGAGGAGCTTCTAGTGCATGCTTTTGTTAAGGATCTTATAATTAAGGATGATTCCCTTGGTTTCTTGTTGGGATGTTTGGATAAGGAGTAATGATGGTTTTCTAAGGTAATTATTTCTTCAAATTTGTTATAGTGTTAGCCATATTTTTTAAAATTTATTCAATTGAAAATTGTCCTAAATTTTGTGTCTTACTTTTTGATGATCCCTTTTTTAGTTTTCTATACATTATCATATCATCTTTAATGTCTGTGACTAATATCTGAGTTGTATTCAAACTAAATACTCTAGCCCTTCTTAATTGATAACTCACTTTTGATAATTGAGAATTGATAAATAAGTATTTGTGATTCTTATCTATTAGCTTGGTGGTTATTGATATTTTATGTAGTAGCTTGTTGAATTTAGCTAAAAAATATTTCATAGGTTTGTATGCTTCTTTATTCATCTGAGTGAGTTGATGTTGGGTAAAAATACACTATTCATAGGTCACTATTCATGGTGATATGACATGCAAGTGATGTGTTATGAAGGTATGTAGCTGATGTGGCATGCAGGTGACATGGCATGCAGGTGATGTGGTAGGAAGGTGATGTGAGTCTCAAGTTTGAACATGATGACGCGATAGGTGTGGGGCATAGTACTCCACTATAGGACATGGGTTTTGTCCTTAGTGAGTCACATGTGTGTTGTCACATGGTGAAAATGATAAAGGGTCATGTATGGGTCAAATTTGTAAGGGGACTCATGATTCACATGTGTAGAGAAAGTCAAAAGGTGATTGTAACACCTTTTGGACTTGTGTGAGCACATGGAAAAAGAAGACAAGAATGCACTATTGCATATTAGCCTCACATGTGTGAGTGGGGTGAAATTATTTGAGTCACATGGGGTGGATGAGATATTTTTTAAAGTGGAGCATCCACTTTGTTGACCCTTGGAGATGAAGACAAGAATAACACTATTGAGTGTTTGGAATCACTTGTGGAAGTGGGATAAAGTTTTAGAGCCATATGAAGATGGCCTTGGATCTTGTCTAAGTGGAGGGTCATTTATTATTAATTTTGGCACATGGGGAAAACCACCACCAAGATCACATGACACCCATTCAAATGTGGTGAATTTTGGAGTAGACATGAAGTTTTCTCCCTCTCTCTCTCTTTCTCTCTTCTCTCTCTCTCTTTGATGTAAAATTTTATAAAGAATTATGTTCTCCTCATTATTTGATTATATATTTAGTGGATCACTTGGATCCTTACAAGTTTGAAATTTCATGATATAAGGTTGGAGTTTAGAAGGCTTATAATCCTAACTCACCTAGATGTTTGGGTTGTAAGCATCATCATGCTTAGGTGGTTAGAGCATATAAGCCTTAGAGAGAATGGTTCACATAGTGTATTAGAAGTATGTTATGGATCCTTGGAGAAAGAGGTAGAAACTTAGAGATCCCTTGGATGCTATGGTATTAGCATCATGATGTTGGAGGTTGGATCTTATAAGGCTTGGTTGAAAGCTTGGTTCACATGAGTGATTATAAGCACTAAAAAGGAGTTGTTGAGAGGAAATGTTGTAGAAGAGAGTTGTTGATGGAAATATGAAGTCTAGATGCTACCTTTGCCCCATAGTTTTTTCTTAGCTAGTTCAGTAGAGTTTTCACCTATATTTGTGTAATGGTTTGTGTAGACACCTAAATCTAGCCACCAATAACCTCCAATTAAGATTTTGACCAATTTCCACCTAAAGTGCACAATTTGGCCTAAAAATACTAAAATGCATTAAATGAGTTGAAATTGATATATTAAAGTGTTGATTCTAAATAGGGTATCCCTAAATGGGGCAATGCAAATTATGGGCCAACTAACTTTATTCAAATCATTTTGAGTCAAAATGCTAATTTTTCACCTCGGTGCTCTGGATTTCTCTTTCCTATCAAATCTCTTACACAAGATAGGTGCCTTTGTTATTTGGTTTTGGTAACATCCTAAATGGGATAATGGATCCAACACATCTGACATTGCATTTTAATTCTAATCTAGTCAAATTTTAGACTAATAACAAGACATTCTAATTAATTTGAGTAATTTGTGTACAAAGTGCTTAAACATGCTTAAGATCTAATTAATCCAAATCAAGATCTAATTAATAATTACATGAAAACTTGTTTTTAAAAATGAATACTAAATATTTGCATCATTAGCTGACCTCATTTCTTAGGAAGACATCCCTAGGCCATAAATGCCACAAATATTAGGATTCATGCCTCCCATGCCTCATTCAAGCCCTCCATAACCCTTAATTTCTCTTCTATCCCAAATATTGATGAGCCTATTTATCAGTTTCTTGAGATGTATGTTTCAAGTTGATTTTGATCAATCTCAAAAATCTATAAATATGAGGCCTTACCACATCATTTCTAAGTTTAATTTGTGTAAAGTTATAATGTAGGATTGGTTCTAAAAGATTCATGAAAAATAGTGTTACCATGCCAAATTAATTCCAAGCCAAGTGAATCCAAAGCCAAAGGTTACAAGGAGAGATGGAAGTATCTAAGCTTTCATTGATGAGGACTTCATGAGCACAAACTGAGCAAGCCAATCAAAGAATACTTTTGGAGCATCAAGGAAGGTAAGGAATATGTGTTTTCTTGTATTTTAGTTGTGCTTTGTTCATTTTTCCTTTTTTACCAAGCTCACCCTAGTAACTGGGCATGAAGATGTTAGTTTAGTGTGTTTTTGATTTGGTTTCATTCACTAACACAACACTAATCTTCTCTTCTTAGTCAAATTCCTAGTTCACATAACGACACGCCTGGTGGGACCTTCCTAGCTTCATAAAAATGATTATGAAGCTCTTTCAATCAACATACTAATATTTTCCTTACAAAATCTTGAAGTAAGAATCCAAAAAGAGTGAAAATTGGAGTTAAAACATGTTTTTCTGGGAGTCACAATTTTGTTCTGACATAGTCATGATATTGTTGCTTTGAGTCATGGGATTGTCCTACAACTCATGGTATTGTTTCTTTGAGTCATGGGATTGTCCTACAACTCATGGTATTGTGCTAAGCTTATTTTTTTTATCAAACTAACTTTATCTTTCTATGTAGGTTTAACAATACTACTACTATCTTAATAGCGATATTATTCTACAACTCACAGGGTTGTCAAACCAAGTCATGGTATTGTCTAACTGCTAGTAGGTTAAATGATAATACCGCTACTTTTAAAGTGGTGGGATTGTCCTAAAAGTAGTGAGATTGTCACTATGACTTGTGGTATGGCAGTGTGCAAAATAGGTCATTTTATGGAGCTTCATTTGGGGTCATCTAGACTTTGTTTTCAATGATTTTTTTAAAAAACCATGTGTTTTTTCTTAAAGTTTCATAATATGTAATTAGTTTAGCCTGAAGTTGTGTATTTTTTTCAAAAAACCTCATTTTTTCCTGAGTAATGAGATTGTGACCTTTAGTGGCAAAATTATTGTTTGCAATATCACAACTTTGAAAGTTGTAGGATAATCCTACTACTAGTGAGATTATTGTTTAACATCATGGTATTATGACTAAATCACCTGTGGTTAAGTTACAATACCTCAACTCTTACAATTGTGAGATTGTTTTGCAAGTAGCAGGATTACTCTATCAAGTAGTATTGCAACATTATGACAACCTAAGAGCTCCTTTTTCTAACTTCATTATTTCAAACTAATTTTAGCTTCAAAGCTAAATGTCTTGCTAACATTTTTCTTGCAGGACCAACTTTGAAAATTTGTAAAATGTGTTTAAAATGTCTTTTGCATGTTTTAAAATGAACTAGGAACATTATTTTGGTGCTTAATGCAACATTTAAGTGCTTAATAAAGTTTTTATCATTAGTTTTCAAAGTTCATAATCTTAATACCAAGGGGTCAAATGAACACCACCACATCTTTCATTTGGGCTTAATATTGAACACAATTGTCATTTTTGTCTTCAATAGTTGCTTGATCTAATTTTGTTTAGCAAAGAGAGGTGTGTTGCATGTATGCTCTTCCATTTGTCCCTTTTAGGGAACCCTTGGAATCAAAATCACCATTCCTATTGTAAACTTCCTAGTCCAAGGCATAAAAAGAATGTCGTCTAAATCACTCCCCAGAAACTTGTCAAAGTTTGGGTGACCTTAAAAATGACCATAAAGTCTTTATATTTTGTTTTATTTATTTTTATGAAAACTTGGCTTATGAAGGGGAATTCGTCACCTCCCATGAGTTATTTAGGGAAGCTTTGACCTAGGGTTTCACCTCCTAGTATTGAATTCATTTGGCTCCTAATTGGAGTTGCACACGGGACATATCTACATTTGGACATCACACTACACTAAGTGAATAATATGATGTAGTGGTTTTAAAAAGGACTAGACCTTTTTACAACTAGCCAATGCCACAATCACCTAATTTCTATGCTTATATTTCTCATCATTTGACATGAAAATCATTTTGCAATTGATTCCCATAGAATTTTTAGCAACTTTTAGATCTTAGACAAATCCCCACTTGTCATGGAAGTACTATTGGTGCAAGGTGCACCTCAAGGTCCACGTCATAGTAATATCATTTAAGAGAAGGGGGGTGTAATAACCCTAATATATAATGTGCATTTACTTTTTGATGAACACTCAAAATCCTCTCAAATGATGTATATTAATGGATTCCAACAATACCAAGCAACCTTGTCAGTTTAGAGTCTAAGAGAAATTAATCAGTTGAGTTTTGTCCTAGATTAAAGTCCTGTTTACAGTCAAAACTTGGTGTAAAAAAATGATACAAACCAAAACACATGGTCCTCATTTTCCTTTGAACAAAAAGGCATTATTCTACCCACATGAAGTTTTTCAAAGTTGCCTTGTTTAAAGTTCATCAAAACTTGGAAGTCATATCATCTAGTTTGGCACAATTATGCTGCCCAATTGAGTCTAGACCTTTTCCAAAGTTGTTCAATTCCTTCATTTATAATCAAAATTTGAAATTTCACCTTTATAAGTTCATAGGGTTGATGTGTTAAGTGGATTCACCATTTTCACTAAACTTGAGGTAACTTAGGTTCAATTTCCAATTTGGTTTAAAGGTGATTTAAGACTCATGATCATTACCACCACTTGTTAGATTTGATTCATTTATGTAAAATAATTGCACTTTAATTCTATGTACCATAACATTTGGAGTCAGGAAAGATAGTGTTATGCTATCAAATTTGTGGGAAACTATTTTTTCCTTAGAGAGTTTTTGAAAAAAACATTTTGTCACATATTTTGGGTAGTTAGCATTGTTACGCTATCCAAAACATTTTAGTTATTGTTTTATAAACCCTATTGCATAGAGTTCAAATTTATTCTTACATTTTCAGACCAATCTAAGTGTACCTTTTGTGAACCTTTATCTAGCATAGTTACATCATTCACTTTTTGTCTAGCTTATTTTTAAAAAGAACCAAGTTTTATACCATTATTTGTGAGAAAAAATAAATTATTTATAAAGTGCCTTTTGGTTCATACCTTATACTTAGTTGGTCAAGTTTATATCTAAAACTTAAATGCTTAGTATTTTTTATAAGTGTTTCAAATCCGTTAGATTAAAATTCATCTTTATTTCAAAGTCTAGCTTTTGACGTCATTTGGCTAAGAGTCTAGCACATGCCTTGTTTGAGCCTAGATTTTGACACTGCATTTGGCCAAAAGACCTAGCAGCTTTTTCATTTCCTAGATTAGATTGATTAGAAACACTTCAAACTTAGATTTTGGCATTTTGATTTTTGGTTTATTTACTTGATTATATTTGTGTGAATAATGAGGCATTAGATACTTAACTCTACCTATTTTTCTCACAAATCTTTGCATAAACCTTTTTGATCCTTTTGATGAATCTAGACCAAGTCTGAACATCATCTATTTTAGACATTATCCTTTTTAGACTTTATATAACTCTCTTCCCTTTCTATCACCAAACATTGACTATGGATCCCAACATGTATTCCTACACTCATAGTGGACTCATGTACAATCTGGGGATTAGTAATGTGGTTGCATAGGAAGAAATGGTGCAAGACCTCTATGCAGATAATATTTCTTATGAGATGGATCTTTATCCCCCTTATAATACTCAATTAGGGGCGCAAATAAAAGATCTATTGGATAAATATTTGGTTAATACACTACCTTATTCAAAACAAGACCAAGAACAAACTACATAATACCCAGCTATAATACCCACAACTGACAAACCAATTCTTTAAAAACCATACTCTACTAATGTGCCTTCCACATTTGATCCATTTTTGTTTGAGTGTAATTTATTAGAGAAAAAAGATGAGATTTTGGTTAGAGCCATAGAGGTAGGGGTCAAGTTTCTAGTAGACTTCCCTCATGAGAATTTACCAAGCCTAATCAAAATGCCACACAACATAATTTATGATCAATAGGAATCTTCTAGTAATCCTTTGGCTCTAGTCAAAATAACATATTTGAACCCTAATTTACCTAAATAAGAAAAAACATCATGGAAGAAAACTTTAATCAAATGAAAATATCATATCAAACCTACCTAAATCTAGCATGCAATTTCAATCAGATGAACATGGTGAGAAAACCTCTTATTGACTTAGTTCCTTCAATAGGAGTTTTGATAGAGTTAATTGGTCAAGAGAATCAGAGTTCAAACCCATTCATAAAAAACACTTTGATAGAAAGCTTTCTACATATGCTCATTATTGAATAAGTGTCCTATGCTTCTACATAAAATAATGAGCAAAATATAGTGGATAATGTGCAAGCAATGTCCAATCCAAATCAAAGTGGTATTAATGCACAAACAACTAGTTAACAACATAGGCCTATAGTTAATACCATAAGTGGATCATCATACCAAGGAATAAAAGCCTCTTTACCCCAACCTTCACCACCTATTTCCCAACCTCAATCATATGTTTCCTCAAGTGTTAAACCTATGGGATTAGGTAGTCAACCAACAACCAGTGTCATGCCTTAACAACATAATGTAATAAATCCTACTCCTCCTCAATAAGTGATGATTAGTATTCCATAATGTTGGGTGAATATTTTTTGGGCTAGCTAACTGGTGACCAAAATAGTTCCTATCACCACAACATAAGAAGATTGGTCATCCAGGTGTGCAACTTTACTACATCAACTAGAGACAAATCTCTCCTCTCATCAGGGGGAGGTTCCATATTAAATATGTGGAGGCTATATACTATATATATATAAGTAGAAAGTAAGACACATGGGTAGGATAAACCATCCATCTCTCTTTTTTTAGAGATGATGTTGATAAACAAGGAAGAAATCTTGGGTGATGGGGAAGGTAATTCTCTTCTTTTAGAATCAAATTTCAGCAAAGAGCCAGATTCCTTCCTAAATAGTAGAAATCCTAGTGCAATGACAGAAGGCACTTCTCTTCTTTCAAAAGTGTTCTTCAGTAGGTAGCAAGAATCTTTTAGGTAACAAGTAACTAGTAATGGGGGTGCTGAGTGACCAGCAACCTGAGAGAGAAAAACAAATAAAAATGGGGGCACCACATCGTCCCAAGGATCTTTACACAAGAAAGGAAAATGAAAACACACTGAAGGTACTTATGGGGGCACAACATCATCCCACAGTTGGCCTTTAAGACACCTTCCTGATCACCTCCACTAACTAGTTCTACTTGTTAAATCAAATGGACAAGAAAGCTCCTAAGAAATAGACATATGAACAATGTCCTAAGATAGTGCAAGCTATAAGCTCCTAGTGCAATGATAGAAGGCACTTCTCTTCTTTCAAAAGTGTTCTTCAGTAGGTAGCAGGAATCTTTTAGGTAACAAGCAACTAGTAATGGGGGTGCTGAGTGACCAGCAACCTGAGAGAGAAAAACAAAGAAAAATGGGGGCACCACATCATCCCAAGGCTCTTTACACAAGAAAGGAAAATGAAAACACACTGAAGGTACTTATGGGGGCACAACATCATCCCATAGTTGGCCTTTAAGACACCTTCCTAATCACCTCCACTAGTTCTACTTGTTAAATCAAATGGACAAGAAAGCTCCTAAGAAATAGACATATGAACAATCTCCTAAGATAGTGCAAGCTATAATAACACAAATTCTACAAGTAACTTGTTTTCTCATTCAGATAAAATAATATAAATTACAATTTGAGCTCAAAGTCTCAGTAATGCCTTTCAATTTGGGCAGAGTTTTGATTATGATAATAAAAAAGGTCTCCCTTGAAATGATACAAGAGATTACATTATATAGAGGCCTGAGGGAGGCTTAGAACTTTATCCCATGGAGTGACCCATTCAGTGCATTCAATGCCTTGGATGCATTCTAGTCTTGTCAATAAGGGCCATGCTGGATCAAGGTGACTGCCTTGACTTTGGTGTGTCAATTCATCTCTAGTGCCTCTTCCTAAGCCTGAATCTCTAATTCCATCACCTGCTTAGCCGTGTAACTATCTATTCTGCCTTTATCTCAAAGGGGACAAATAGATGACACTTTTAATGTTTATAGGCCCTAAATATCTACCCAGTGAACTGCTCCACCTACTAGAAATAACTCCTGCTGAGTTTCCCTCTTTATCTCTTCCTTCTCTTGGTCTGGCCTTAGGCTTTTCAAATGCATTAATGGTCTGTACATTGAGTCTGCTAGAATCAATAGACACTTCATTGTGACAAATTTGATGTTTACGGACCCATCATGCTTCCTAGAAACTCCTTTGTGTCTTTCTCACTTTCCATGGTCACTTTCCATTATGACATGGGTGAGGATATGTGGCAGCATCCGTAGCTTCAAAATAGGCTTATCAAAATAAGCTTTGAAACTGGTTAGCGGTTGAGGGGGGTGTGGATGCAAACACATGGTAGCTTCCATTACATTGGGTTGGGACATGTGGCGGGTTACACTCTATGAAGCTTCATTCAAAACTATGTCTCAGTTTATGACACTTGGCAGCTTCCATAGCCCTCTGAGGCTCAAACCCTTTTCCAAAGGGAACATGCCCTTCAGTGTCTTCTAAGTGGCCTTTAGGCTTTTATTCTTTAGCGGGTTGTCATCCCTTTTATTTCCTTCAAGAAAAATGTTTGAAGGAATTCCTTCAAACAATTCATCTAAAGGAAACCTTTCCTTGGCTCCATATATGCCTTTTTATTGTGAGTGCCCCTTTCCTTTGACACGTGGTGCCTTCTACTCTTTGAACAAGTGCCACATGGCATCTTTAGTAGGAATAGATGAGGACATGTGGCATATTTCACTATTGACACTTGGTAACATCTACCTTCTTAGGCCTTTGTGACATTATAGAAACATTTGGGGCTCAGTTGGGCTCTTATGGATGATGACACTTGTCAGCCTCCACTAATCTCTGCAAGGGACACATGGCATGATCTGAATACATTTGTTAGTCTCATGAATGCAAAAATTTGGCATGTTCCACTTCATTTAGTCACTTGTCCCTAGGCCCACCATGGTCTTTGCTTGAAACACTAAAGTTAAGGGAAGATACTATAGATATTGACACTTGGAGGCTCCCAACAAGCTTCAAGAGGGACATGTGGCAATATCCACCAATTTGCAAAAACAAAGTTTAGTGAGGCTCGGCTGTCGACACTTGGCAGCATCCGCTTGACTCTTTCTTTTGTGCACACTTCTTTTCTTAACTAAGGCAACCTTTGAACCTTTAAACCTAGCACCTTTGAACCTAGCGTGTTGAACCGATTAAACATTGAACCTGTTGAACCAATAAACCAAAATTGTTCAAGGTTCAACGGTTCAATAGTTCAAGCTTTTATTTTGATGCTTGATGATAGACCCTTTGATGAACCAGTTGAACCTGCTAATCCTTTTACCAAAAAGTTGAGAAAATAACAAAATTGAATGTTTAGAACAAATTTTTGGAATGGGGAGGGACAATTTTGGCCATTTAGGACCAAAATAGTCATATGTTGTCTAAAAAAATGAGGAGTCATTTTTTAGGGACAATAGTTTGCTCCTGTTGGGGAACTTCCTTCAGATAACAACTCAGAATAGCTGAGGGGAGTAGAAACTAGAATCTCTGATGCCCTGAAGTGTGCCATTGGGCTATGAAGTCATGCTACCCAAAAATAAAGGTGACAAAAATGAAGACAAAAGGCACAAAATAAAACTAAAGACTATATAAATATATATATGTACAAATGAACTTATCTGATGCCTCAAGATTTGAAGCGTTTCAGATGCTACCCATTGTGAGATAATGATAATGGCATCCTATCTTAATAAACTAGCAGGAAACCATTTTGTCCTCAGAATCAGTGACAAGAGAATGAAACTCTCCACTAGGAAACCACTTTTTTTTGTCTTCCCCTTGGTTTTCTTCTCTTCTTGCCCCAAAGCAAGACTTGACTTTTGGTCCAAAAACCATGAATATTTTCTCTCTTGGAAAAGAGTTCTTTTTCCTGATTTTGATGGGTAGCAGCATGGCCTAGTACCATAATTTGCTATTCTGATAGCTCAACCCAGCACATGTCTTGATTTTCCCCCTCAGATATCTCAAATTCTTCTTCATTTGGAGGGGAAGGTTCTTCTGCACTTATGCCAAACTCCACCAATTCTTTTGTTATTTCATCCCTACTTGAAGACTCAAACAAAATTTGGGCTGCAGGGGTTACTGTTTGGGTCTCGACACATTTGACATGATCAATTATGTCAAATGGTTGGGTTGGACTAGGCACAGGGGATGGAAGTTCTTCCTTTTAGTTTATGGGAGGGGTGGGAAGACTGGCCTACAAATTTGAAGTAGAAGGTGTAGAAATGTTTGGGATACTTACTTTCTTAGCAATCACTGGATCCTTTGGTTAGATAGGTAGAGTTGCCCCATGCTTAGTAATCAAAATTGCAGGTTGAGGTCACTCCTTTAATTCTCCTTTATTAGCTTGTTGAGCTGACTGATTTTGGGACTGGGTGACCATAACATATGATCCCTCAGATGCTTCACCTTTACTTCTAGGTTCATCCTCATAATCCAAGAAACTAATGTGGGAATTTCTAGCTAACTTTTCTTGATCCTTTGTGAAGAGACCAGCATCATTTTCTTGATTAAACTCAGGTTAGAAAGAGAAATCATGCTCTATTTCCAAATACCCAACTGCTGAGTTGGCTAGAGGTGTTTCAATGGCAAGGTTCCTTTGTGGGGGAGGAAGATGATTGGGCTGCCCTTGATGTACCTAATCAGGGAATGTACTCCTTCGTACATATCTATATGAAGGAGCAGATGACATCCCTTGTGCCATTTGTCTTCTGAGGGCTAGCACTTCATTTTCTAGCTTCTGCACCATTGGATCAGTGGTGGCTGTAGGTGAGTTATCAAAAGATGAAGAAGATGCACCTCTATTTTAATCCCTTCTTATATTTCCAACCAAGATAAGGTCATCTTTTAACTCAGTGGCTAAGTCTTGAGCATCTTCAAGATCTATGCGGCCAGCACGTCTTAGTAGAAAACTCACTTTAGGTAGCTATGAGTTTATGAAGAAGCATTTGAGGTTCTTAGGTGTGGGTTGAGCAACTACAGGAATCATATTTCTCAGCTTGTTGAATTTTGCAATAAAATCCCTCATGGGCTCATTAGGTTCCTTCTTCATCTGTGTAAGCTGGGCTAGCAAAGCATGAGCATATTTTGTAGGTTTAAACCTTGCTTCAAAATTGGTTTTGATAGTGTCCCAGCTAGTCACTGATCCAGTCTATAGATGGTAAAACCAGTTTGCAATAGCACCTTGTAGTGTCTCCATGAAAAGCCTGACTGCCATGTCATCAAATTCCACCCTTATCACAACACAGGCTATGGTGAAGGCTACAATGTGTTCATCAGTGTGGACTCTTCCATCACCAAAGAATTTGGGGAAATTCTTCCTTGAATTTAGTGGTAGCTCATGCAAGGATGGAGTTAGATTAAGTGGGCCAAATGAGTTACCCTAGGGGCCTCAAAATGCCATGATTGGATTATGAAAAATAGGTATAACACATCTAAGTGGACTTGCCAAATTATAGGACAAAAATGGAAAAGAAACTAGCCTTACTTCAGCTTAAAGCTTGAGACTTCAAACTATGCTTTCTTTCCTAGCAGCTCTAGTTTTGTAGACCAGATAATATAACAGAGATGGAAGAAGATGGTAAGGCTATAACGATAATTGGTAAGACACAGAATGGAGTCGCTAGAGTCTATAATGGATAAGGGTTATAATGATAATGGGTAAGACACATAATGGAGTCACCAAAGTCTGTAATGGATAAGGGTTATAATGATAATGGGTAAGACATAGGTGATGTTTCAATCTGAAACTTGAGGTTCCAAATTGCACAAAATTACTATGTCCCTAACAGAGTCCCCAAAAGCTATTGGGTGAATATTTTGTTAGCCAGCTAACTGATGACCAAAATAGTTCCTATCACCACAACATAGGAAGATTGGTCATCCAGGTGTGTAGCTTTACTACATCAACTAGAGACAAATCTCTCCTCTCATCAAGGGGAGGTTCCCTATTAAATATTCAGAGGTTATATACTATATATATAAGTAGAAAGTAAGACACAGGGGTAGGATAAACCATCCATCTCTCTTTTTTTAAAGATGATGCTGATAAACAAGGAAGAAATCTTGGGTGATGGGGAAGGTACTTCTCTTCTTTCAGAAGTAACTTTCAGCCAAGAGCCAAATTCCTTCCTAAATTGTAGAAATCTTGATGCAATGATAAAAGGCACTTCTCTTCTTTCAAAAGTGTTCTTCAGCAGGCAGCAAGAATCTTTCAGGTAGAACGTAACCAGTAACAGGGGTGCTAAGTGACTAGTAACTCGAGAGAGAAAAATGAAGAAGAAGGGGGGAACCACGTCATCCCAAGGCTCTTTACACAGGAAAGGAAAATGCAAACACACTGAAGGTACTTATGGGGGCACAATGTCATCCCATAGTTGGCCTTCAGGACACCTTCCTGATCACCTCCACTAGTTCTGCTTGTTAAATCAAATGGACAAGAAAGCTCCTAGGAAATAGACATATGAACAATCTCCTAAGATAGCACAAGCTATAACAACACAAAGTCTACAAGTAACTTGTTTTCTCATTTAGATAAAATAATATGAATTACAATCTGAGCTCAAAGTCTTAGTAATGCCTTTCAATTTGGGTAGAGATTTCATTCTAATAATCAAAAAGGTCTCCCTTGAAATGATACAAGAAATTACATTATATAGAGGCTTGAGGGAGGCTTGGCACTTTGTCCCATGGAGTGACCCATTTAGTGCATTTAATGCCTTGGATGCATTCTAGTCTTATCAAGAAGGGCCATGCTAGAGCAGGGTGGTTGCCTTGACTGTGGTGTGTCGATTCATCTCTAGTGCCTCCTCCCAAGCCGAAATCTCTAATTCCATCACCTACTTAGCTGTGTAACTATCTATTCTACCTTTATCTCATAGGGAACAAATAGATGACACTTTTAATGTTTTCAGGCCCCAAATATCTACCCAGTGAGCTGCTCCACCTATTGGAAATAACTCCCACTGAGTTTCCCTCTTTGTCTCTTCCTTCTCTTGGTCTGGCCTTAGGCTTTTTGAATGCATTCGGGTTTATGACTTGAGTTTGCTAGAATCAATAGAAACTTCATTGTGATAAATTTGACATTTGTAGGCCCATCATGCTTCCTAGCAACTCCTTTGTGTCTTTCTCACTTGCCATGGTCACTTTCCACTATGATGTGGGTGAGGATATGTGGTGGCATCCATAGCTTCAAAATAGGCTTATCAAAATAAGCTTTGAAACTAGTTAGTAGCTAAAGGGACACAGATGCAGACACATGGTAGATTTCATTGCATTGGGTTAGGACATGTGGTGGGTTCCACTCTATGAAGCTTCATTCGAAACTGTGTCGACTTGTGACACTTGGTAGCTTTTGTAGCCCTTTGAGGCTCAAACCCTTTTCTAAAGGGAACTGCCCTTCGGTGTCTTCTAAGTGGCTTTCGGGCTTTGATTCTTTGGTGGGCTGTCATCCCTTTTATTTCCTTCAAGAAAAATGTCTGAAGTTATTCATTCAAAAAATTTGTTTGAAGGAAACCTTTCCTTGGCTCCATATGTGCCTTTGTATTACGAGTACCCCTTTCCTTTGACATGTGGCACCTTTTGCTCTTTGAACAAGTGCCACATGGCATCTTCCATAGGAACAGGTGAGGACACATGGCATATTTCACTATTGACACTTGGCAGTATCCACTTTCTTGGGCCTTTGCAACATTGTAGAAATGTTTTGGGCTCAGTCGAGCTCTCACAGATGATGACACTTGTCAGCCTCTGATGATCTCTGCAAGGGACATGTGGCGTGGTCTAAATACATTTGTTGATCACAAAAATGCAGACACTTGGCATGTTTTTCTTCATTTAGTCACTCATCCCTGGGCCCACCATGGTCTTTGCTTGAAATAGTGAAGCTAAGGGAAGAGACTATAGATATTGACACTTGGAGGCTCCCAACAAGCTTCAAGAGGGACACGTGGCAATATCTTCTAATTCATAGAAACAAAGTTTAGTGGGGCTCAGCCATCAACACTTGGCAGCATCTACTTGACTCTTTATTTTGCATGCACTTCTTTTCTTAACTAAGGCTGCCTTTGAACCTTTGAACCCAGTTTGTTGAACTGATTGAACATTGAACCTGTTGAACCGATGAACGAAAATGGTTTAAGGTTCAACGGTTCAACGGTTCAAGATTTTGTTTTGATGCTTTCCAACAGACTCTTTGATGAACTGGTTGAACCTGCTAATCCTTTTACCAAAAAGTTGAGAAAATGACAAAATTGAATGTTCAGAACAAATTTTTGGAAAGGGGAGGGACAATTTTGGCCATGTAGGACCAAAATAGTCATATGTTGTCTAAAAAAATGAGGAGTCATTTTTCAAGGACAACACATAAAATCAAGCACAATCTAGTGTACTAATGCATCTAAGGCCAAATTTATTTCCATTCAGCAAGGGGCAACTAATGTTCCACCTCATCAAGTAATGGCAAACCTACCTTTATAGTCATAGACTAGTGAACCAATCTAAAACTAAATAATGACTAGTCAACAATATGTAAATATTGATCAGTGATAGATGATGAATATTCAATCTAATTTCACTTTCCCATAAGGATTCATGCAACAAGGAGACTCCCATATTTCTCAAGTACCTAATAGAAAATAATTGGTTCAAAATGTGCCACAACTTTAGAGACAAGGTCTTGGTCCACAATTTCCCACTCAACAACAAGGTTCGATTAGTCAGTAGTATGTCCCTTTTCAACCAAAGCATGAACAATATAGTTATATCCCTCCATCTCAACCACAAAATCCTCTAATTCAAACCTTAATATCCAACCCAAACTAGAATATTTCATAGCCAAATGTGTAATTTCAAGTACATACTAATCCACATATGCATATTCTTGGTCCATTTCCCAACCAAACCAATATAACCCAATATATATCTCCATCATACCTTGGTTAAAGTGTCATATTTGTGATCTCTGAACCATCTACCTAGATTAATATTATCCATCAAACAAATTTTCCTTCTAGTTTCCTATCCTAAGAATTGCAATAGATGAAGGATGCAATAACCACCATTTACGCTGGGAAATAGACTAAAAAGTTTAAGTTGGATGACATATGTTCTTATTCATTCAACATGGAATACTTGTAGATACTATTTCTTCCAAGATAAAAACCACTAAAAGTTTACAAATACAAAGGGAAAGGTGACCCTAAGGCCCATTTGACTGAGTTCTTTGTCATATGTCAACTAGTAGCATATAGAGATATATACTTTTTGTTGTTGTTTCCAAAGAGATTGGCTAGACAAGCCTTGGAGTGGTTTTTAAAGTTGCTCAAGAATTCAGTAATAGACTTTGATGATCTTTTTGATAAGTTTGTGTAGTACTTTTCTTATAATCTTAAACATGAGATTTCATTGGTTAACTTAACATAAGCAAAGAAAAAAATTGTGAGAGTTTTACAAGTTATCTACAGTGATGGAGAGTCTTTATAAGTTGATTTTCCCATATTTTACTAGATAAACAATTAGCCATTATGTTTACTAAAAATTTGCATAGTTAGATAGCTTATCATTTAGAACTATAATGTACACATAATTTTAAGGAGATCATCAACAAAGTCTTGTTGATTGAGTGAGCCCTTATTAATAAAGGGATCATCAAGCTTACGTCAACTAATCAAAGTCAAGGTACCAATCAGGTAAGTGCCCAAAAAAACATCCAATCTAAGTGCAAGCATCATAACTATCATAGTTTAATAACTAAGAAAGACCAAAGCAATTCAAATATAATAGGAGTGTTGTGGGTAATGGAGTAACAGAGTCACATCATGTCAAAATAATGCAAACATCATCTACACCACCTTTTTAGCTTACTTATACCCAAAAAACTCTCCAACCAATGTCGTAAGCACAACAACCAAGACCTGTGCAACAAATACAACAACCTTTATCATTACAAACCCTTCCTCCAAGGAGAACTATGCCTATGTGTCATGTTTTAGTGACCTAAGAGAGCCTATTGAGCCTATATTTCATAAATTTGCTAATGTTAATCTGATTAGTTGGCCTATACCAAAGCATTATCCACAAGGCATTCCTTATCCTAATTAGTACCATGAAAATGAATTCTATGAATATCATCAGTTCAACAAGCATAATATATAAAGATGTGTGAAAATCAAGCATTTGATTGAGAATATGTTGGAGAATGGGGAGATAACATTAGATAATGGTGATTCCACTTCTAATCAAATTATTATAATTTATCAAAACTCCTTTCCCCAACATAACAATCAACAACAATAGAATAACTAGCAACAACAATAACACCAGCTAGTACAATAATAAAATCAATAGTATTAAATTCAAAGGCCAAACCAATAGAACCAAACAAACTAGTAGAACTAGAAGAAAAAATCAACAATAGAACCCACAACATCAAAACAATGGACAAAACTAAATTCAAAATGGTCACAACTAATAAACCTACCATGTAGTCACACATGACTACAATAGGGTTTTAGGTCATATTATAGGGGGTAAAATTAATACCATCTCCATTAATCTTGGATCGAGTATTAATCAATCTAGACCATTGATAAATAATAACACTCAACCACATTACATTGATAATCCTTCTTTAACCTGAGATAGCATAAAGGCAAACCAAAAAATTAGGACTTCCACTTTTGGACCTTACACCGACAACTCACCTTTGCCATGTGACCACATACAAGTACACTAGTAGACGAGACTTATCTTATCTAGTCCTACACCATTCCCAACATTTGTTAGCAATTATGGTCCAATATCTAATCTTGATTTTGAAATCACAACTTAAATGTGAAATATTACTATCCCAGACCCATAACCATCTACCACTTTGCCTATTATCCAACCAACCATTCAGCCTCAAAATAAACCATTCACTGTTGACCAAGATAAGAAGTTTGACATTGTGAACCAATTACACAAGATATCAACACAAATTTATATTTTAGATTTTTTGTGAACATCAACAATCCACAAGAACATTTTGAATGAGTTCTTGACCCAAACCACTATTTCCAATGACATATCCCTTGATAAATTTTAAGCTTTGGTTGGACACCTAGCCCTAGCCCAACAAGTCACATTTAACCAAAGTGATATGTCTTCCCTTGGCCCACTCCATAATAATCCATTGTACATATATATTTATATAAAGTGATATAAAGTGAAACATGTCCTTATAGATAATGGATTAGGCCTCAATATAGTGTCTTTAAATCTCATCAAGTTTCTTGGATACTGTTTCTAATTCTAATTTTGCTTTCAAATTCAAAGGAGAGAAAATGAGAAACTTAAGAAGGAATGGTCAAGGCTTGTATGTACCTGGATATAGTTTGCACACTGTAATCCAGATGCTATGAGTACTCCTCTTTGGCTGTGGAGGAATGACACCTGCAAAGAAAAGAAACTTGGACAAAAGAAGGCATTAAATGGATAGATGGTGGGTTGCCAAGCAAAAGCTTGATCCCAGAAGTATGAAGACTTCCTTAAGGGATATAAACCCACTAGTCAATAAAAAGAAGTGTCTGATAAACAACAGAATGATAAATAATTGAAATGATAAAAGATGGAATGAAAAAGGGAAGCAAAGGCTTACTTGAAAGAAGCTGTCGAATTGGTCACAGTCGCCGGCATCGGTGGTCCTACCGGCATCGATTGGTCAAGATGCCGACATCGGTTAATCTATCGACGTCAGTTGGGGTAGTGACCGGCGTCAGTAGAGGCAAAGGTCTTTGGACGAGGTCTGGTTAGGTCTGTGGTCCGTGGACAAGGTCTAGTAAGGGTCTGGGTTTATTTGAGTGGTCTTGAGACAAAGTTTTGGGCTTGTTTGAATGGTCTGGGGTCTGGGTCTGAGAGTCTGGTTGAATGGATAGAGTGTATGGTTTGATAGAGGATAGAGGCAATAGGGAGATGGAGAAGTAAAGATTTAGGTCTGGCTTGGTTAATAGTCTAGTTTGGGGAGAGGGAGTGCTGAATCTAATTCATAATACTTAGAAGCAAATGACTAGAAAACACAAAGAAAACATAGACAATATACTTACTTGTGCCTTGTTGAAGGTGTGTTATTGATGATTCTCATACCCATTGTTGATGTACCTTGTGTGGAGAATCTGTTGCTGATGGAGAACCCTGAAGCTATTATTGCGCTTGAGGGAGAGAGTGAGAGGCTTGACTGAGAGATTTGGTAGATTGACGGATGGTCGAAGACTGAAGATTGAAGGATTTGTGATTTGCTTCTAGAGATTAGCTGATTTCTAATTGGGATTATCAAAGGGTCAAAAAAGTTGGTTAAGTATAATCGACATCGGTGATTCCACTGGCATCGGCCGACATTTGACCGACATCAGCGGGTTTAGAACGGGCAAAAAGAGCCACCAAGCCCATTTTTCATCCTCCAAGTGCACTATCCATTGGAGAATGTTGAAGGTTGGGCTAAATACGCATGAGAGTTTGTTAGGCGGTTAGAGAGGAGTGAGAATAAGTCTTGGGTGAGTCATAGGATGGGAATTAGTCCAAGGCGAGGTGTCCTAGGCAAGGTGTCATGGGTGATGTGTCCAAGGAGGGGGGTTAATTCAAAATAAGTTTATTATTTTAAATTAGTAATTGCATGTTTTAGGAATGGGTTAGGAATAGACCAAGGGGAAGGTGACCAAGGGTTAGACACTATTTAGGTGTCTACAGGTACACACTGGTAGATCTTTAGCTAAAAATGATAACTATCAATGCCTATGATAATCAGGAAAGATAATCATGCGACACTATTAGCTTATCAATTATTATTGGGCCTTTGACCCATGATACACTTTTCCATGTGTTTGATCTTGAGTTGTCATATAATATGCTTCTTGGTAGGCCTTGGTTACATGAGATTCATGTAGTTTCATCAACACTGCACCAATGTATCAAGTTTTCCCGATTAAGGATGGAAGTGAATATTCGAAGAGATTTACATGCATATGAACATTGAAAACATCTCAAGACTAAGTTTTAAAGCTAAAATTACCAATATGGGATGAATCCAAGTTCCAAACAAGATAAAAGAAAGGCCATACTTATTTATCTGCCACAAGATAATTTCATAGATCCTAATACTTTAGATTCCTTTTCCCACATGTCACATCCTAAAGCTTCTAATCATTTCACCATTTCAGATAATGGAGTGGGGTAGTATGTGGCCCATGATATCTTCCACATTTCCAATCTTATTTAGAATCTAAAGGTCTTTGGGTGACCTAAAGTCACCTTACACATGCATTGGTAATAAATGAATAAAGATAAAGGACCTATCATATTTATACCAACATCTAGCCTAGAATCAGATCTTATTGAAGGGGATGAATCCTGGTTGTAAAATGATAACCAAATTGATTATTATAAAAGTGTAAAGTATCCTATTCCCAATAGGATCATGGACCATCAATATTATGAAGGAAGAGGCCTTGGACCAAATCAACAAGGAACCATTAAGCTAATTTCCATGACTAAGTAGAAAATACCCTATGGACTAGGACTTAAACTTCCTAGGGGTGAGCCTACATATCTTATTTGAATTCCATCACTAGAATCTAGTGATGCTAATGTTGACAATGAAGTAGAGTCTGATCAGAGCCTCACCTTTGATGACCTATTTGAAACTAACCTATTTGATAACATGTCATTTTTACCCTTACCCTAGTCATTCATCCCAACCCATTACCATTATACTATCCCCAACTAATAGATTGGGACCAACAAGAATCCAATTTGCTAATTAATTATTTTCAAAATGATGAGGCATTCTATGACATGTTAGGCCTTAGGGACAACATTTCATTGGAAGATCACAAGTCAGGATTCTCAATTACATTAGATCTTGAATCCTATTTTGGATAACAAGTGAACACCCTTAGCCAAAAATAAATAAATAAAACATTAAGGTCCCAAAGTGAAAACCTCTTTGAGGCACTTTATAACTAGGGAAAAAGTAAAGATAAAGGCTATTTTAGTGGTGAAAACTTATTTTAGGTGCCATTAGATGGGGGTGTACATTATTCTTCAAATTTAGACCAGGAGACCACCAACAATGAACTTGCCTATGGATCCAAGTTTAGTTTTTCACAACAACAAGTATTTGATCAAATTCTTCAAAATTTTCTAACTATTTTTATCACATGGATAGATCTCCCTTTAGGGGACTTAGATTCATCATGCCTAGGAGAAGTTGAACAACAAGTTCTAGTAGAGGACCCTAATATAGTCTAATAGTTCAAGTCTTTGCATACTGTCCTCAAAGATGGTTTGACCCTTCTAGTTGAAGATATAATAGAGGTAAATATCAAGACTCCATCAGACCTAAAATGGATAAAATTAGGTGCATCCCTCACTGAGGAGGAACATGAAATCTTTACAGCTCTATTGAGAGAATCTGTAATATCTTTGCATGGGCTTATTCTGCCATGTTAGGTTTGGACCCTACCTTGGTTCTGCACCACCTTGTGGTCAATCATAATGCCAAACTAGTAAAACAAAAGCTACATAAGATGAATCCTCACATTTATTTCTTGGTAAAGAAAGAGATGGAAAAACTCTTGGAATCAGGATGTATCCAATCCATTGACTACTCAAAATGGATATCTAATGTTATACCTATTAGCAAAAAGCTTGAAGGAATCAAAATCTATACTATTTTTTGAGAAATCAACAAAGCTTGTCCTAAAGATGTATTTCCATTGCCTAATATTAACATGATCATCGAATCCATGGTAGGCTATGAAATGCTTTCACTCATGGATGGCTTTTTAGGATACAACCAGATCAAAATAACACTAGAGAAGCAACATAAAATATCATTCACCACTCCATGGGGAATATTTTATTATCAAGTAATGCAATTTGGTCTTAAGAATGGTAGAGCTACATATCAAAGGGCCATGACTGTCATATTCCATGATATGATGCATGATATTGTTAAAGACTATGTCGATGACATATTAAGAAAATTTAAAACCAGGGCTGACCATCCAATAGTGCTACATAAGATATTTGAAAGATTGTGAGAGTACCAAGTAGGACTCATCCCAAATAAATGTGTGTTTGGTATAAACTTAGGCAAATTACTTGGGTTCATCATGTCTCATAGAGGTATTGAAATTGATTTGGCTAAGTTTTATGATATAACTGAGATGCCACCACCAACTAGTTTGAAGCAACTCCATAGTTTAGAGGGTAAGATCTAATCAATATGATGCTTCATCTTCCAGTTAGAAAACAAGTGTCATCCATTTACACATATTCTTAAGAAGGGAGTTGTATTTCATCGGGATGATCACTACCAAATAGGTTTTCAACAACTCAAGGACTATCTAGTTAGTCTACCAATTTTGTTACCTCCTATGTCAGGATGGCCATTCATATTATATCTATTAGATACCAAAAATGCCTTGGGGGCACTTTTAGATCAAAATGATAACAATGAAAAATAACATGTAGTATACTACCTAAGTCATACCTTGGTCACATATGAACATAAATATGCACCTATTTAAAAAGCTTATCTAGCCATGGTCTTCATAGCTCAAAAACTACGCCATTACATGTTGAACAATAAGACCATGGTCATTTCAAAAGTAGATCCACTCAAGTATCTACTATCTAAAATAGATTTATAAGGTAGGATGGCTAAATGGATCATGTTTATTAGTGATTTTGACATAGAGTATGTCAATAAAAATGTAATCAATGGATAAGTTCTTGCAGATCAACTTGTTGAAGCACCTCTTGTAAACACAAAGCCACTTAAATTTCATTCCCCTAAAAAGTCCATAATGACCATCATTAACACACCTCTTGAGGAGTAGCATTGGAAGATATATTTTGATGGTTCACTTACTATACATAGATCAGGGGTAGGCCTCTTATTTATTATACCATAGGGGGATGTAATCCTTAAATCATTCAAAATTAGCTCTCCTTATACAAACAACATGGTTTAGTATGAAGCACTTGTTTTAGGACTTCAACATGTAGTGCATTGGAGCATATATTAGTTCCAAGTTTATGGTGTTTCTTAGTTAATCATCAATCGGGTCATATATCATTTTTTGACCAAGGATGACAAGTTGGTTCCATATAAAGCCATGGTCGACACTCATAAGCAATAAATTGTCAAAACATTCAGTTTGAGCACATGCCAAGGGATATTAATAAAACTGTAGATGCCATGGCTACTCTTGGCTCTCTGATTCAATAAATAGATAAAGATAGTGAGTATCAGTTTCTCATTTAGAATTTGTAAACACTAGCTCATGAACCTTCAACCATTGTAATGATTTATAATATTATTGGTCCTAATTCTATCTAGTACTCAGACCTTTACAACTACCTTCATGACCAAGTTCTACCACCTAACCTATCTCAAAAACAAACCAAAACATTTAATCATCATTCCACTCATTATACTCTACCTAGATCCACCTTTTACCATCATAGTTTTTATGGAACTCTATTTCATTATTTAATTTTGATAGAGTCTACACTATCATTAAGAGAAGTTCACAAAGGATCATGTGGAGCTCATTCTAGTAAGGTATTCCTATCCAAAAATCTCTTACATACTAGTTATTATTGGCCCATGATGGACACAGGTGCAATTGCATATGTAAAGAAGTGTGAGAAATGTCAATGACATGTTAATTTAATTCATGTCCCAACCCAAACTCTAAAATTGATATTGACACCATGGTCATTTCTACATGGGTACTTGACCTCATTGGGAAGATCAACCCCACTTCATTTGATGGCCATAAATATATCCTTACCACCAACATGTATTTCATTAAGTGGGTTGAAGTTATACCCCTCACTTATGTGACAGGAAAGAAAATTTATAAATTCATCTTCAACCATCTCATTTGTCACTGTGGTATCCCCTCTGACATTATATCTGATAGTGGAGGATCATTCAAGAACAAGGATGTAAACCAAATATGTACTAAATATAACATCACACAATTTTTTTTTACAACATATTACCCTCAAGGTAATGGTCAGGACAAAGCATTAAATAAAACCATTGTCAATATTCTCAAAAAGATTGTTAATGATGTTGATCATGATTGGCACTTATAGATATTTCCTACCCTTTGGTCATACCATACCAATCATCATACCCTCATAATAACCAATCCATATTCAGTTGTTTATGGTAATGAATCCATCCTTCCCATTGAGGTCAAGTTATCTTCACTTCACATATATTTCAAGCATGTCTTGGATGATCATGACTATCAGGTAGCCCACCTATAAGATCTAGACCTAATTAATGAGAAATGCATAGCTACGCTCAATAATGTTCAAGCATATCATAACCAACTCAAAGGCCACTATAATCGATGTGTTAAGTATAAAACATTTGAACTTGATGATCTTGTTCTTAAATAAAACCAAAAGAATACCATGGTTGAGAAGAAGCATAAGGGTAAATTCAAACCAAACTAGATAGGGCCTTTAATCATTACTATAGATTATGGATCAGGGACATACAGTATTTCCACACTAGATGGATATGAACTTCCTGAGCCAATGAATATTATTCACCTTAAATGATATTATTCTTGAGTTCTAAGGTGTATTATCTATAAGGACCATTTTAGTTATGCCATTTTATCACTATTTTTCTTTGTACAAATGTCATTCTTATCCATCCTCTTAGTTGTATCCACTTTACATTTTTGACCTATTGACCTAGTGTATTATAAATCCTAGCCTATTTGACCTTATTTTTTACCATTCCTTACACATTTTCATCACTGAGGAATCTAGTCATTTTCATCAATTGTTTCAAGTACTTCAGACATAGATTATATTTTGGAGTAGTATGATAACAATTTTGGAAGTTGCATCCTTCATTTTTTATTCTTGTCTTATCACCAGTCTTGCTACTAATTATAAACACCTTTAGGTAAATTATTATCATTGACCTATACTATTGTGTCTTAGTTATAACTACCTAAGCACAAACTAGGGGCAATATTTATTTCTTAAGTCTTTATGTACCAACTTGCCATTTCTTATGTCATAATATGTCTTTTTACCAACTGTGCCTATTTTGTTTGAATTGAATACTATAATAGTAAAATTCCTTTATTATAAGGTATAACTATAGTGACTTGAGGTCCTACTATGGAACTATCTAAACCATGCTCTCACCATTTTGTGAGCAACTTAAGTTTGAATGCTCTCACCATTTTGTGAGTAACCTAAGTTTAAACGTTCTCACCATTTTATAGGAAACCTACATCTAAATGCTCTCACCATTTTATGAGCTTGAAACATTTAGTATCTTGTCATTTTTGATCAATTTGGGATACTCCAAAACAATTCCAAAAACATTTATAAAACTTCTAGAAAAGAATAACAAAAACATGGACCACTTCTTTGCCTTAAGGATTCTAGGAACCCTTACTAAGTTTTAAGAAAACCACTTATCACTTTGTTTCCCCATCCTCTTTGGCATTTTCTCTCATACACTCACCATTTTTCAAGACTATTCATATTCTTCTATCACATCCATTATATTTATTTTCACTAGTTATCATTTGTCTTCCCATTCTCTGGGAGAACTACATTTGGCCTAAAGTTTTTGTTGGATATTACATCCATGGAACTATGTAGGCATTGTCCACTTGCCTAGTGCATATGAAAATAGCTTGACCACCCCCTTCCTTTTCTTCTATTACCATATTTTGTTCATTTGTTAAGTTGTCACCTATTTTCTATGGAAATGTTCATATGATTTCTATTAAGTGTTTTTTTGTTTGTTTCTTTGTTATTTTGTTTGTGTGCCTATTTGTTTTCTTTTCTTAATGTGGCCTTGATTCAATTTATGTGTGTTAATTAAGTGATTCCTTGCCAAAAATTACACTTAAATCTATCCATAACCATATGCTTACATTATCATCATGGTTTTTATCATTAGTGTATTATTTTCCATTAAGTATTAGATTACGGGAGTCAATCCTTATGCATATTTCAACCAAGTCCTTATGATGTTATTCCATGATTCCTACTAACATATGATATAAAAAACCTTAGCTTCAATAATTATATTCATCAATAGTGGCATCTCTTCAGCACCAACATCCTAATTCACTCCCAATCATATCCCAAACAGAGTAATTAACCATGAAAGAAATTAAACCTTTATTGGTTTAGATGAGAATCTCCCTACTAGTAGGTTGTTTCAATTCATCATTACCCTCTATGTTAAGTTATCATCATCATTGACCAAGTTTATCTTGTTTGCCATAATCAAGGTCTAATTATTATAATCACCTATGAGAAAACCATTGCACATCATCCTACCTACACTTATCAATGATTATAATTGCCTTTGGGTAAATCATTATGTTATCATCACTTCCCTTTTTTTGCCCATATAGGGGCATATTATTATATTTTTTATCTTTCCTAATTGGGGTAGCTCCATCTTATCAATGATTATAACCACCTTTAGGAAAATCATTATGTTATCATACCACATTGCCACTATCAAGGTACAATGCTTATAACCACCTTTGGGAAAACCATTGTACACCATCCCACTTAAATTATCAATTATTCTAAATACTTTTTCAATATCATTGTGTTTTAACCCCATCATCTTTCCTTTCTTTGGTCCCCTCATTTCACTTCTTTCTTTTTGATGGACCATTTGCCAGCTTACTTGTGCCAATTGTTCCCTCAAGGAGGGCATCATGCAGTTAGTTTATCATCATTGTAGTTGTAGGCATACAAGACCTTTTCATTATTTAAGAATACATTACTATGCTTATATATTCTAATGCCTTCCAAAACAAGGGCAAACTATAGACACCTAAATCTATCCACCAATAACCTCCAACTAAGATTTTGACCAATTTCCACCTAAAGTGCATAATTTAACTTAAAAAATACTAAAATGCATTAAATGATTTGAAATTGATATATTCAAGTGATTATTATAGATAGGGTATCCCTAAATGGGGTAATGTAATTTATGGGCTAGCTAACTTTGATTAGATCATTCTAAGTCAAAATGCCAATTTTGCACCTAGGTGCTCTGGATTGCTCTTTCCTATCAAATCTCTTACACAATACATGTGTATTTGTTATTTGGTGTTGGTAACATAATAAATGGGATAACATATCCAACACATCTGACATCACATTCTAATTTTATCTAGTCAAATTTTAGACCAATAACAAGACATTCTTGATCAATTTGAGTAATTTGTGCACAAAGTACTTAAACATGCTTAACAATTAATTAATACAAATCAAAGCCTAATTAATAATTCCATGGAAACTTATTGAAAACTTTTTTTTAGAAATTAATATTGAATATATACATCATTAGGTGACCTCATTTCTTAAGAAGACATCCTTAGGCCATAAATGCCATAAATATCAGGATTCATGCCTCCCATGCCTCATCAAAGCCTTCCATGCCTCTTAATTGCTCCTCTATCCCAAATATTGATGAGCATATTTATAAATTTTAATTTCAAAATTGGATTAATCCTTAGCCACACATCTCAATCTTAAGATGGATGGTTCAGGTTGATTCTGATCAATCTCAAAAATCTATAAATAGGAGGCCTTACCACATCATTTCTAAGCTTAATTTGTGTAAAGTTATAATGCAGGATTGGTTATAAAAGATTCATAAAAACTTGTGTTACCATGCCAAATTAATTATAAGAGAAGTCAATCCAAATAAAAAGGTTCCAAGGAGAGATGGAGGTAGCCAAGCTTCCATTGATGAGGACTTCATGAGCACAAACCAAGTAAGCCAATCAAAAAATATTTTGGAGCATCAAGGAAGGTAAGGAATGTGTGTTTTCTTGCATTTTAGTTGTGTTTTATTAATTTTTCTTTCTTCACCAAGTTCACCCTAGTAAATAGGCATGAAGATTTTAGTTTAATGTGTTTTTGATTTAGTTTCATTCACTAACACAACACTAATCTCCTCTTCTTAGTCAAATTCCTAGTTCACAGTTTGTCTTTCCTATTTTGTGTTTTTTGTAGTTTATTTTAATTTTACATTTGATTTAATTACATATTTAAGAATTTTTTATTTTCCTAACATCTGGTATCAGAGCCTGGTTTGGCTTGTTTTGTGCAAATAGGAGTTATATGTGAAGAGACTAAGATAGAAAACAAAGAAAAGTTTAAATGGTAGGTATTTATCTCTTGGCAAAAGATGGAGAATAGAGGAGAAGATAAAGAAGCTTTTCCAAATTGATCAACACCAATAGTGTTCCTATTGAAGAATAAACCATACAAATTGAGGATCAAGCTAGACTCTATTAGTGTAGATGGAGGTTGTCAACTGGAGAAGGGATACAAATTATGGGATTCTACTACCAAAATGTGTTGGTTGAGATGTGCTAAAATTATATGTAGAGGAGGAGGTACTAAAAACCTAAATCTATACCTATTATAGTAGTGGATAGAGAAGAACAAATATGATCATTTTTATATATAAGGATAAGGTTATGTGTGTGTGACATGTGGTATATCAAGATGCATCTTGATCATATATTTAGGTCTCAAAAAATTGGTAGGTAGAGTGATGCACTGAGTAGCATGATGACTTCTCAAGAACTATGGGTAGATACCATGTTGAGCATGGTAGGTAGTAATTTGATATATGTAGAAGTTAGGTATTGACTTATGTGGGGTTTTCTCTCTTATTATTTGAATTAGTTTGGGATGGATGGAAAATAACAAGAGACTTGATCTTCTATGGAAGAACAAGGTTGGTGTTAAATCTTTTAGAGACTCAAAGATGCATTGAGTGAAGTTTTTAGTGGTTATGGTGTAGAAGAAGAAAGTATCCAAGAGGGTTTTAGTGTAGATGATGTGAGTAGCTAAGTGTATCAATGCATGGAGTAACTTTGCACATGAGTTTGGTTGGACATGTGGTAGAGTAGGACATATTTCAACTATGAGATCGAGAACATGGTAGGTGTTATGATGAAATGAGTAGTGCGATGAATTCCTAAAAAATATTGATGGGCACCATGTTGATCATGGTGGATATTAATTTACTACATGTAGAAGTTAGGCGTTGACTTGTATGGATTATTCTCTCTAATTGTAGACTCTTGTCATGAGTATGGTATGCACTTGTTTTTTTTCATGATTAGAGTAGTGGGATGTGAAAGAATCATTTTTACTTTATGGTCTCCTGATGAGATGGAGTACTTAGGAGGGATATATTGTTGAGACAAAGAGTTAGTTTACAGAATTGAAGATTGTATGGGTTTCAATAGGCATTTTAATGTGGTACAAGAATACCTTCATGAAGAGCCAAGGTTTAGCAGAGGTTTATACTATGTGTAGATGGCATGTTGGTTATAGGACCCAACATGATCAAAGGTGAGATGGCTTAGGTGATTAGGATGAGATGAAGGTGGTAGGAGAAAACTAAATATGGAGATGTATAGTGGACATGAAAGTAAGAAAGTTATGTATCCCACTTCTTGAAATTTTATGAGTTATCTTCTAAAGTATCCTAGATAGAGGAGGAGAAGATACTTATCTTGTGTATTATATTCATTAGGAGTAGGATAATCCTTATGAGATCTATGGTGTGCACTATATTAAATAATTATTATTAGTAGGAGTTGTGAGTGATTCATGGTAGAATACTAGATATAGGATTGGGTTTGTGGTGAAGTGGGAGTCACTTCAGTTGATGCAAATGTGTAGTAGGAATGTAGATGTTGACAAAACTAGTTAAGATAGAGAAGTTTTAATAGTGCAAAAAACTTCTACTAGGCTTGCTTTTGTGGAGCAATAGTGGGCATTGACATTTATAGCAACTGGGTGGTAACTAGTTGATAGAAGACATAAGTGTGGTAAATTTATCTATATATGACTTCAAGTGGGATATTGTTTAGAGTGAAACCACTATTTATAGGTCACTATTCGTAAGAACTATTCACAATCACTATTCATGGTGATATGTCATGTAAGTGATGTGGCATGCAGGTCTATAGATGATGTGGTATGTAGGTGACATGACATGCAAGTGATGTGGTGGTGGGGACCATGATGGGTCCCAAGTGTGATCATGATGATGTGATAGGTGTGGGACATAATACTCTACTAAAGGACATGGATTTTGTCCTTAGTGAGTCACATGTAGGTTGTCACATGGTATAAAAGACAAAGGGTCATGTATGGGTCAAATTTTTAAGTGGACCCATGATTCACATGTGTAGAGAAAGTCAAAATGCTATTACAACACCTTTTGTACTTGTGTGAGCACATGAAAAAAGAAGACACAAATGCACTATTGCATATTGGTCTCACATGTGTGAGTGGGGTGAAATTCTTGGAGTCACATGGGGTGGATAAGATCTTGTTTAAAGTGGATCATTAACTTTGTTTAACCTTAGAGATGAAGACAATAATAACACTATTGAGTATTTGGAATCATTTTTGGAAGTGGGGAGCAAGTTTTGGAACCACATGAAGATGGCCTTGATCTTGTCTAAGTATAGGGTAATTTTTAATGACTTTTGGCACATGGGGACAAACACCACTAATATCACATGACACCCACTCAAATGTGTATAATTTTAGAGTAGACATGAATTTTTATCCCTCTCTCTCTTCTCTCTATCTCTCTTTTATGTAAAATGTTATAAAGCATTATGTTCTCCTCATTGTTTGCTTATCTAATTAGTGGATCACTTAGATCCTTAAAAGTTTGAAATTGTATGATAGAAGGTTGGAGTTTGAAATGATTTTAATCCTAGCTCAACTAAATTATTGGGTTGTAATAATCATCATGCTTAGGTGGTTAGAGCATGTAAGGCTTAGAGAGAATGGTTCACATAGTGTATTAGAAACATGGTATGGATCCTTGGAGAAAGAGGTAAAAGCTTAGAGCTCCCTTGGATGTTATGTTATTAGCATCATGATGTTGGAGGTTGGATCCTATAAGGTTTAGTTGTAATCTTGGCTCACTTGAGTTCTTGTAGGAACTAGAAAGGATTTGCTGAGAGGAGATGTTGTATAAGAGAGTTGTTGATAGAAATATGAAGTCTAGATGTTGCCTTTGCCTTGTGGGTTTTCCTTAGATAGTTTAGCAAGGTTTACATGTATATCTTGTGTAATGGTTTGTATCTCCTATTTTGTTTTTTTAGCTTATTTCAATTCCACATTTGATTTACTTGTACATGTAGGAATGTTTTATTTTCAGAAAAGTTGAACCAATAATGTTTTATCAGTTTAAAAGTATTTTCAATTTTATTTTTCATATCATTCAAATTTTTAATGGCTCTTGGAGGAATATTATAAAATTGATATGTTGATACATTCTAGATAGTTTTAATGAACAATCTCAATTTAATATCCTCGTGCTCAACAACTAGAATTCCACATGTTATAGAGAAACCAATAATATGTTCATCTAGATGATATTTACCATCACCTAAATTTTTTGGGAAATTCTTATGTGACCCTCTCAAAATTTTATGAAATTGTCCCAAATTTAATGGAAAATTATGTTACCCTAAGTTAAATATATAGTTATAAAGACTACCTATAGTGGTATAACAACTCTTGGTAATACAAGAGCTTGAATGATGATTATCCCTCCTTATAATTGGTTATTTTTCTTATGAGATGTGGGAAGACTGAATGCTCTATTGAGTTTACCTTTTTGTTCAAGATTAAATTTAAAATTATAATCCTCTTGTAATTGATAAAAATGATCAATTTCACCTTTTGATTTACTATTTATAGTGAATTATTTTTCTACCAATTTTTACTATTGGTGAGGAATTGGTTCAAATTGAAGAATCTTATGATCTAGTATTCTTTGTTGAACTTTATGTGTAGTTAGTGATTTATCTCTTTGTGCTAAAAAAACATGATATTCTTCTTATTCTAATACCTTGGAAACTCTATGAAAATTCACTAAAATAGTTTTATTATCCAACACAAATGCTCTTAAACCTAAGAAAATATCTTCTTGAGTCTAAATTAACCAATCAAGATTCAACTAAAGAACTAGTGTTTAGACTGCTTGAATGGTCATTAGAGGAAATTCTTACTATAGAAATTCTTTAAGTAGCTAAATGAATTGTGCTTCATTTTTCTCTTCTTACTTATATTCTTGAATAAATTTTAGAATTTATTCAAATAATGGTGGAATGATCTTAGTTTATCTTGATCATTATAGATACAATGTTTAATTGGACATAACTCTTTTTATTTACCCAGCTTAGTTGTCAAAGACTTAAAGCAATGCCTTATTCTACGAGTTCTTCTAGTTTAAACTAGGTTGATGATAAGGATTTTAAATAGTTGAGATGGTCATGAGTGAAATATACTAATTTCAAGATACTTGTCAAGCTCTATGGGCTTCTCTATGTGTAATTATTATTTTTGTTCTTTTTGTATGAGTTAATTCATGATTCAAAATTATCAGAATCATTTGAAATTGAGACACATAAAATTTGTTAAAATCTCAATAAAGTTTTCTGGTAAGTAAAAGAATGTCCAATTGTGTAGAATTCTCAAAATCTAGTTTTGGTTGATAGAGTAGTCCTTGATTTGATGGAAAATTCATATGGACCAATATATTAAAATGTGGGTTGCATGAATGTTTTAGAAACATACCCCATAGTGGGCACACAAAATGTTTGGTATGAAAATTTTTCAAGTAGAAAAATGAACGTTTATCATCAACAGTCATGGGACAAAATCCCTCTCGTATTAGCAAGTTGAGTTACCTTTATTGAAAACTAAAAAGGATGCAGTAAAATAAATTATTTATATTAAAAATGGATTTTAGCAGGGTAATACTTTTAACCATAAAGTATGAAAAGGAGATAGGAAGAGAATATAAAAGTGAGTCATAAGTGGAATAAGTATACTTATAAAAGTATAAAATAACAATTTTAATGAGTTAAAACCAAATACTTATTGGAAATTTCAAATAACTATTTAATTTATCTAGAAGGAAACTTCTCTCATTTAATGGATAAGAAAAACATATATGTGACCATATTAACACACAACATACACCAAAATAAATACCAATAACTAGTAACATAATATGACAATCACTTTTTATTTCTTTGTAAAAAGTGAAGAATTTCTATTTTACTCCACCAAGGTTTTACTATTTGTAAAAATTAAGAATGTAGATTCAAAAATAAATTCTACAATAAAAATCCATGTGTTAATTATAATCTCTGTAATATTTTAAATTAAATAATTATATATATATGGATGTATACACATATATTATACATGAATAAATGTCTAACAGAAAGTTTACAAAATTTATCTTGATATTGATTCTCTTTGAGTTTCAGATACAATCTCCTCTTTCTCTAGCTTTCTAGAATATTCTAATTATCAATAACCCTTAAATTAACTTTATCTTGTATTTATAGGTTGAAATGGGTGGTTACACTATGTAAAAAAAACATTTTTCCCTTTTAGATACTTGAAAAAATACAATAGCAAATTTGTACATTTTAAAAACCTACAAAAATAGGTTAGGCAATTTGCACAACCTAAAAAGAAGTGTTTGTGTTTTTGTACAGCTTGAAAAAGTACAATAGAAAATTTTCATAACTTGAAAAAACACATTGGTAAATTTACAATGTGATAAATACTCATTACAAAACTATGCAAATGGAAATTTACAAAAATGATTCATAAAGCTCAAGGTGAGAAATAAGTCAAAATATGATGACAAGTTATTATTATTCATCTTCACTAAGAACAATCTGAATCTTCTCATCCTCTAGTTATGGCTTATTATTATGATATTTAAGAATTTTTTTTAAGGTTTAAAGCAATTTATTTTCATCTAAGACATTTTAATATGTATAGACTATCTTTACATCAAAATATAGATATGACATTTTATGTGTTGTTCCTTATAGTGTCTTAAGCATTACATTGAGATTATCCATATTGTTTTGATATTTGATCAACATTTGAGTTGATTAATAATCAAATGCAGACTTGGGAGTTAGGATCTCCTCAATATTATTCTTGAATTGATTAAAAATGGTATCCTTAGGTACTAGTTTCCATTTATCATCAGTGAGTGTGCATTTCAATCTTCCTATTCCTCCCAATATTTCAAGGAGAGCATCAACACCCATTGATTTATAGTCATTAAATTTATTGATAATTTATTTAAAAATGTGAATCTTGAATTTGACAGCCCCTAAAAACTCAGTGAGGTATTCCACTTCTTAGTTTTGAATGATCTTTTCTTGAAATAGGTTATTTGTTGATTTAGGGCCATTGAATTTATTGATAATTTCTTTGATGAAGTGAATCTTGAATTTGGCATCCCCTAAAAAATTAGTGAGTTATGCCACTTCTTTTTTAATGATATTTTATTTAATTAAATCATTTGGATAATCATAAAAGAAATATTATAAATTAATAAGCAATTCATCCCATTTTTCTACTTTTTCAACATATTTGCTCTTAGGTTTGGTTGCTTGCTCATATTCTAATTAGATTCCAGAACACATGATAACTATTCTGTGGATGGTATTAATACCTTGATATATAATTTTATCTAACCATTATTTCTTAACTTTGCCCATATGATGATTTATTCACCAACATTTAGTGTTTATGTATCATGAATTTTATGAATGATTGATGAAGAATATTGAATTGGTTTTATCATCTTCTAGACTATTTTTGTTAACTTCTCAAATTTTTATTTAAGTTGATCCTTAGTAACCTTATCATGATCCATATTCTCAAATAATGAATCAATTGCTGATTGAACATTTTATTTCATTCTTTTCCTTGTATATTTCCCAAAATGTATTTTAGATATTTAATAGTTAGAGATACTAACACTATCTTTGTCCTTTTCTACTAGAGGAATTGTTATTTATGCATACCTATCTCCCTTATTATATGTGATTATCCTTGAAATATTTTTGGTTTTTATTATTGTTTGATAGGGTAGGGTTTCTAAGGTATCAAATTATTGGGGATCAACAATTTTCTTTCTTTTCTTCACTACCTCATTTAATCCATTAGGAATTTACACATTAGGAAGAGTTTGTTACACTTGAGTATAATCAAGATTTGTTATAATCTCAATAGAAGTAAGAATAGTTTTTGAGAGCTAGAATTTTTGATACTATTTCATATTTCTCTTATTATAATATATCAATTAGATTTTTGGGTGAATAATCAAGAATAAATTCACAATCCTATAGAGGAGGTAAATACAAAGTATTATCAAGTTGAGTAGAGATGAAAGCAATAATGAAAAATTAGATGCATAAATTATTGAGTAGTATTTTCTACCAATATCTAAGATTGAAAAAGACTATCAAGAGGAAAATATTTAGAAATAGAAATGTTAAGAGAACAAGAAGATTTTTATCCTAAATTTTTTATTTTTAGCTTGAGAGGCCTATGAACTATATTATCTTCTATAATATCTTGAGTTGTAGTCTCTACTCTACTTATGGACTGTCTTCACTTTCATTGATTGCTTGTGATGTTCCAAATTCATATTATTATTTCTTATGAAATCTTCCCAATTTAGTATCTACTAATGGTGGTGTAAATCATACATTATCAACATTTAATCCCTTGTTTTTTAACCATTTCAAAGTTCTATCAAAAACATTTTGAGTTCTTCTTATGAGAGAATTGATTCTTTCTTGATCCAATCAACCTTAAGGAGTGGTTGTGTTATGATCCACACTTATAATAATTAAAAATATTCATAATAAAATTTAGATAAACATAATTCAATATATATTGGTGGGCCAAAATACCCAAATATTTTATATATGCATAAATATAACAATACTCTTAAGGTAGGGAAACGCCATGCAATACTCATTTAGGAAGGAATAACTCCATAATGTCTCTTCAAGGGGATAACCTCAAATATCCTTATACTAAATAGAAGACTCAATACTTACTTGATTGACTTACAATGATATTTACCTCTTTCATATATAATTAACAATGGATGGGTAACCTCATAATCCGAATGGAAGCTGACTATTACCCAATTCACTAATTTCATAAGTTACTCATTTATCATAATATATTGGACTCATATCACTAACTAAGGGGAATGTGTGACACATCTATGAATATCCATAAATCCATATACATTAATATATCATATCTATAAGTACATATCATTCCTTCCCTACTTAACATGTTTCATCCCCAAAACATAATAAGAAACCAAATAATGAGTGTGCTTCAAATTATTGCACACTTATCTCCAATCTCTATCATCTAAATATCCATATGTGATCTTGGTAGGTGATATATCTCCAACATTATTTATAAATTATATTGTGATACTCTTATTCCATTCATGATCATAACTATTTTTCCCTGGCATCCATGCATAATTATTTGTCCTTTGATTCCATGTATCATATTCATTATGCTACTCTGATCCCATGCATGGAAATAGTATTTATTATTCCATAAATATTCATAGTGATTTTCCCACTGATTCCATGTTCATATGTTGTTTAAATACTCTAATTCCATACCTAACCATAGTAGTTCTTATTTGGATTCCATGCATAGCCATAGTGATTGGTACTTTGATTTCTTGTATATCTAAAGTGATTGTTGTTATGACACTCACTTAAATGGATCCATGATTATTTTATCTCATGATTATGTGGGTGTATATATACAACAAATGTTTTTTATACTTTGACCTTATCAACCTTTTATTTTTCCTCTTCTACCATTTTATTTGATAGTTCCCTTGCCTCTTGAGTAGATGAAGTGTTCTACTCTGCTTGGACTATTTTTTCATCTATGCCTTCATCTAAATCTTCCTCGTGATCTTCTTCACATGTTTCAATTACATACTTATTCTATATATTGATTTTTTTTATGCCTTTCCAACTATTATATCCTATAAAGTGACCTTTTTACTATACCAAAACTTCATGATCTTTGTATGAACATTAATATTGATATTCCTAAAGTTTCTAACCATGGATATCTAATAACCATATCCAAATCATAAAAATTTGAAAAAAAAACATATTTTTCCATAGTGAGCTTAAAATATTTAAAAACTAAAATATTCTTACCATCTACTCATGCCTCCTTAATACTCATATGATTGAACTTGTATATGTTGGGCCACATCTATGTTGATGAAGTTATACATGTTAGAGTTTATGAACACAATAACCTTATTCTTTTGAATGTATCCATGAAACTAAAAAATTGACTCAAATTTATTTGGAACCAAATTATTTAAACCCTTATCATCCAATCCTTCTTCCTCCTCTTTGAGATCCTCTACATCTCTTTTTCACCCTTTGTATCTTCTTCATCATCATTATTATGCTCTATTTTTTATTCTTCATAATCCCCTACATGATCTTCCTCATTATCATTGTCAAAATTATTTTCTTCTTATTTTTCCACATCATGATCCTCAAACTCTCCTACTAAATCCTTTGTAGTTCCCTCCTCATCATCATTATGTTCATCCTCTTTTTCATCTTCATCTTATTCATCTACACTCTCTTCTTGGTTATCAACATTAGTCTCTTATTTCCCCACATGCCCATTTTTGCCACAAAATACTTCTCCAAAATATTTTGTATTATTTTAAAACTCTTCATCAAATTTTATAATTTTTTGTAATCTATTTGACCAATGATTTAGAAAAAAAACTAGGGTTAAGATAAAAACTTTAAAAATTCAATAATGTATGTGAAACTAATATAAATAGTCTAAATATTTTACTATAGATTATATGTATGATATTGTAACTTAATTGAAAATTTTGGGAAAACATTCTAAATATTTTAGTCAACAGAGTGAATTTATGAAAAATCATAAAATCACCATAAATCACTCAAAAAATTTCAAACAATTCTTAAATTTGGATTATGCTCTCTTGTATACTAATAAAGTATCAATAAAAAATTCACATAAAACTACCTTATGGTTTGGAAGATATGATAAATCTATTAAAAATATTGAAATAACAATAACTCCCTCAAAATGGACATAAAACATCAATTTTTTTATTTTGATTTATTTAAAATATTATTTATCTCTAGTAAAATAATTGTACAAAAACTGAAAACTGATTCAAAGATATTAATGATTTTAAAAAACTAGGGGTTCTCCCCACACAAATTTCCCAAATTGAAGTTATGATACCAATTTTTATGATCCACACTTATAATAATTGGAAATATGTGGAATATAATATATATCAACACAACACAAAAAATGTTGGTGGGACAAGATGCCCAAATATTCAATATATGTAGAAATATAACAATACCTTTAAGGTATGGAAAAATCATACAATACTCCTTTAGGAGGGAGTAACTCCATAATGTCTCTTCAAGAGGAAAACCTCCAATATCCTTATACCAAATAAAAGATTCAAAACTTACTTTATTGACTTAAAATGATATTCATTTCCCTTATATAGACCTATATATAACTAATAATGGATGGATAACCTCTTAATCCCTATTTAGGTTGACCATTATCTAATGCACTAATTATACAAATTACTCATTGAACCTAATATATTATACCCATATGACTAACTAATGGGAATGTGTGTCACTTATCAACATCTTTATCAACCCACATACATTAATATATCATATCCCTAGGTACATAACATTATGATTCAATTTTATCTTTTTGGAAACTAGAATCCAGTGTGCCTTCATTATCCACTAGCTTCCTTGGGCCTTTCATAATGATAAATTCATTAACCTCTTTTATTTTGAACCATGATCAATCTATGATTCTCACATATCTTTCATCATTAAAATCCAACTAATACTCTCAAACTAAGTCACATGCTGATATGAAGAACCAAGAATACTTACCATTAACTCTCTTTTATCAAATGAAATTACATTTTCAAATGCCCTTATATAACATGTGTCATCACTTCCTCAAAAAACTTTGATTTAGTAAATGATGCACATGTATATATACCTATATAAATAGGAAAATTTACCTCAAATTTATGTTTATTGGCTAATAACTTGTGGGTCTTAGTCAATTATCTCACCAATTTCATCAAATTTGATTTATTACCAACAAATCTAGGGAGCATATATGATGACAACTCACATCCAAAAATTTTATAGATAAGTGAAAGAGGGTAATTGTATGAACCATGCTATCCATTTAGCAATCTATTTTGATGTATCTATATATATCGTCATGTTATAGGTATCTTGCTCAAACATTTGAGTTACGTATTGTAGGAATGCATCATTTACTATTGAAAAGTGGTGAGCACTTTATTTTAGAGTAAGTTTTGGATATAATTTATATATTCTTATAGTCTTGATATATCCTACCTAATTCAATCCACTGTAAATATTTTTATGGCAACTTCATAGATAAGATAAGACGACATGTAAAACTTGGAAGTTGTTTTAACTTCCATCCACTAATTATGGATTGAATCACTGATGAGTTGGCCCCAATTAATATATTAATTATTTTGGTGAATAATCCATATATATCTATACATCCAAGTTTAGAAGTTCCTTGCAGTTGGATTCCCCACTACTCTATGTAAGAGTGTGATCACATCATTGACTTCATTTATAAACTCAAACTTGGAAAGATTATTTGGAAGTATTATTATTATATGTTTAGGTTTTATCAACCATTGCTTGGTTACCAATTTTTTATAAGAATTGGTGTTTTCCCAAAATTATTGATCAAAACAAGAGTCTAATCAACAAAATAATCCATTTTATAGAAACTAAAGTAGTTTATCAATATGCTCCAGTACCAAGAATATAACATATTCTCCTTTAGAATTCTTAACCTCTCTCTTCTTAGGATCATAGTGCTTAGCTATAATCAAGACTAATTTTGATCATTGTGTTGAAGTTGGGAATATAACTGCCTATAACAACCCACTATCATGTATGCTTGGACCATAATCTATTTTGTGTTCTCCATTGATTTTGTTCCAAAAAATTTCCATGTCAACATGCCCCATGTCAGTATCTTTTATATTCTCAACATTTGAGTCTACATTTGATGGAGGTGATTTAAGCTTTTTGGGAATACTAGGGTTTTATTCATAATTTAGTTAAAGGGTTGTAGTAGTAAAATTATTAAATAACATGGAATAATTAAGCTAATGATTTATGTAAATTAGATTGCAATTCAAACTTTTCTAAAAATAGTAATAAGAGGAAGAAAATAAGACTTAGCTAGAAACTAATTGATCTAACTGAGGTAGAGGCTATAATTCACTATGCAAAACTAGGACACTAAAGAAAACTAAGATCTAAACTTCATTTTGTGAATGGATAGGAGCTTTATAACTAGATAGGAGTGGCACTAGTACTATAGTCCACCTCTATTATTTTTGTCCTGAGGATCTAAGCTTTTTGGGTTTTGTTTACCTGGTCTATGTGACCTTATCTATGAATTTTCAGTAGTTGGAAGCTTGTAGAGCTCCCTATAGAGTAGATTTTCTCTTCAAACCCTATCTTCCATTGTGATTTAACCAATTTTGAGAAAGAGGGGGGATTAGTGTGTGTAAGACTCACTAGACATTTATCCACACCCCTTATGTAGGCACACTACCTACATACCAATACTTTAAAGAGGGATAAATCCATATGTAGTTCTCTCACTTGATGTACTTTGTGAAATTAAGTGTATGAATATACAAATTCTAAACTAGATCTACTTAATATGGATAGGGACTTGTGTAAGGATTTAAATTTACTTGAAAGTGTATAGGCTATTATATACAGAGAATAGGGAAGATTTATTGAGTAGTCTTGCTTATATTTTTGTTTGCTTGGTGATATTTTCAAACCCTTACCAAATTATCTTTGAATGGGGTGTGATATGGATCTATTGGTCATGGGTTAAATATACTTGATTTAGGTCGACAAGGAGAAGTATAGGGAACCAAAATAAATTGATCATTGGGGATAGAAATGGATTTGGACAACAGTGCCAAAAGTGGCACTGGTGCTATAGTCTTAGTGTGGTGCTATTGTCCTATGCTTATGGGACCTAGGGGGATGGATTGGTCATGAAAAGAGGGTCGTAACTTAGTTGGGATCATGTTTGGAAGGCTATGAATGACTGTGAATTAGTGAAAAGATGCCTATGAGGGTCATAAGAGCAAGTAAAAGGGACCTAAGGGTTAGGTGTCATTATCCATACTCAAGTTATCAATTTTCAAATTTTATATGACTACATTCCCCCCCCTTTATTCTAGTGATGCAATAAATTAAAATACTAGGATAAAAGAAAATAGAAAGCATACATGAACTAACTTGCAAGGGTGAAGCCCATGAAGTTGTGTGATACTAGGTGTTCATAGAGAAAGCACGCTATGGAGTGTGAATCTACAATAAAAAACAAAGAGTAGATCAATTCTTTCTAGATATGTTATATCTAAAATAAGAACATAGAAAGATGGATAATAGAGAAAGGAAGATAAAGGAATGAATACACCTCACCAGGTACATGGACCAATACAAAACCTATTATGATGTTAGGTGATGTTGAGTAATGTTGGATGATGTTGTACCAAGAGTAATATCATAAATGAAGCTGAGTGCTCAATTCCATATAAAGTGGCTCAAGAATATAAAGTCTACCCCTTTGGCTTGATCATCTCCCACTAAGTGAAGCTAGGTGGTCATGTATGTGCTAATCGATGTTTGGACTATATGTCCAATCCCTTTGAATAGGTACATCAAAAATATAAAGGCTAGCTAGACCTTTGGCTCTATCATTTCCCACTAAGTGAATCTAAGTGGTTATGCATGTGTTAATCAATGTTTGGACTATGTGTCTAATCCATCTGAATAGGTGGCCCAAGAATATAAAGGCTAGCTAGAATTTTGGCTCCAATTTTTCCCACTAAGTGAAGCTAGGTGGTCATGCATGTTTTAATCAATGTTTAGACTATGTATTCAATCCTACACAAATTCATTCTCTCTATCCCTTGCTTTCTATCTCTCATGTGGAATTTTTTTCAAGTCTATCATGATAAACACATTAGAAATACCATATCACATGTCAAAGTTCCTTATGAATTCTTACACAAATTCATGCCCTTTATCCCTTTCTTGTTATCTCTCATTTGGAATGCTCTTTATAAATATATTTCTATACAAATTATAACTCTAATTTCATGAATTTTATTCCATATACATAGTTTTTACCTAGATGTATCTACCTCATTGGCTACTTTTGTTTCAATGTCATATATTATGCACATGAAATAAATTCCTTCTCCTCTACTCTAAGAGGGTGATATCTACTTTCCATCTAACCAGGTCAATGTTATCACCTCTTCAAAAGGTGAGGTATCTTATATTATTATTCCTAATGCATACATTCAACTTATATATTCTTGAAGCCATCTTCAATATATGTGCTTACATGTTCAATAAAAAGAATCTAAGGTTTAAACTTGTGAGACTCTAAAGGATTGAATCACTAGTATGAGCAAGTTAATTTTAGATTTACAAATGCAAAATCAGCTATTATATGAAAAGATCACCACATTGGAAAATTAGATTATAATACAAAATCCTCAAAGGAACCTTAGTGTCAATCATGTATATACACCTCCACCTAGTCAATTGGTTTCAAGAAATGTTGCATATCAAACCAAGAAATCATAATAAAGTACCTCTACAACTAGTGATTCAAAAAGCAATCAAAGATGAAATAAGATTTCAAGTGAGGTACTAAGGTAAATGCTTAAATACAAGTTGAGAAAACTATCTCCTCTACATCCAGTGAGAAGATCTCGATATTATTTTCCATATCATATAATGCATGGGTATCACATAGATTCATGTTTAGCATTAAAAAAAAACATATACAATAGATAATTGCTAATGAGGACCCTATACAAGGTAAATCCATCAAGCAATCCATAGTGACATAGGAACAAATTCACAAAGGGTCAAATTTAGAAATAGTACAAAATTGGTTACCATAGCATAATTTAGAACCATAAAAGGATAAAAAATCAAAATTAGAGAAAAAATAGTACCACAAGCACATGTAAGTCATGAAAAAGATGTAAATCTACCTCTCTAAAATGAGGCTCAACTTTTAAATCAATATGGGTTTGGCCAATAATATCTAAAATAGTTTGATTATCAAATTCAAGGGTTGGGAAAGCATGCCTAAGGCATCACTACTCCTATTATACAATTTTATAATTTTTTTCACTAAGGTTTGGGATTTATTAAACACCCTAAGGAAAATTATTCATAGACATAATTTATCAAAAAGAAAGATCCAGTAACAACAAAAGTCAACACTAGCATTTCATTGGTTCAAAATTAAGATGATAATGATGAGTGGAATAATATAGCTTATTATGATTTCCAAGATACCGATAATTTAAAGGCATATTCATATCCATTCCTTTATGCTTCACAATCATGCATGATTCTTTTGTTTGATACATGACACCATGATAGGGAGTCTCCTATGAGACTCATTGGTTAGTATCATCTCTTCTCAATTTTGCTTATATATAGCCTCCTTATGATTGATTGTATATAGATTATTTTCAAATTCTTGTACATATTCCTCTTTTGATTGATTGTACATAGCTCAATACATTAAAAATTCAAAAACATTCAAATATGTCAAAATAACAAAAACATTCAAATAACTTAAAATCTAAAAACATTCAAATAATTAAAAAACACCAAAAACATTTTGATTGAATGAATCATCCATGATTTACAACACTACTACTATGTTAGACTTACATTTTTTGATCTATGCTATTGTTTGTCAATTTAACTACATTACCATGCTTCACTTGATCTTCTTTGAGTGTGTGCAGTGACTTCCAACTACTTGATTGCTTCACTCTACCCATTGATGGGGCATACTACTTATAAATTAGAGACAAAAATATATATACATACCCACTAGGGGCATCTTGTACATGACTACACCATCCAAGTTATGTCATTCCTACACCACACACTCTAGTTATCATGTTGATGTACATTATTTACTAGTTTACACAGATTACCCTATCTATATCTCACTAGTATATATCACTTATATACTTATTAGCATATAAATAGGATTGTAATAACATTTATTACATAATTTCACTATTTCTTTGATTAGTTAGATGTGATTATATTTTCCAGTCTTTACATGCTTTATCTTCTTACTTAGCATAGCTTGATGTGATTGCATTTCTAGTTCCTACTTGTTTTCTAAGTGTGCCATAGGATATTTTCCAACGTCCTTTAATTATATTCATGTGTGTGACTTAAGACATTTACTAATATCTTTTTTCTTGTACTCTTATATGTGATTATGGCTCTCATGTCAACTCTTGCTTGTTTCAATTATATGTGTATGTGGCATTTGAACATGCCTTGTATGCTTCTTTCCAATATAGGTGACATGTGCCCATGTCCCTTATTTTCTTGGCCCCTTGGCCACTCTTATATGATTATTAATTATTTATTTGTGTACTTGTCACTTGATTACTTCTCATTGTTTGTAATTCCATGATCCACAACATGTATTTATCTTAGTCTCTTAGATGCCATGATGGACATCATGCTCCATCCCTCCATGCCAACTAATAACTAAAAAAATCAACTAACACTTCTAGTTATATTTTAGTGCATTTGACATGATATTACATTGTTATATCTATGTATGCATACCCTTGTTGATTTAACAATATATCAATACAAGCCATGATATATCTTAAGATATCTTATTGATTATCATTGTTATATCATGTATTTTGAAACATAACACACTTGTAGATCTCTTTCTTCTAAGGACATTCATTTAATGGTATCCATTCCTACCCTAAAAAGAGGGGGAAACAAATAGGGGTTTTGTTATAGATATCAAAGCTCCTACTAGTTGAAAAATCTAGTTCTAGAACACCTAGAATAACAACCAGACATCAAACCAGTTAGAACAGACCAAGAAAATAGTGAAGATTCCAAAACAAGTTTTAGATTTAACCCAAGACAATAGCATTGAGACTAGACTACAATGATATTTCCACTACTATCCATTTTTGGCACTCATGTCCAAACAAGCAAAAAAACTAGATTTTCCAAAAGTAGGTAGAAAAGTAGGTTTAAGTATAGTTTTGCATTATTAGACTAATTTAGTAATTGTAGTTTTTAGTAAGCTTCTTCTTAAAAAAATTAGATACAAGGGAAATAATTCATGGAATTATTGGATCTCACTTCTAGTTTCAGATATGATAGTTGGTATAACTTCTAGATTAGAATTCATGTTTCAAAAACCAGTGATTGCAGGCAATGTGCATAGCACATTTATTTTATTTTATTTTTGAGTTCAGCATTACCTATTTATTCTTAGTAATTTCATGCCTTATTCCATCTATATGTGGTTGGAATAATTTAGGATTGGATTTCATATAATTAAAACCTCCACATTTTTTAAGTTTCTAAGTTCCCATGTGGCTTTCACATAAGCCTAATTCTCAGTTTCGGAGTGGCTTTCTTACAAGCCTGATCTCCATCTTTTGGAGTGGCCTAGTTTCCAGCATACATTTAGATATCCAAACCAACATTTTTATATTATATATCATTCATAAGCTTTAGGAGCCATTTCATATGACATTTATGTCATATCGGTATCAATTCATAGCTTCACCAAATGATTTAACATTTTTGGGAATATTGGGGTTTTATTCTTAATTTAGTTAAAGGGTCTAAGTAGTAAAATTAGTAAATAATATGTAATAATTAAGCTAATTATTTATGTAAATTATATTAAAATTCAAAATTTTATAAAAATAGTAATAAGGGGAAGAAAAAAAGACTTAGCTAGAAACTGATTGATCCAACTGAGATAGAGGCTAGAATTCACTATGCAAGACTAGGACATTGTCACAAACAAAGATATGAACTTAATTTTGTGATTGGATAGAATCAACATAATTGGATAGGAGTGGCATCCATCTTGTGGTCTACATATACCACTATTTTCCTAAGGATATAAGCTTTTTATGTTTTGTTTTCCAGGTTTATGTGACCTTGTCTATGAAGTTTTGGTAGCTAGAAGATTGTATATCTCCATATAGAGAATATTTTCTCTTTAAACCATATCTTCCATTATGTTTTGAAAAATTTAGATAAATATGGGGGCGGGTGTTACTATGTGTAAGACTCACTAGACATGGATTCATACCCATTGTGTGGGTATGTTGCCTACATACCAATATTCTAAAGAGGGATCACGCCATATGTAGTTTTCCCATTTGATGTGTTTTATGAAATTGAGTGTATGAATATAATAAATGATAAAATGGATGTGTTTGAGATGGTTAGGTACTGGTGTAAGGATTTGAATTTATTTGAAAGTGTATAATTTAGTTGTATGTAGAGAATAGGGAAGATTGATTGAGTATTCTTGCTAATATTCTTGCTTAGTGATATTTTCCAACCATTTCCAAATTATCTTTGAATGGGATTTTATAGGGATTTTTTGGTCATGGGTTGAATGCTCTCACTTTATTTTGATAAAGAGAAAGATAGGGAACCAAAATAAATTAATCATTGGGGCCATAAATGGTTTTGGACAATAGTGCTGAAAGTAGATAAGAGTGGCATCAACACTATAATACTAGTGTAATGCTATTACCCTAGGCTTATGAGACCTGGGGGGATGGATTGGTCATGAAAATAAGGTCCTCTCCTAGTTGGGATCAAGTCTAGAAGGATATGAATGATTGGGAATTAGTGAAAAGATGCCTATGAGATTCATAAGAGAAAGAAAGAGGGACCTAAGGGTTGGGTGTCATTATCCATACTCAAGTTACCAATTTTCACATTTTATATGACTACAGGAGGAACAACACCTTGAAACTAGTACTTCATATTTGATCCCTCTTCTCCTTGTAAGACATTATTTGATCCCTCTTCTCCTTGTAAAACTTAAGAAAGAACACCACTTGAGTGAAAACCATGCATTACACTTCCCCTGATGAATATGAAATTATTAAAGAATTCAATCAAAAAGCCTTTTTTTTAAACATGTCATATGAATTTGTCATAATCCAAGAGGATTTCTTTCAAGGGTATCAAAATCCAAGGGTTATGCTATAACTATCATTGGGTTCTGATAGGTGTACAAGCATGCCTACTAGGTTCTGAGGGGTGTATTAGAAAATCTATCATGGTATGACAAGGATGTGAGTAGAGGATTTAGGATCTAATGCATTTATGAATAGAGTAGTTTGGATATGATGATGATGTGAAAAATGGTAACAAAATATAGGAGATTTCCTAAAAAGCAGTCAAGGTTCAAGGGAATTTTGAGTGAAAATTGAGGTTTGTAAAGGGTTTTTTAATCAAAAATATCCAAAAATGGATCTCAAAGTAGGTAAAATGATTTGGAAAGAATTTTAGAAATTAAAAGATAAAAATATTCATAAACTTAATTATAAAGGAAGACATCATGAAATGGAAAAATTTCACCTATGTTATCATCCAAAGGCACTAATCTTTATCACTATCAGAGAATATCTAATTTTGAAAAAAATGGTATTACATGGACCAAAGCAGGAGAAGTAATCAAGATGAAAAAGAGGGGGAGATAAAATTTGGTAATATAATGTGAAAAAAATGAAAATGAATGATTAAAACAAAATCATAAACATCTTCACATGTGTAGGAGGGTTAGTTCCATTAATGGTTGAAATTTTAAGATTTTATCTTAGATAAGTTGAGTTCTAGTGACTATACTAGTAGATAATTTAGATTCTATACACATTAAGAACAATGAAATCAAAATATAAGAATGTTTTTATATTTGGCAAAAAATCTAGCGGTATTTATATCACACCTATCATGTTTCGATGTTGTTACTAGCACACCACTCAGATTTTACAAGTTGTGTTTGTAATGACCTCATACTCCAACTAGATGTTTAGAAAAAATTGAATTTCACAAAATAATATCACTAATAATTAGAAAACTATCAATATTTTTTTTATAATTTTACCTTTTGAATATGAATTTTCTCAAAAAAAATGAACTTTGACTTTTTTTTATTTTTTTACCCATTTTTAGTCAAAAGACCTAACATTTTATATTTTTGACCAAATTGTCTAAAAATTGAGATAACAACCCTAGATTCCCCAATCTATATTTTAGGTGTAAAGAAATACATGACATACTTGTACATGGTTCTTTGATGTTGGGCTTCCATTTTTACCTAACAACATTGCTATATTGGGAGCATCTCTTTGTTATCCATGAACACTTCATCATGTTATATCTGTGCACAAACTTCATACCATGTTGGATTATATATCATATAATTTTTTATTATTAATCACCCATAATCTGCATTGTGTTACATGAATATTTTGTTACCAATAATGACATTGATATATAAGGTTGATGTAGACTAGTCTCATTTTATCTATGCTTCTTTTTATATTCTCACTTAAGTACATAATTATTTAGTATGTGTTTGCTTTGTTAGGTTGTGGAGCTAAAAGCTTCAACCTTTGCAAACTGAGGAACAGATGGTTGCTGAGTTCTACAGGAACCGGCGTCGGCAGCAGGACCGACGACAGCGGAGTCCAGTGCAGAATGCCACCGGCGACGGCAGGAAGTCGACCGACGTCGGCAGAACTAGACAAGCAGGGACCGACGTCGATCGCCTGTGTGTTCCAAAACTGCCCGTTTCATGGACAGTTAGTTAAGTAAACGAAGAGTTTGCATGTTGAGACCAGTTAGAGTCTTGTGCTGCGAGGACTATTGTCTAAATTAAGAGTCTAAGTTATTGTTTGAGTTAGGGATCTATTTATAGACCCATTGGCATGTATTGTATAAGCATGAGATAGAAAGGAAGAGTTCCTTCTAGTTGTAAGATCTGTGAGTTGTAGGTTGTTGCAAGCTCATTGGGGATCTACATGTAAGTTTGGTCTTTGAATTGTAGGTTGCAGGTTCATGAGAGATCAGCTTGAAGTGCTATAGAGTGCTTGATGTACCAGCAGGGTTATTACTGACTGGTTGGTGAGGTGAACACCAATTCTGTGTGTGAGTTGGTTGTTGGGACCATTTTTGTGTAGGAGAGTGTGTGTGAGAAGAATTACTGAACACTTGAGGTGTGGTGAATCTCTGTAAGGTGAAAGAGTGTGGCGGCTCTTTGTTGTATTCTTTTCTGTTAGTGTTAATACAAGATAGTGTATTGTCTCTCATATTCTGTGCTATTGGTGAATTCTAGTTACTTGTGTTTTTGGTTATTTCCGCATATTCAATTGCTTATATTTGGTAATCATACTGTGCTCTTTCTGAGGAGCAAGATCCCAACTAGGAGGTGGAATCAGAGCATGCTTGTTGTTCTAGATCCCCTGACAACTGGTATCAGAGCCTTGGTTGTAGGTTCTTAAGCTTGATACCAACAAGAGGTATCAGAGCTTTTGGTTGGGATACTAACAGATTGGTGTAGATCTGGGTAGTGTGTTTTGATTACAGGTTACTCACAGGGTTTCTGTTTGAGTGGGAGTTGAGCAATGACAGAAAGTAGTCAACTACGAATGGAAAAGTTCAATGGCAAGAACTACCAATTATGGAGGATGCAGATTGAGGACTATCTGTATCAGAAAGATTTGTACTTACCGTTGGGTGGGGTTGCTAGCAAACCCTCGGATATGAAAGATGAAGAATGGGAGGTTCTTGATCGGAAGGCTCTGGGATCTGTTAGATTGAGTCTTGCATCATCTGTGATTTCTAGCTTATCACGGTGTAAGACAACGGTGGAGTTGATGGAATCTTTGGCAAATTTATATGAAAAACCCTCAGCTTCGAATAAGGTATTTCTTATGAAGCGTTTATTTAATTTGCAAATCTTGGAAGGTGGATCTGTACATAGCCATCTTAGTGATTTCCATGGTTTAGTAAACCAGTTAAGTTTAGTCAATATTGTATTTGATGATGAAATAAGAGCTCTCTTAATCTTGTGTTCATTACCTGAAAGTTGGGAAGGTTTGATAATGGCAGTTTCTAATACTGTGTCTCCTTCAAAAGTCTTAAAAGTGGATGATATTGTGAGTGTAATCTTGAACGAAGAGATACGCAGGAAAAGCACAGGTGAATCATCTGGAGATGCTTTGAGTGTTGAAGGAAGAGGAAGGCCAAGAGAGAAGATAGAGCGTGGGAGATCAAGGTCGAAGACGGGCAAGAGATCCAAGTCCAGGTATGGCAGAATAACCTGCTGGAAATGTGGAAAGCAAGGGCACTTAAAGAGAGATTGCAGATCGGGTACAGATCAGCATGAAGAACATGAAGAAGAAGCAGATGTTGCGGGTTACATTGCACAGGATGCTCTGGTATGTTCTTTGGATAAAGTAGAATCTTGGGTATTAGATTTTGGTGCCTCTTTTCATGCATCCCCACATAGGGAATTTTTTCATGAGTATGTCCAGGGAGATTTTGGAGAAATTTGTGTAGGGGATGGTAAGCCTTGTCAGATTGTTGGCAAAGGCAAAGTGAAGCTGAAACTGCAGACAGATAACACATGGGTGTTAAAGGAGGTCATGCACGTCCCAGTTCTGAAGCAAAATCTGATTTCTGTTAGAAGTTTGGGTGAAGAGGGTTGCACAGTAACTCTCGCAGCGGACTCTTGGAAGGTTACCAAGGGTACACTTGTTGTAGCTAGAGGTAAGAAAGTAGGTACGCTTTATCTATCTACTTATTTTACTGATTCTTCTTCTGGGTTATCTACTTCAGCTGTAGATTCAGAGATGTGGCTTGATAGGCTTGGTCACATAGATAAGAAGGAGATGCTGGTTCTTGAGTCAAAGGATATGCTTTCGGATTTGGAAGGTATGGATCGTGGTTTCTGTATGTAGAAGAAGAAGGTAAGGTTTCTTGAGGAATCCGATGTTAGTGACAAGAACAGGAAAGCCTTGGTTTTCAAGGAGAAAGTGACGGACAGAGTTCAGCACAAGGTGCAGGGGAATTCTGAGCAGAGCAAGGGTGATTTGGACAAGGGTTTGATCCAAAAGGAGCTCGCGGGAAAAAGTCAGGTCTCACAAGAAAAACACAGAGACCGACGTCGGCAGGAAAACTGGCGTCGGTGTCCAGACAGGGACCGATGTCGGCTATGTGAAGCCCGACGTCGGTGACTCGGGGCAGAGAGAGACCGGCGTCGGCCAGGGAAAACCGACGTCGACAGGGAGGCAGTCACAGGGAACCGACATCGGTCGGATGTAGACTGAGATGTGATCGGCATCGGTTACTGAGACAAATTTTGGGTGGACAGCAAGCTGTCATGGAGTCTCAAGCACCCATATGGAGGACTGAAGGTGTAAGTAAGTTCTTAAATTTGTCATTTCCCTTCTTTACACTACTTGTTGCTCACTTATGGCATAGGACCAGGAAGTTATTGAAGAAGCAGAACAGGTAGATCCAGGAAACAGTGGGAGCTAGGCATGGATGAGGATGTGATTCCTTGGAGGAGAACCAAACAGGTGTTTTGGGTAGTGTTGCCAGCTGGAAGTAAGCACTGAGAGACGAATGGATGTTAAGGATGAAGAAGAGCGGAAATAGATACGTGAGATGGAAGATCAGGGTATTTGATCTTGTATTAGCTGCAGGGCAATGGAGGTTTGTTCATTGTGTTTCTCTTTACCAGGTTGGATAGTATTAGCTACACTATCCTATTTCTGTATGATGTGCTTGTTGCAGGGTTACATATACAGGTATTGCTGAACTAAAGGTAAAGCTAGTTCAGGTGTTTGTCATGGAGAATCTGGGAGCAGCAAGATTCTTTGGCATGAGTGTGTTCTAGAGACATGGTAGGTCATATGTTGACTTTGTTTCAGGATGATTGTGTGAAACTGGTTTGCACGCCGATGGTTAGACAGTTCTATGAACAGGTGTCTTGATTCACATAATGAGGTTGAGTGCATGGTATGTACTAAACCTGAGTTTTCCCAAGCAGTGGGAGTTGTCACAAGTTTGGAGTCCATCCGGGAAAGTAATACTGAAGGGCAGTTCAGTGGGACCAGCAGCAGGTGCACATGCTATGCAGGGTCAAGTTCTTTTTCTACATGGTTGTAGATGCGGATGTGGCAGGTAATTTGGATGACAGGTTTTGCACCACAGATTTTGTGGTGGTTGGTCTTCAAGGATGATTTTGAAGATGGATACATAGCCAAGGTAACAAACTAGACGGTGTACAGGTACATGTACAGGTTGCAGCTGTTTATCTCCAAGTGGGAGATTGTTAGGTTGTGGAGCTAAAAGCTTCAACCTTTGCAAACTAAGGAATAGATGGTTGCTGAGTTCTACAGGAACCGGCGTCGGCAGCAGGACCGACGACGGTAGAGTCCAGTGTAGAATGCCACCGGCGACGGCAAGAAGTCGGCCAATGTCGGCAGAACCAGACAAGCAGGGACCGACGTCGGTCGCTTGTGTGTTCTAGAACTGCCTGTTTCACGGACAGTTAGTTAAGTAAATGAAGAGTTTGCATGTTGAGACCAGTTAGAGTCTTGTGCTGCGAGGACTATTGTCTAAATTAAGAGTCTAAGTTATTGTTTGAGTTAGGGATCTATTTATAGACCCATTGGCATGTATTGTATAAGCATGAGATAGAAAGGAAGAGTTCCTTCTAGTTGTAAGATCTATGAGTTGTAGGTTGTTGCAAGCTCATTGGGGATCTACATGTAAGTTTGGTCTTTAAATTGCAGGTTGCAGGTTCATGAGAGATCAGCTTGAAGTGCTATAGAGTGCTTGATGTACCGGTAGGGTTATTACTGACTGGTTGGTGAGGTGAACACCAATTCTGTGTGTGAGTTGGTTGTTGGGACCGTTTTTGTGTAGGAGAGTGTGTGTGAGAAGAATTACTGAACACTTGAGGTGTGGCGAATCTCTGTAAGGTGAAAGAGTGTGGCGGCTCTTTGTTGTATTCTTTTCTGTTAGTGTTAATACAAGATAGTGTATTGTCTCTCATATTCTGTGCTATTGGTGAATTCTAGTTACTTGTGTTTTTGGTTATTTCCGCATATTCAATTGCTTATATTTGGTAATCATACTGTGCTCTTTCTGAGGAGCAAGATCCCAACTAGGAGGTGGAATCAGAGCATGCTTGTTGTTCTAGATCCCCTGACATGCTTATTGTGTGAGGCCTTTGTCCTTGTGTGTGAAACATATACATGTTATTTCTTGTATGGCATCATTATATGATTTTTATGTGGTTTTGTCCTTATGTGTTTATGAAAATTTCACATGTCCCTAATATGTGACCTTTGGACATTATATGTAAATTATCTTACATGTATGACATTAATTATTATTTTTATTACTTTTTACTATGGTTCCATGTTTAATATCATTCATTTCTTCTATTTTCCTACTCTACTATTTTTCCATGATACATATCATGCACATTATTATTTTTTGATTCAATGATATATTTATCTAACACATGTTTCATCTAAAAATCAATGTTATAACCAATATTATGATGCAATTCAGTTAAAATACTCATATGCTATGACATGATTACAAATTTCTTTTATCTTATATTTATCTTTTGATATTGGTGACTTTCAAGCTACATCTCTCATCTCAAAAGGGGGGCTTCACAATAGGATTATCTTTAAAGTTCAAAGTCCTCATTAATAAAAAAATAGATTTATTGCACTATATTATTTTTATAATTAGAGATTAATATTAAAATATTATATTATGGAGTTATGTGACATGCATGTTCACTCATCCCTATAGTTACAATTTATAGTTTTAAAAAGGTTAAAAATTCAAATAGAATTTTATATCAGTATAATACAAATATAGGGGGAGTGATATTCATTCATGTTCATATTTATTTATTAAAAGTTTTAAATTTAATTTTTTTTAAATTAAAAGGTTTTAAATGTATAAATTTTTGAAATAGAATCCAGATATGGATACACTAGTATGATTCATCTCAATTTTAAAGTGGCCAAGACCATGTTAGGTCCGTTAAGGCCACACTATGGCCTTGTCCACTAGTGTGGCCTTTTCTCCCATTATCTAATAGTAAATTTTTTAATTCTATACTTTTCATATTATCCCTCCCATAGTTTTATAAAGGTATATTAACATAAATATTCAAAATTATCCTCTATATAAACATATCAAGGCCTCTAAAAATTTCATCTAGAAATAACATGGAAAATCTACAACACATTGATAAAAATGGCATTCGTCATTTTAATTTCAATTTTTAACCATTATAATAGTCATAGACCAAGTGTGAAGTAGGCTTTTTGTATGTTAAGGGAACTAATTTTCAAATATTTAAGTTAATCTTTTGAGTTGCATTCATATATCAAATAATAAGATTCACATACCCACTTTAGGAGGGATAACTACATCAACTTGAGGCCTTTTTGGGTTATGTAGGTAGCACTCAAATTACATGGGGTTTTTTAAGGATAGCCTAGTTATTAACCTTTCATGATCCCCACATTTTTATTTGATTTGTATTATGTTTATTGTGAAAGAGATAGGTTTTATATTTTATAGGTCAATTTCATTGTAAATTGAGATACACAGTTAATCAAAAAACCCACAGATAGCCATAAGTGCTCGTATATAAAAATAGATCTCACAATTAACCAAGACATAACCTTAGTCAATAGACAAAGTTTAAATGTGGACCTTACATCCTAGTGCATCCTTATCCTAATAGAGTTAAAATATTTATTTCAACTAAGATCCAATTCATAAGTTTTTTCAATTTATTTACATCAAATATTAGCCTACATAATCAATATAAATTCAATTTGAGCTAGGTCTTCAAATCTATTTGTCAGACTACTATTTTTAGATCATTTCAAATTATGTAAATTATTTTATTTCACATTGAGATCTATATATTTTGTAGATATAAATTAGTATTCAATAGTGTATTTGTTCTTAGCATTTTATTTTTAAACTAAAAATAACATTAAACATATACATACAATCGAATCATTGTAGTTCATTAATATTTAGATTAAATTTAACTATATACATATGAATTGGTTTGAATTCATATAAATTTATTCATTCGTACTGAAACACAGGATTGGAAAGTAAAATAGAGTGGTAAATGAGTTGAGCAGAAGTGTTATTTTGTTAAAATAATTAAGAGTGGAGGTCAAAATATTTGATCTTATGAAGGAATAGAAATAAAATCAATAATATTTTTAGGAAACATATAAATCATATGAAAAACTAGTGAGTGAAGATAGATCACCATGGTTAGATTATTTCATTCAAGATAAATTGTTATTCCAAGGATTGAAACTTTTTACACTAATGGGTTCAATGCACAAAACATTTAATCAAGAAAAAACATATTAAATGTTTAGAAGGTCATTTTTTTATGAAAATACATTAGCTCTCATAGAAGACCATTATTTTTTATCGTGCATAACTTGAGCACCCAAACAAGGTCATAATTCACCATCCTCTAATACTTGCATGATATCTTAGAGTGAACCCTTACATTTTGATTTCATAAACCTATAATAACCTCATTTTTATTTAAAAATTGTTAAATATCCAAAAAGGACACGTATAAACTCTTTAAAAAGTCCACTTGTACACATATCAATTTAAACAATTATAATAATTATTATCAATCAATAATGACTTAGACTAGTAAGAACTATATTGGTCCTAGAAATGATTATTTTATATAATAAAACACAACCTTAGAAATTTTACTATAATACCAAAATTTTATTGTCATGAGTAATTATTCAAATGGATCCATATATAAAAAATCAAGGCCTCATTTCAAAGGGACCTAGTATATACTTGGCATTCATCTTTAAATTATTGTACATTGAGAAAATTCTCCATATTATTCCCAATTTACATGGTAATCACTAGGAGAATTCACAATACAAGTCTAAATCACTCAAAAATTAGGTCAAATAAAGCATTTTCAAGTACCGAATCTAGTCATTAGTTACTTTACAATAGTCAAGGAACACAATTTCAAAATCACACTAGGTAAAGGAACTACACGAGGCTTCATTTTCCTCCTTGGAGTATTGGATAAATAATTATAATAAAATAATTATATGAGGGTGATTGGGTTTATTTAAACCCATTACATTTCCCCTAATTTTGGAGGTTTCTATCCCTCACAAGCACATCTAGGGTTTTAAGGCTAAATAGGTTAATTTTAGGATCTTTGAGAATTATAAATTTATAGGATTTTAAAAATAGAACAACTAAAGGTAGTTTTAGGCGACCATATAATCACTATACCAAATTTATAAATAGGTCAATTTTGACTAGTAGAACTATAATGATTTGTGATATTGATCTAATCCTACATAACCAAACTAGCATAAGCAATAGATCAATTACATAACTGATAAAAATAGAGGTATGTTTATCCATATTTATCTACTTCCAAAACATAGTCATAGTTAGAAATTGAAATTTAAAATTTAATTATCGATATCCCTTTATTAATTTTTAAATTTAGCACATGCCTAATCCAAAAAAAACAATTAATTGTCAATCATTTACATTCAAATTGTATGCTTGAATGTCATATATTATAAATACGAATTTCATTTCAAAGATATATCTTAATTAGTTTAGTTTAATTCATTAATTAAAATTAGGGTATAACATTTTTGTCAACCCATACACGTATCAAATAGTGAAAAATATTAGGTTTTCCTTTAGGGTTTCATCCTTCTCAAAAATTTTTGTTAGGGTTTTTAGATCTAATGTCCTATTTTTTTCATTCAAAAGATAAGTAATATTTTCATCATTTCATGATTCCATCTCATGCCATCCAATAAGGATAACTCCATTTTACCTCAAAGTCAAAGTGCTATATTAAGTAAGACCCATGTAGACTATAATAATGTTCCTTTTACCACAACTAAAACGTATTCAATGAATGTTTGTTATTTTGATGATGTAATTAGTCACAAATATGTGTGAATAAATGAATATGTTTATATCACTCTATTGAAATATGATAATAAATATAATCAAAATGAACATAATTACCAATAAACTAATGAAGGTATAAATATAATTGATCCAAACAAAATTAATGGGTTTTACCCTGACCAAGTTAAATTCTTATCCAGATTTCATGAAGAACTCCATCAAAATCCTAAAGAAATAGGTAGATTTGTGAATTTGATCCTAACATCTAAGGTTGAATAAATCACTAGGTTTTTTACATATCAAGTTATTTTGCAATGTCACTTTACCATTATTAGTTAATCTATTTGAGCTAGTTCCTCCACATCGGGTACACAAATCACTACTACTAATACTATTCACATGCCTAAACATTTCATGACCTATGTGTCATCCATAAAAACATTGGGTGAATTAAATGTATTTTATAATATTTATAGTCTTATTCCTACAACATTAGCCTTCAACCCATCCAAGATAGCTATGCACATATCATTGCCAATGTCACCTAATGCACATTCCCTTGAGTATGTTGTTACATCTTTGCATACCAAATTTTTGTAATTAGATATAGGTGCATCAAGAGATATACATACCATGGATTCAAACACCTTGCCCCACAACCCATTAGCTTAAGAGATAAAAACCTACCCTCTACATCTAGGATTTGTAACTCCCAAGTTCCCATTGTAAAAAGGCAAAGGTGATCTTGAGAAAGATATTAGATACTTACACATAGCTTGTTTGAACTATACATAAAGTGATAATTTATTAATGAAAATATTTTGAGTATTTTTTAATGAATATGTTTAGACATAGAAAATTAATCATTAATTCATTCACTTTGTTTATTCTTGACATCTTTACCCTACTTGGTTTATTCCCTAGTTCTTTAACTCTTGATCTATAATAGATTCTCTATTATCTTTAAGACTTATAAAATAGCATACATACATCCTAATTTCAACCTCACTTATCCATTTTCAAACTATAAGAACTTGTCAAATCTTTTCCATTAGCCTCTATCCTTATAATATAAAACCCCTCTAATAATATAGGGTCATATTATGGCCTTGTGCCCTAGAAAAACCTTGTTCCCCACACTCCAATGGTAGTTATTTAAATATTAAACATTGTCAAACAAGTCCACCATTCATTTTTTAAAGTTGTTTAACAAAAATATTCTAAATAATCCTTTGTAAAATAACACCAAGGAATTCAATTTAAAATATCTAGTAAGCTAATAAAACTATTTATTCTAATTTCAATTATGTTACTTTCTACTAGCCATATTCCAAGTTTGATTATCATTAATTTCAGGTTAAGGTTATTAATTATTGATTTTTTCAATCAATATTCTAGCTACTTACATGTATTTATCATAATCATGGATCAAATAATCAGCTCAAGATGGAGAACTACATTGGCCAGAGGCCCTTTTAGCCTATGTAGGAAACACTCAAATTACATAGGAGTTTTAAAGGGTAAATGAAATATTCTCATGACCCTATTCTCTATTTTGCATTTTATCTCTATCTTGTTTTTTTACAAGAGCTAGGGTTCATATTTTTATGTCTACCATGTGGTAACATAGATATAGTAACCTATATTTGGTCACAATACTTGATCATGCCTATTTTATCCCTTTTTACCATTATTTTACATGTTCACTTAATTGACACTTATTTCATCAATATGACATATCCTAAGTGTGATAGGAGACCTACTTTCATCACAAGGCCATCTATTGTCACCTAAAAAAATGAGTCAACTTCTAAAAACACCTTTATGTATTTATATTCCTTAACTCAAATAAAAAATTTAGAACCATTCCTAAAGACATAAGAAACCCCAATAAGACATGAAATCCCAGTGTTCATATCCATTTCTATCCTTTCTTTCCTTGTATCAAAACAATCATAATTTTAAAAAGGAAATTATCCTTTGGGTTAGCTATTAGATTACTAAACTCTCCAATGGGTGTTTCTCCCTCTTGAACCACTATAAAATCACATTTATTAAATTCATTTTAGACATCTTCATAAGATTATGAATTATATTAAAATATATTATTTACACAAGTGCACATTGAATAAAAGTTCCATATTTTTTCCAAATCAATTTCCAATCACTTCATTAGCCAAGCATGAATTAAATTTTCATCCCTATGTAGATATTATCAATTATTCAAGCTAAATATAAATGCATTTGTATATTAAAATGATAAAAAATTCATAAATCAGTTAGGTGGGATAACTTCATGGAGGTTTGATCCCTCAGAGTATTAATATGTAAGTAGCAATCAACACAATGGGGTGTTGAGGTCTAGCATAACTCTAATTTCTAACCCCTTTTTACTCAATCACACTCATGTGTCTCCATATGTCATAAATCTAGGGCTTATATCTTCAATAAGTCATATATATGGCTCCTCACACTTTTTAAATATTAAATCAATGTAAAAATACATAATTTTCATTATCGCACTTGATTGTTCCTAAAGTTCCATTTTCTATAGAAAGACAAGATTGACCAATAGGGACAACAATAATAGTCTCTCTTATCCCTTATTATGCCTTCATATCCTTTAAGGCACTCAATATCAACATCTAGAAGGCTTCAAGGTTTTTTACATCATGTATTTCATGCCTTATATTTTCCTATCCAGTCAACTAAAGACTCAAGAAGCTAAATTCATATCTCTTTTTAATTATTTAACAATGTTCATTTCTATTTCACTTAGTATATTTCTTTCAGTTATCTTTAGTTTTTTGTTTAAAATTATATTTACAACACCTTATATTATTCTATTCCATTTATCTAATTTATGATTAATCATCACATTAATTCAAATTCAGATAAAACATTTGATAAAACCATGAATTGATAAAGCTTGGCCAAACCCTAGGTTTTACTTAGGGTTTAAAATTCTTTTTCAAAATTCTTAATTTTTACCTAGGGTGTTATATTTGAACTCTTATTTCCCTTCCTTCATACAAAAATAAAAATTTCTTTAATTTTTACCCTAGGTTTACACCCTTATCTTATTGCTAGGGTTTTGTGTTCATAAACTTGTAATTTATTTTTCATTTATTGGCTCATTTATTATTCATTACACCTCAAATTTTAAATTCATCATAGTTTTTTATAGTTCTATCAATATAACCAAAAACCTCTTTTTGTTCGCCATAATTCTATATGGATTTTTTTGATTTTGTAATTTATTATTTTTATTAAATATTGATATACAAGGCTAGAGGTTTACTTAATTTTTAATAAATTTATGGGTTTAATTTATTCTATGATTTTAATTCAAACCTTATCTTCAATTTCTAAAAAATATCCCCAATGTATTGCAATTATTTATTCTTTATTAGGAATATTTTAGGGTTTCATTATTTTATATTTTTAATACTTCAATATGCAAAGGGTATGTATGGATGTCACTATTAGAAAATAGATATTAATTTATCCTATCATAAAAAACATTCCTCCATATCCTTCTCCCATAATACTCATCAATGGATATGATGTTTTACACCAATTGCAACATACTCATCTTAATATTTCCTTGCTAGAGTTATTTTGAACTATGCCAAAATATAAGGATATTATATATGAAGCATTAAAAGAGACCATGTTACCATGAGATGCAAAACCTTATTACATTTTTTACACTATCAACACCTAATATGGACCAAATAAAGTATCTATTTAAAAAAATAATATCTACCTCCAAAAGATATGATTGATGCATATCTTTCATTATATATTCAAATTCAAAATCATGATATGTTAGTCAAAATAATTACGGTAGATAATGGATAAAGATTATGTAACATATCTTTCCTTAAATTATTGGGAATTTTATCTAAATATATCACTCATTCTTATATTAACATTAAAGTATTTAATAATATTCAAATAAAAATATTAGGTTAGATCGTATTAACTATCACATTGGGGTCCAAAAAACTACTTAAAGTCTGTCAATTTATCTCATATGATTTGAATTATAAAATTTTATTAGAGGACCAATGTTTCATGAGATGAAATCATTACTATGTATTCTTCATGCATGTCTAAAATTTAGTTATCAAGGATACATGTACACATGCCCATTAGACAAAGAACAATTTAAGTATTGTATAATTACATAAACAATGGCTCATTATATCCCACATATACACCTACATGATCACTCATTCAAACCCAGTGAATCACCAATTGATATGAATAAATATTACAATAAATATGGATTTAGATATACATATCTCAAAAAATGGGTATACATTAGATAAGGCTTAGGAACACATTCTCAAGATATTATTATCCTATTTAGCCAGTCAAATTACAATAACATCAAGGATTAGGCTATTCACAAAAAATATGTTTCTTAATAAGAAATCCACATAAACTATTAAATATTTATATAAATTTTACCAAGGCATAAATTAAGCTAATACATTAAGTTAATTATGAATCAACATTACAATTCATATATCAAGATATGATAGATGATACCATTTCACCATATCTACCAATATTCAATGAGTTCTCTATTGATGAGGCTATCTTAGATTGTTTTGTTATGTATGAGGATCTCCCTCCCTTAAACTATAAGCATAGGTTTCCTCATTTTTATCATGCATACTTCATAGAACATAATGACATCGATAAGTTGAAACTGATGGCACAAATACTATTCCTTTAACACCTTATGTGTAATATAAATCAACATTTCTTAATGAAGAGACAATTACATTTAACTTTGGTACATATAATGATCAACATATAGTAATATTACTAGATTTAATAAATGACAAGAAATAGTTTGATCTTAGACAAGTCATAAAGGACTATCCAAAGATATTATCCTGGTCTTATTTATATATGATAGGTATAGATCCAACAATAACATTACATAAAATAGTGTTATATCCAGATGCACAACTTGTAAAACAAAACATTAGAAAAAATATTCCTAAAGTCACACTGTTTGTAAAAAATAAATCAAATGTTTATGGAGGTAGGATTCATTATAAATATTGACTATCCTTTGTGGTTTTATAGCATAGTTTCTATTATAAAACCAAATGGTGATCTTAGACGTTGTACCAATTTTTTGGACTTAAATAAATCTTGTCCAAAATATGTTTTTTATTTGCCAAACATTGATATGATTTTAGATTCTATATTAAGATGTGATATTTTATCATTAATGAATTTAATTTTAGGATATAATCAAATCAAGATTAACCTTAGGGACTAGTAAAATACTTCATTCATCACCCCTTGGGGAACATTTTGTTATAATATAATGCCTTTCATATTAAATAATGTTAGTTTTAACTATCAATGTTATATGATTAATATATTTAATTATTATATTAATAATATATATTTTAATAATATTTTGATTATCTCTTGTAAAAATCCAAAAAAAAAAAAACCAATCATGCCATAGATTTATATAACCTTATTTGAACACTTATGTAAGTATAATGTACGTGTGAATCAATAAAAATATGATTTTGGAGTCACTTCTAGAAATTTTTTAGAATATGTAATATCTCAAAGAGTAATTTAAGTGGATCCAAAATAGGTGAAATATATTTAATACATTCCTTCACCAAAGGAACTCAAACAAATATTGTCTTTACAAGTAAAAATTATAAACAATTCGACATTTTGTGGATCTAATTACTAATAAGACACAACCTTTCATACTCTTACTCAAGAATAATAAAAAGTATAAATGGGATGAACATTTTCAAAATATTTTTGATGTTACCAAATATTATTTATTAAAACCACCCAATATTATGTCATCTATCCTTGAGATACTATTATTATTATACATTTTGGCTATAGATAATGATCTATGATCTTTACTTGCACAATACAATGATGATCAATTTGAGCATGTTGTATATTAGATTAGTCAATTTTTTTTTTAATTTTTAACACCATTTTTTTAATTTTTAAAGGGTTGGAAAATCCCAATAAAATGGATAAATAAAATTATTCTAGATCAGGCCAATTAAACTTATTTAGATAACACAATATATTGAATGTAGAGAATTATTAAATATGGAAAGTACAATGCCAATTGATATTATGATAATTTTAACACATGGAAGGGATAATACTTATATTATTTTTATATATGAAATTGGATCTAAGTTATGTATAGGTGGATCAGTTAGGTTGATGCTCAAGACCAAACCATCATATTTTAGAAATATTATTTCAGGTAGCCTAAACACTTGCTTTAACTAGTGGAAACTTGTCTCGATACTTTTGTCTATGTCTCTATGGTTATATCATGTAAATAATATTAATTATATTGTGTATCAATAACCTATTAATACTAGTTATTTTTTCCTTTATGTTGATGTATATAAATCATGTGCATAGATTCTATATGATTATGTATAGCTCAAACCCTAATTACTCACATTATGTTAGGTCACCTTACAAAAATGAGTTAATGGTTCATGAATTCAATTTGAACACAAGGTTACCTGTATAAATGAGTATCACCTACATAAAAAATACTCCAAGGAGGGCCTCAGTCATATGTAGCTCTCCCATAAGTATGGGATTGTATTTACACAGTGTGCATTATGCTATATGTAAGGGAATGAAATCATCTAGATTGTAACTTAACAAAAACTATTCATGGGTTATTATTTGAATCTTTAATATCTTTAATATGAATAATCCTATGATTTTTATATAAATAGGGAATAATATGGTAGTATCACTTAAGTGTACAATTGATTGAATGAGCTTGTATAAGTGTTTTCTTGGCATTTTCTAGATGTGTGCTTGATAATGATGAATGATATTTATTTTATATTTATATCAAAAAAAATGAAAGAATCTCATGGAATGGTTAGATAAGATGAATATTTTGACACATACATTTTTAAATATTTATAATTTTTATGAATTTTGAGATACGAGCGCTTGATAATGAAATATAATTCCAACATCAATGTTAGTGTCCCTATGTAAACACAAGTGTCTAACTTGATATAAAATTATTAAAGATATGTAACTAATAATTAAGGTTATAGATAGTATTTTAATATATTTTTAGTGTATATTTAATATGGTTCATCATAACAATGGGGTTGGACTATAAGATAATATGTTAGGCATAATGAGATGGAGAATGTGAGACTTTTAGGAGTCAAAAGTTATAGGACTGAAGTATAGAACTTTGAATGGTATTCATCAAGTTTATAAGATTTATATACTACATATAATCATATTTTTATCTGCACCCTCCTCCCCCCCCCCCCAACACACACACACACACTTTAATGTAGCAATTTATAAAAATGAAAATACTAAGTTAAATTAAAAAATGCATACCTAGGTATGTACAACACACCTTGCCTTTACTTGATCCCTAGTGAAATATGTTGTTGGTTTATGACCTATAACCAAGATCATGTTATAGAATATATAAGTTCATGTAATATGAAATTGAATAATTTAAATTATTGAAAATTAAAGAGATCATGAAAGGATTAGTGTTATGTTTTGATGTAACCATGTTGCCCCTTGGTATTTTGATTTGGTAAAAATGCTTCCTTGTGAATCATTGGAGCTAAAAAAGGTTCATATCTAAACCTTGTGTATTTTAAGACTAAAATTTTGGGGGTAATTATGCCCCTGATTAGGTACAAGGGTGAGTTTTAACATGATAATTTAGATCACTAAATCTTAATTGTACAACTCAAATAAAAGTACAAGTCAAGGTAAGTGGCATAACTAACAAAACTCGTTAAAAGAGAGTAGTGATAAGGCTATCTAGGGAAATGAATATTCAAAAAAAAATCAAATGAGCCAAATGATATAGATAAAAATGGTGATTTTTGGTAAAATAGGTACTTCTTGTTAAAGTGTTTTAAATATATATTATAATTTTTTTGTGCACTGGCATCGCATATGCATCTTTAATGTGTCTCAATCTGAATTATCTATAAAAATTAAACCTATGCTCTATAAATATGTATAATATATATCACCAATATGAAATATGTTCTCTAAAATCTATAAAATTAGTGCCAAATATATAGGATTCTGACCAAAGTGTATATCTAAATCATGTAAACTATATCAAATTATGTCAGCTATGTATGTGTGGAGTCATGTCTCTATGACATTCACCCACTAATATTTCCCCCATTTTAATGTGATTTGAATTTAATTTTGTAGTCACCATACCTTAAAAGTATAATATAATTGTATTTTTTATGTATGAATCATGTAACATATAGGAGTAACATATTTAAGTAGATATATCAATGAATCTCATAGTATGTGATCACAAAAAGACATAAGATGCATGATATAATTAATGGAAATGTATAGAAATTATGAATAAAAGATTAAAAAATAATCAAGCACACACATACGATCACTCAATCTCAAATAAAACTGGGGTCTAAGGAGAGCACAAACAAGGGGCATGTTTAAATGGTGCATACTTAAAGTGAGGACATATTCAAATGTCCACACAAAAATAAATAAAATTCCAGGGGACTAAAAGTAAGGAACATATTAAAATGTACCATAAACAAGATAATATAATTAATAATTAAACTCAAATAAGTGACAATGTGAATGAATGGATTATAAAAAAACAACATAAGTATATCATACTAGTCCTTGCATATATTAGTTATCAAAAAATGTCATGTAACATAACATATCAAGTACATGGCATAAGATGTAAAAATGAGTATAGGTATATGTATGAATTAGTATATAAGTTCAACATGATAATGTAAAAGTGATCATAAAATAATATAACTTATGTCAATTGTGATAAAAGAAGTAGATGCCCCAACATAATATTCCACTTTGGAAGAGGAAAGATCCAACATCCACATGAAAGTATCATGGGCCTAATGTATGCCTATATCACAATCAAGTATGCATGAAACATGTGTGTGTATAGAAAAGAAATTATACAATATATACTAACATAAATTAAACAACATATATGCCAAGTAGATAGTAAAAAAGTGTATTTTGATTTTTTTAAAAATTTTGATGCATTTAAATGTTTCTGTATTTTCTTGGAATATTTGAATTTTGTTTAGTTTTTTTGGAAATTTTTATATATGATGGTAAAGGTTATTTGAATGAATCATCTTTGTCATGATTATAAATTTTTTAGTGAAAAAGGTTCACATCATGCTCATATTCTCTTGTTACTTGCTTAGTATAATTACCATCACCATAATGTAGTATGTGAACCAATATTCCCTTATATAAAAATTAAATACCTTATTGATTTTGATCTATTTTATCTTCCATTTATTCTAAACATAATTTTCCTAATGTAAAATTATGTTGATTTTTATGTTAAATGAATCACACTTTCATTTGGACAATACATGGACCACAAGAAATTGGTAATATTATGTATCCCAATGAGTTTTCCCAACTTCTTTTATGATGTAAGTCTTTGATAGTATATCCAAGTCATGACAAATGTATTTCATTAAAAAATGTTTCTTTTCTCTATAGGATCAATATGGCTATGGTGAAAATATGCTCCACCCATGAATAATTTAATTATTAAATTATTTTAGTGAGGATGATTTTTTCTTGGTGACATTGAAAGTAGTTTCAAAGTATGTCCATATGGCATTGGTCTTGTATTGATTAAATTTTTAAAATATGTCATATAAATATTTTTAAATCCACATATTTTCTCATTATATTCCCTCAGTAATTTGTTCCCTTTGTATGTATATTTGACAAAGTGTTTTTACTTTGTAGGATATGTATTTAATTATGTGTTAAATATGATTAGGAACCAAGAACATCTATGCACATACATATATAAGTGGCTAAATGAGGTTTAAAATTTATCTAATGCAATTTATTTTCATGGAGAAGAGCTTTGTTAAATATTAGTTTTGGTTCCACATCTAAAGGTCAATATGATAATAAATATGATGTAATTTTATATCAAATAGCTTAATCTAAAAGAGAGTCATAATCATGTTATTTGAAGTGTTGCATATGTTTTAATGTAAAATCAGGTACCTTATATATTAAATGTCAAGAAGAAAAAAATATTTTAGTGGCTCAAATGTATTTAGTGAACCATTTGGTAAATGTAGAGTAAAAATTTACTCTACATTTCATTCTATTTTTTTAGTCATGCGCCACAAAATTTTGTCCTCACATTCTTTGATCCAAGATGGTGAAGTTGTGAAACAGAGCATGGACTCTATTTTCCTTTTTGATTCATTTTTGTCTAAGTGTCACGATAAAGTGGAAGCTGACAAGTGTCATCCTCCGAGGCATCTTTCTATATTGGAAATGCCAAGTGTCATCATCCAAGGCACCTTTCTATGAGTTGGTAAAAATGTGCCACGTATCTCATAGTGACTCAGTGGAATGCACCAAGTGTCACCATCCACGGTTTCATATCATCACCTATGTTTCATCTCTTTTCAGCAGAAGGTTTCAAAAGCTAAGTATCAAGATCAAGCAGAAAGTGCCAAGTGGCAGTCACAGAAGGTCTTAGTTTTGCTTTTCTAAAAGTGACGGAAGCTACCACGTACTCCAAAAAAAGAAAGTAGAAGCCACCACGTGTCGCGATCTGAATTATCTTCATTTTTGCTTCAATGATATGGCAAAGACCGTGGTGGGTCCCAAGTTGTGTGTCTGAAGCAAGTGAAAGCTGCTAAGTGTCGCTATCTATGTAAATGAGAAATGAAACATGTTTTTTTATGGTATAAATAAGGTAAAGCAAAAAATACCATGTGTCATCTTTCACAGGTTTCTAAAAGAGTAGCTACAAGCAATAGAGATCACCATGTAACCCCAGATAAGAGAAGCAGAGATTTCCACGTATCTTTTGATGAAGCAGTAGATTTTTCTACCTATCTTGTGTCCCTTTTTAAAGTTACTTAGGTAAGAGACGCAATGAGTATTATTTCTATTAATTTATTAAGTGTCAAAGAAGTGGATTATGACAGGTGTCAAAGTCAGAACATTCCTGAGTAAAGATATAGTAGAAGTCGAAGTAAAGTGGAAAGTGCCGCATGTCTTTGATAAGTGTTGCAAAACATGCCAAGTGTCATTCTCCAGTGTATCCTAAGAAATAAGAAGATTTTTAGGGAATTTACTAAGTGTCCTCTTCCATTTAATAGAATAGAGCGTCCTATGTATCTGTTTCAGCAAGTAAACTACAGGGAAACAAAATGTTTTAGAATCTAAGAACTATCTTTTGATAGACACTTCTAGCTCAGTTAGAGTTCAATTTGGGATGTAAGTTTGGGAATGCATAGACAATCTGGAGGGAATCTGAGGCTATAAAGAGGAGTGTAGGAATCACCAAAGGGGGAGGAGATATCAGAGAGAATTTTTGAGAGAGATTATTGTAAAGAGTTTAGACTTTTTAGAGATGTGACTAAGTAATATCATTTGCTTTTGTTCTATCTTCTTAAGTTGGAAGGTTTATGTAACTGTGCATGTTTTTGTGCCTCTTATGTGATTGGAGAATTAATGAGAAGATTAAACCCTATGCCTTTGTTAATTTTTTTGTGTCATTTGCAAAAGTAGTCTAGGCTGTAGGCTTTCTAGAACTATGATTAGGAATGTCATTTGCTTTTGTCTCATTTTCTTGAGTTGAAAGGTTTATATAACTATACATGTTTCTATGCCTTTTATATGACTGGAAGATTCAAATAAGAAGATTAAACCCTATGGTTTGTTGACATTTTATGTATCACTATGAAAGTAGTCTATGTTATGGGCCTCTGTTTCTATTATTTTCATCTTTTATATGGATCATGCACTTGTTTTCTCTTAAATGTAAATGAATCCTACATATAGTCTCATTATGCTTGGAATTAAGGTCGAATTACATTCAGGCACATCCCATAGATTAGATTTTCTTTCTTGCATTGTGTTTCTATTAAAATTCCTATCCCTTTTCCCCCAAACACTTGATATAAAGAATAAACCAGCTTCTTAAAAATATGGAGGTTGTTTCAAGTCGCATGTCCCACATCTTGAAACTTCCCATTGTTGGTGTCTGAAACAAAGTGAAATTAGCAAAAATTATTCAGAGAGTCAGTAGCAAAAATCTTAGAGAAGGGGCACATCAAAGGTGTCTATAGAGGGCCAGAGTAGGATAGTTTGAAACATTCACCATGACAATATGGACCTCACAACTGGCTCAGTTCATTGTCCTAGTTATGCATTCATGCCTTGACCTGGTCTGATTATGTGTAGAATTTTGCCATGCACCTTCATGCACCATTCAACGTGGCCCATTCATAGTGCAAATGACATCGCAAGCTATCAAGGATATGTTAGCCCTACATCATGACAATATAGCTAAGTTTCCCACTATTGTTAAGATGCAAAGAATGTGGGAAAATATCAACACTCAGACAAGGTTCTTGAGATCTAAGTTACAAATGGGTGATGATGACACTATGGTACCTACACTCCCTACACCAAGAGCTCAATTCACACAGGCTAGCTAAGACACATTGTCTATGATGGCTCTCATCTTTGTCATGAAAGATGATATGGCAGCATATGCAAAACAAATGGCTATCCTTTTCAAGCTAAAGACCATTGACAAAACCTAGGAGTATCGACTCAACTTTTCTAAACAAATTGCTTTCTCAATGGTAGAACAATTGGCCCATTTCAAATCAAAGGGAGTGTTTAGGTATTCTTCCTATTTATTCTACCTCATGCTTTTCCAGAACTCTAACCTCTTTACCCAATATATGTATCTTAATATGTATGACCCAAATTTTGATCTCCAAAGGACCATTCCTGTGTCTACATGGACACAAATTTTGTCAAAGACTAGTGACCCTATGAATTTTGGGAATCATTTGTCACCCCTATTTTTTGTCACCTCAGTCCTGAACCAGTTATGAATAGATTATTCCCAAGTGTTTCAAATCTTCTGGCTAGTTGCCCAATTCCTTGTGATTTCTATTTTGGATCCTACCATATCATTATAAGAGTCCATGGTTTTTGTGGGGAACCAATATTTCTACCTAAGATTTTGACTCCTAGGTTAGCATTCCTAAAGGTCACTAGGTAGGTATCCACAATTGATAATGAATTTGGTTTTGGGAAGAGAAAAAGAAAAATTTATGATCTTTCATGGATGATGTTGATGGTGTAAAATTGCACTTGATCGTATCCAATCAACAATGGGAAGTTTCAAGTTATGGGATGATGTGGCTTGAAACAACCTCCAGATTTTAGAGAAGTTGGTCTCTTCTTTTGTATTGGGTGTTGGGGAAAAGGGATAGGAGATCAAACAAAAATGCAAATGTAGGAATTGAAACCTAACTATGGCGATGTGTCTAACTATAATCCTAATCCTAACCTAAGCATAGTGAGACTATTATAGGATTTAATTACATTTAAGAGCAGACAAGTGCATGATCAATGTAAAAGGTTGAAATAACAAAAACAGAGGCTCACAATAGGGAGTTATTTCACTGAGACACAGAGAATTTCAACAAAGACATAGTGTTTGATCTTCTTAATAGAATTTTCCAATCACATAAGAGGCATAGAAGTCATGTACAATTATGTAAACCTTCCAATTCAAGAAAATGAGATAAAAGAAAATGACACTCTTAATCACAACTACAGAAATCTACAGCATAAACTACTTTACCAATGACACAGACAACACCAACCAAGGCATGGAGCTCAAATTTCCTTAATTCATTTAGCCACATAAAGGGCATAGAAACATGCACAGTTATATCAAATTTATAACTCAAGAAAATTGAGACAAGAGCAAATGAGGTTATTGGTCAAGAACTTTAGTAAGTCTAATACTATCAAAAACTCCCCCCTCTCTTGATTTTATAATTCTTCTTATATAGACTCAGATGTCTCCTTTCATTTCCCTTCTTCCTGCACAATTCTGTGCCATCCTTCACTCATAGGGGACAAACAAATGGCACCTTCAATGGCTTGGGGCTCCAAAAATCTACCTAAGGAACTATTTCATCTACTCGAATTAACTCTAGCCGATTTTCCATCCATTTCACTTTGTGGTAATAGACATGGAACACTCTGTTATGTTGAAATAGGAGAGGACACTTAGTCAATTTCCTGAAAATCCTCTTGTTACTTAGAAGGCATCAGGAAATGACACTTGGCACTTTCTGATAGATTTATTGAAGACACATGGCTCTCTTCACTTCTTTATATTCTATTCTATAGTATCACTCAGGACACATAGCAGACTCCTATGGATGGTGACACTTGGCAGCTTCCATGAATTCTTGAAGTAACACCCAAAGCCCACCACAATCTTTACTTAGTAATGAAACTCAAAGATGTTTCTCAAAAGTTGACACGTGGTGACTTCTGCTAATTCTGGAAAGATACGTGGCATCTTCTACTTCTTCATCTAGGGGTATGTGGCACCTTTCGCTTTTTCTAGGGATGGAGTAGAAAGGGACTCAGAGAGTGACACTTGGCAGCCTCTACTACACTTCAACACTTAAGCAAAATAAAATGATGCCTTTATGCATTGAATGAAAGCATTGGACCTAGGGGTTGAACCAAAGTCTCTCGATAGTCGACACGTGGTGACTTCCATGTCTTTGCTACTTAGTTCATTAAAAGTCTTTGTCAAAAAGGTAGAAGGAAACGTGGGTGCCTCTATGATACATAGATGCTAACACATGGTGCATTATACCTAGCTACTACTAAATACATGGCACAATCTATATTTTTTTGGAAAGCTACAAAAAAAGGCCTCAAAGGATGCCAGCTGATCAGCTCAGTTTCTCAGAAGGTGACACTTGGCAGCTTTCGCTCAAATTCAAATCTTAAGCCAAAAATGAAATGAAAGTAACAAAAGGGGAAAAGGACCCATCATCAGAGGGTGACACTTGGCAGCATCCACTGTGCTTTGACACTTAGGCAAAATGAACTCATCCTCTACTCCAAACTCTACTGCTATGACCTAGGTATGCGGGAACTTGAACTGCAATGCTCGACTAAAAATGTGAATGTAACGTAGAGTAAAAAAATACTCTACAGTTACTGGTAACCATCAGGAATTTTGAGCCTGCTCAAAAAGAAAACTCCACCTCCTGCTAGATCAAAATTATGAAAATTATAGCTTTAAAAGAGCCGTTGACATATGTTTAAAACACCTATTCAAAAGCAAAGCAAGAAAATAATGGAAAAATAATGCGAGAAAGGGAAATTATTTAGCTATAATACATGAGAGACCTAAGTCAATTGAAATTTTTCAAATAGATTCCATTTACAAAAATCTCTTCAGGTTCTCCTTTCATCGACTCTAGCTCAAAAGAATTCTTCTGCTTGCACGTGCAAATTCTATATGAACCAGTCCACAATGCTTTGAATTTGGTATGCTGACCCTGCTTGGTGGCCCGTGCATCCCATTTCAAAACAATCGAGCCCACTTCAAAATTAGGATTTGAAGTCATTTTATCAAAATAATTCTTAACCATTCCCTGATGCTTGATCAATGAATCATGGGCCATATCCCTCTTTTCCTAAACCTCTAGAAGTTTTGTGAGTCTGACCTACATGGGGCCATTTTATTCAATCTCAATTTGTTTGATCAACTGAAGAGCAAGGATTTCCAAACTTAGGGGGATCACAACAGACTTTCCATATACCAATTCATATGGGGACATTTTGATCACCTATTTAGGCATGATTTGATCAGCCCATAATGCTAGATTAAGCATTTTATGCCACTCTTTGTGATGATCAGCCCCTGTTCTTTTGATGAGTCTTATCAAGTTCTTGTTGGTTGATTTTGCCAAACCATTACCTTGAGGGTAATAGTTAGATGAAGTTTTTAGATATATCCCATGTCTTAAGGTAAAGTTAGATACTTTAGACCCTAAGAATGCTTTAGCATTATCCAAAATGATTGTGTAAGGAGCCCCAAAATGAGCAGTGATGCCCCCTATAAAATCTAGGATCACATTATATGTTTCTTCCTTAAGGGGGACTGCCTCTGTCCATTTGGTGAAATAGTCTGTGGTAGTTAATATCCATTTGTGACCCATTCTGGACACTAGATTTATCATTCTAGTGAAGTCAAGACCCCATTGAGCAAAAGGTTCATCCATAACTATAGGACTAAGGGGCATGGCTGCATTCCTCTTCATCCCCATATAATATTGGTAGGATTGACATTTTCTAACCAGCTGATAATAATTTTCAAATAAAGTAGGCCAAAAATACCCTACCTCACTTATCTATATGGCAGTGGTCTTTGTAGAAAATTTCCCCCCTGATATTCCATGACGCATTTTGTGTATTATCCTTTGAACTTTAGCCTATTCTACACATCTTAACAATTTTCCATTAAAATTTCTTCTAAAAAGGACTTGTTCAATTAAAACAAAATTAACTCCCTGTATCCTATAATATCTTCTCTTGTTTCAAGGGAGTTATCTCAGATAAACCTCATTTTTCATAAATTGAGTCGTGCTTGTGACCTAAGATTCCAAATTAGCCTCTTGTAATTTTAGCATGGTCTTTGTTTCTCCTTCTGAATCTACTTCCTTAGGTAACATCTTTTCAAGTTCTTGGGTTATATATTGGCACACCCCTACCTCTGACTAGCTTGGTGGGTCTAACCTCCACATCATATTCAAGGATATTAGTGATCCAATTTTCTCTTTTCTTGGTAATCTCCCCCTTCATGATGTATTCCCTTACACTTGGGTGAGCTACAAGTATCAAAATTTTGTTCCCTGATACTAGATGTCTAAATTTATTGAGGGCTTTTACCATGGCATAGGCTTGTCTTTCCACAAAATTGTACCTAGTCTCATAATCTCTGAGAGTTCTTTAGAAAAGGGCTATTGGGTGCTCCCCATCTAGCTTGTCATTCTTTTGAGTCAAGACAGTGGCAATACTTGACTCCTCTCCATAGACATACATTACAAAGGGCATGGAAAAATCTAGGTTTTTAAGCACTGGGGCTGTAGAGATAGCCTTCTTGACCCCCTGAAAATCTTCCCTTCCTTATGTAGTCCACTTGAAGACCAGGTCCTTTTTTAGCAAGAGTGTCACTGGTCTAACCAAGCCTACAAAATCAGATATGAATTTATTGACAAAATTGATCTTCCCTAAAAAGGACTAGACTACCCTTTAATTTGCTGGAAGAGGTAGGTCCATTATAACTGCAATTCTCTCAAGATCTATAGAAACTCCTTCCTTAGATATTATGTATCCCAATAGTTTACCCTGAGGTACAACAAAAATACACTTCTTGGGATTCAATGATATCCCAAAATCTTGACACTTCTTGAAGACAGACTCTAAATGATCAAAATGATCATCAGCATTTTTTGAGAAAATAGTGAGGTCATCCAGATAGACCAGAACAACCTTATTTATAAGCTCACTAAAGGTTATATCCATAGCTCATTGAAAGGTGGATCCTACATTTGATAAGCCAAATGGCATCTTTGCATAGGCAAATGTTCCCCACTTGGTAGTGAAAGCAGTTTTGTACTAGTCTTCCTCTGCTAACCAAATCTAGTTGTACACAGAGAAACCATCAAGTAAAGAAAACCTCTCTGATCCAGCCATATTTTGAAAAATTTGTTCAATGGAGGGAAAGGGATAGTGGTCTTTCAAAGATTCTCTATTTAGATCACTGAAATCTACACATAGTCTTACATCTCCAGTCTTTTTCCTAACTGGGACTAGATTTGATACCCAGGTCGAGTGCTTGATTGGAAATATTATTTTGGGGTCTAAAAGTTTTTGCAACTCATCTACCATTAGAGGCTCGATCCTTGGATTTGCTGGCCTCTATTTCTATTTGATGGGCTTGGATCCCTTCGTCAATTCTATTGTGTGCTGGATAATGTCTATGTTGTATCCATGAAGGTCTTCATAGCTCCAAGCTATGACTCTATCATATCTCTGGCATAATTCAATTAGTTTTTTCTTCTCTTCTTGAGTTTCAGAATTCCCAACTTGTAGCCTCTTCCCATCACTCACCACTACCTCAGAATAGTCTACTCTATCTACCTGGAACCTTTTCTTTTCCAGGATTACATCCTCTGGATCAAACAAGTTTTCTAAGGTGATCAATCCCTTAGGGAGCTTATTTGTCCTTAATTAGATAATCTAATCACTATATGCCTCTTCAATTTTAGTTTGTAACTGAGCAACAAACTCATCTGATTTTTGTAAGAAAGAGACTACCTGAGAATCATTTTCAAACACTTGCCAATTTTCTTCATTGTCTGGGATGGTTGGTCTCACTATAACTTTCACTGACTCATTGTTAACCAATAGGCCAGTTATTGGGTTAAACTGTGAGCCAATTTGAGCCATCCTATCAACCTCAAAGTTTTGGCTTCTAGGGATTATCTCAATATTAAAAGCTTCAAAATCTTCTATCAAATCCCAAATCCTATGCCTTTAAGATCTCATTCTCACATTTTTGGCTACTACCTTTTCCCTAATTTGCTTTACTACTAATTCTGAATCTCCTTTTACTTTTAGGTTATTTATTCCCTTTTTTTGGGCTAACAAGAGCTTGTGTACTAAAGATTCATATTCTATATCATTATTAGTGTAATAAAATTGGAATTGGATAGCCCTTAAAATTTTATCACCATTTGGAGTAATAAGACAAATTCTCGCTCTAGCACTGTGTTTACTTTTACCCCCATCAAAATTAAAAGTCTAGAGCTCTGAATCTTGAGTAGTAGGTGCCTCTTTCCTTATAACATTTGGGATCATTTGATCCTCATCAAAAATGACATATGTGCCTAAACTAGTAGAGTCATAGTTTTCATATGGGTCACTATGCATCATAGCCAACAACTGGTTGTTTTCTTCTTCTTGATCATGCTCAGTCCAGTCGCCTAGTTCTTCAACAAAATTTCTTTCTTCTTTATTCATCATGGCATGATCTGATTCTAATCTTGTTTTTGGTTCATTGGTGATATGGTATTTGGACAGTGGTTCAGATAGAATTTTCATCTTTGAACCGTATCTGGTTCTCAAGATGAGGTGAGACCAGTCAAGAGACATATATCCTCCTATTTTTGCTGTAAAGTCTCTGGATAAACATAAACCAAATATGGGAGGTATATCTATGATAACTATATCTTGGTTGACAATTATGTTTGGACATGTGTACAACTACAAGGGGAGTTGTTTAATTCTCCTTATGGTTTGCACTGTTTTTCCATCTAACTGCATAACTCCCTTTACAAGGGGCTCATATTTTATTTTCAAAGCATCAGCTTTTTGCTTGGGCATCACAGTTGTGCTAGCTCCTAAATCTATTAATGCATTATGCAGAAGTTTCTTTCCAACTATCAGAGTCAAATAGAAAGGCTTTGGATTGGATTTACTTACTTCTGTTGCATCGTTCACAAAAGCTATTGTCTTTGGAGAAACTGTATCTTTGAGATTTTCCTTTTCAGCTGGTCCTTCTTTGGTAACATCATTTTTGGGTACTGCTTACCCTTACAGAGCCTCTTGCAATAGTGTCTTTTGTTTAGAAATAGCCAAGATATCCCATATAGATACTTGCACTGGAGTCTTCTTTAATTGGTCCACTATGTTGATTGGTCCCAAAGACTAAGTTTTTTGGAAATAAGGATACCTCATTCTTTCTTGAATCTAGATAGGGATCCCTTGATCTTGTACCAGCTGAGGCACTTCTAGTCTAACAACAGCGTTCCTTTGCCCTTGAGATGGGGGATTATTCTTGACCTGACCACTTGCATTTTTGGGTTGTTATACCATCCTCCTCTTTGATCTGGTGTAATAATTAGATTGCACTACCATCCTTTGGGAGGCGGATACTTCGTTCAAGAAAATTGCTTCTTCATCCTTGACCCATGAGAACAAAGCATGTTTAGGGGATATTTATTCCTCTTATTGAAAGGACATTCCTTTCATTTGAGCCACTAAGACTGAATTCTACATGCCGAGAGACTGGTAGGCTTGACTGTTACTGGTACTGGTAAACTGATCATTTATTCTTCTCTGCTTAGCCACCCTTTATTGTAGATTACCCCTAAGACAATCTCTTGGTGTGTGAGTATCATTGCAGGGGAAACACCAAGCATTAGTATCATCCACATAATTATTCTAACCTGGAACCATCTCCCTATTTGAGTTGGGAGGAAGGGTCTGTGAGGGTGTGGGAACTGCAACTAATTGATTTGTTAGTTGATGGTTAGTTTGACTTGGAGGGCCTTGATATTGTTTTGTTTGAGATGAAAACCTATTTCCTTGATAGCCTTGATAAGGAGACTTAGGGAAAGTATTCTTCTACCTCTTTATGTTAATTAGCTCATTGGAGAATGTCCTTACAATACTCTTGATATTGTCCATCTCAGATGACTGAGTAGGGACCGGTTGCTTTGCAGGTGATCGAGGGTAAGTATACATAGACATAGATAGACTTACAAATTTAGAAACCTCTTGAGGTAAGGGCAAGGTAATTTATAGGAAAATAGGCATGGGGGCCTCAGAGGTAACTTCCCAGCATCAATTAAATGATTCTGAGCTTTGACCGCAAGGTCATAAGCCACTGGAAAAGTGTGTCCTCCCAGTGATTGAATCATAATGGATATATCTAAATTCAAAGCTTTGAGGAAAAACACTATGGCCATACCAGGTGGTGGTTTAGTTGTAACAAGGATTCTATCCCAAGTTTTTTGGAATCTAGTGTTGAAGTCAGTCGTGTCCTCTTGTGGTCCCCTCTGAATGGTGATTAATTGTTGTAACAAAGAAGACTTATCACCCTTCTCTGTAAATATTTCAAAGAATAGATCTCCAAGCTGGTCCCATGTAGAAATGGTATTTGGGGTCAAAGACTGATACCATTCTAAAGCCTTCCCTTTAAATGAGGCTGCTAATAACCTTAGGGCCACATTTTTCTCTGTGACACTGTGTATGGCATAGACATCTGATACATCTTGAAGATGTTCCATGGGTGTTTTTGAGTCTTTCCCACTAAATTTGGGTAGAGCTTTTAGAGCATTTATTGGGATAGGGTTCCAACCAGCTAGTGGTGTTGGGAGGATTAAGGGGCTACTAGTGTTCCAGCTTGCATAATTTCTTAGGGGTACATGGGCTCCCATGTTTGGTACTGGTACAAACTAGTTAGTTATTCTTCTTGGAATAATTACCAGAGGTGGTAAAAGAATATTTGGATTTGTAGAAGATTGTGATCTAGTGACTAGTCCATAACTTTGACTCCTCGTAGCTCTCTAGTTCATGTAGTCTTGAAAGAAACTTCAAGACTGGTCCCACCAAGCATGCCAAAAACTGTTGATGGCATAAAATTGTGCTTGATATTAGCCAATCAACAATGGGAAGTTTCAAGTTGTGGGACAATGCAACTTGAAACAACCTCTAGATTTTAGAGAAGCTAGTCTCTTCTTTTGTATTGGGTGTTGGGGAAAAGGGATAGGAGATCAAACAAAAATGCAAATGCAAGAATTGAAACCTAACTATGGTGATGCGCCTGAGCGTAATCCTAATCCTAACCTAAGCATAGTGAGACTATTATAGGATTCAATTACATTTAAGAGCAGATAAGTGCATGATCAATGTAAAAGGTCAAAATAATAGAAACAAAGGCTCACAATAGGGAGTTATTTCACTAAGACATAGAGAATGTCAATAAAGACATAGTGTTCAATCTTATTAATAAAATTTTCCAATCACATAAGAGGCATAAAAGTCACGTGCAGTTATGTAAACCTTCCAATTCAAGAAAATGAGACAAAAGAAAATGACACTCTTAATCACAACTACAAAAATCTAAAACATAAACTATTTTACCAATGACATAGAAAACACCAACCAAGGCATAGAGCTCAAATTTCCTTAATTCATTCAGCCACATAAAGGCCATAGAAACATGCATGGTTATATCAAATTTACAACTCAAGAAAATTGAGACAAGAGCAAATGATGTTACTAGTTAAAAACTTTAGTAAGTCTAATACTATCAAAAATTCCCCCCTCTCTTGATTTTACAATTCTTCTTATATATACTCAAATGTCTCCTTTCATTACCCTTATTTCCATGCAATTCTCTATCATCCTTCACTCACAGGGGACAAATAGACAGTGCCTTCAATGCCTTGGGGGCTCCAAAAATCTACTTGAGGAATTGTTCCATCTACTCGAATTAACTCCAACTGATTTTCCCTCCATTTCACTTTGTGGTAACAGATACATGAAACACTCTATTATATTAAAATGGGAGAGGACACTTAGTCAATTTCCTAAAAATTCTCTTGCTACTTAGAAGGCACTGGGAAATGACACTTGGTGCTTTCCACTAGATTTATTGAAGACACACGGCTCTCTCTGCTTCTTTATATTTTGTTTTGTAGTATCACTTGGGACACATAGCAAACTCCTATGTATGGTGACACTTGGTAGCTTCCATAAATTCTTGAAGTAACACCCAAGGCCCACCACAATCTTTACTTAGTAATGAAACTCAAAGATGTTTCTCAGAAGTTAACACATGGCGACTTTTGCTACTTCTGGGAAGATACATGGCATCTTCCACTTCTTCGTCTAGGGGTATGTGGCACCTTCTACTTTTTCTAGGGATGGAGTAGAAAGGGACTCAGAGAGTGACACTTGGCAGCCTCCACTGCACTTTAGCACTTAAGCAAAATAAAATGATGCCTTTATGCATTGAATGAAAGCATTGGACCCAGGGGTTGAACCAAAGTCTCTCGACAGTTGACACGTGGTGACTCTCACTACTTTGCTACTTAGTTTGTTGAAAGTCTTTGTCAAAAAGGTAGAAGGAAATGTGGCTGCCTCTATGATATGTGGATGCTAACATGTGGTGCATTCTACCTAGTTGTTGTTGGATATGTGGCACGATCCATGGTTTTCTAGAAAGCTACAAAAAAAGGCCTCGAAGGACACCAGCTGATCAGCTCAATTTCTCAGAAGGAAACACTTGGAAGCTTCCACTCAAATTCAACTCTTAAGCCAAAAATGAAATGAAATGAATAAAAGGGGAAAAAGACCCATGCTCAGAGGGTGACACTTGGCAACATCTACTGTGCTTCAACACTTAGGCAAAATGAACCCGTCCTCTGCTCCAAACTCTGCTGCTATGATCCAGGTATGTGGGAACCCAAACTGCAGTGCTCAATTGAAAATTTGAATGAAATGTAGAGTAAAAAATTACTCTATAGATGACAACAAGCATGGTTTTGGAAACTAGAGATGCAGAAGTTGTGTTGCTCAGAAAGCTAGCCTTTCTAGGTTTCCTTCTAATAGAAGACAAATGGGTTTATGACCCAAATGGTTTCATAGCCTCCTGAGTAAGGACTCATAGGGTTGCAACTAGAATTGTGCATGAAGGCCTCCCCTTTTGGGAGAACAAAAGAAATCCTAGGGAAGACACTCCTAGATTCTATGTTGAGTTAACAGACTTGCCCCTTCCACAAAATAGGCCATGGGAGACATTTTATGTTAAACATAGAGATTATGATCCTAAAGTCAGAATGACTTCTAGCTTAAGGAGGACATTAAAGAATAAAGATTAGAATACTAAGAAGATAGAGGCCTATTGGAAGTATAGGCAATAAATTTGTCAAACAACCCATTCTTTCGAGAATGTAGACATAGATGAAAGATGGGAAGAACTATGGGATGAGTGTCATCTCTCCCCTATATCTAGCCCAGAGACAAGTAATTTTCCAACACCAGGTGAAGAGCAAGAAGCTAGAACTGAGTCAAGCTAGGAGTCACAATCCTCAGAGCAAACTATAGCTACAACAACTGTATCAATTTGGCCTCAATCCCTCAGTGCCATAGAGATGCAAAAAAGTGTGGTGCCTTCACCATCACAAGCTTCCCCATTGGTCTCGATTATAGATATTCCCAGTTCCCCACAAGCATCATTGAAAGGAGTAGAGATGCAGCTATAAGAAGAGACACCCAAGAAATGAAAGAGGGTGCAGTTTCAATTTACTTCAGAAGAGGAGACAAACACATCACAATGTCAATTATAGGGTACTATAATTACTCCTCAGGTAAGTACTATTCCTCCCTCTCCTTCTCAATCTATTTCTTCCCCTATTATTTCTACCATTCCCATTTCTCACTTTGCCCCATCTATACCACCTCCAACCTTAACATTACCTCATTTCTCCCCTTCTATTCCCAAGAAACTTTCCCCTCAGATTACCCATAGCCAATAATTGGCTATTCAATATGGTCTACCACAAGGACTTCCTTTTGTGGGTGGGCACATTACCTCTCCTTCTACCTTCCAAACCTAAGCAGATGATACCAGGAAGGCAAGGGAAGCCCAAAGAGAGAAGAAGAATATTAAGGAGAATAAAGCTTTGGCTACACCCCATCTGTGGTCACAATTTGACCCCCATCTACCAGCAATTGACAGTGAATCATTTGTCACCAAATGTAAATAAGCCAATGGAGCAGATGCATTCAAAATATTACATGATGAATGTTGTGGCCATTAACATGTCACTCTTTAGGCCATAAGACAAAGTTGAGCTACTGATTGAATCCACTTCTATAGTTACTGAAGACTATTTGAAGATATCAAGAAGGCTACAGAAGATGGAAGCTGAGCTAGCTAAGGAAAAGGCAAACTATAATAGTTTGACCTCAGAAATCAATAACAAAAATAATGAGGTAGAGAATCTAAATAAATAGTTGTAAAATACTATTTCTCTTCAGACTCATTAGGCAGTTTAGGTCCAAAATGATTATTTAAAGGCAAAGCTCACACAGGTAAAGGATGTGGTGACAACCCTTAGGCACAAAAAAGTAGCATTGCAAGAAAAGTGTGAGGAACGCCTATTGCAGGTTACCCAATTGCAACAAAAGCTGCTAAGTGAATAGAATAATATTGCAGCCATACAAGCCCAATTTCATGTAGAGCAATAAAGAGCAGCACAATTGACACTAGAGCTAGCCAATAGGCTAAAGAGTGTTAGAGTATTAAGTCTAGTAAGGGAGTTATACGAATCCATGTGGAAGAGAATCTCTTTAGAGATTAATCATCTCAGGCCTTCTCTCACCTTCCTGCTAAATGCACAAGAATTGTGCAAAAAGTTGGAGAGTTCAGTTGTAAATACTCTAGCTATAGTCTCTGAGAGAGTAATAGACTCGCAAATGTTGCTGCAAAAGCTTTATGATGTAGTAGATGCAACATTGTCAGCAGTAAGAATCAATGACAGAATGGTCGCTGCCAAGCAATTAAATGATCTTTTCAGTTGTAATTCCACAGCCAACAATTTTAAGGAGCTTCTAGATGTCATGAAGGAAGGAATCAATGAAATGAAATAGCATGTTGAAGATCTAGTATAATTAGGTCTTCCTTCTCTATTTCTTAATGACAACACCATGCTAATGGTAAAAGAAATTAAACCATTGCTGTTGGCCAAATAGAATGATCAAATAGTTTTTTAGGATCTCAAGGATGATTCATCAGTCCTTGAAATAGAAGCTATCTTGGTTCTTGTTTCCTAGCTCAAATTCAAATTGAAGGCTACTTTTAAAATTTTGCAAAATTTTTCACACAAGGATATCATTAACCTTGATTTAGATTTCAATGAATTATAGAATAAGTAAGGGTTATCTAATGAAGAGTGGTCCACCTACCAAATAGCATTTTTGAAGCTATGATTTTGAAATTTTGGATCATATGGGAGTTGTGGTTTCTTTTTGAGCAGGCTCAAAAGTCCTTAGGGTTGCCAGTAACTATAGTGTAAAAATTTACTCTACATTTCATTCTATTTCTCCAGTCGCGTGCTACAAAATTTTGTCCTTGCATTCTTTGATCTGAGATGGCAAAGTTTTGAAACAGAGTATGGACTCTATTTTCCTTTTTGATTCATTTTTGTCTAAGTTTTAGGGTAAAGCAAAAGGTGACAAGTGTCATCCTCTGAGGCCTCTTTCTCCAGTGAAAACACCAAGTGTTGTCACTAGAGGCACCTTTCATATTTTCTATGAGTTGGTCAAAATGTGCTATGTATCTCACAGTCACTCAGCGGAATGTGCCAAGTGTCACCATCCACAATTTCATATTGGCACTAGCATTTCATCTCTTTTTAGCAGAAGGTTTCAAAAGCTAAGTATCATGATCAAGCAAAAATCACCAAGTGGCAGTCATAGAAGGTCTCAATTTTGATTTTCTAAAAGTGACATAAGCTACCATGTATTCTATCAAAAGAAATTAGAAGCCACCATGTGTCGTGGTTTGAATTATCTTCATTTTTGCTTCACTGATATGGCAAAGACCATGGTGGGTCCCAAGTTGTGTGTCTGAAGCAAGTGGAAGCCACCAGGTGTCACTGTCTGTGTAAATGAGAAATGAAACCTATTTTTTTCTATGGTATAAATAGGATAAAGCAAAAAATTCCATGTGTCATCTTCTACAAGTTTCTAAAAGAGTATCTACAAGCAATGGAGATCACCACGTAACCCCAGGTAAGAGAAGCAGAGATTGCTACGTATCTGTTAATGAAGCAGCAGAGTTTGCCACCTATCCTATGTCCCTTTTCAAAGTTTCTTAGGTAAGAGATGTAGTGAGTCTTATTTTTGTTAAGTTATTAAGTGTCAAAGAACTGGATTACAATAGGTGTCAAAGTCAGAACGTTTCTGAGTAAAGATATAGTAAAAGTTGAAGTAAAGCAGAAAGTGTCGCGTGTCTTCGATAAGTGTTGCAGAACATGCCAAGTGTCATTATATAGTGTCTCCTAAGAAATAAGAATATTTTTAAGGAATTGACTAAGTCTCCTCTTTTGTTTAATATAATAGAGCGTCTTGTGTATCTGTTTTAGCAAGTGAATTGCAGGGAAACATAACATTTCAGAATCTAAGAACTATCTTCAAATAGACACTTCCAGCTCAGTTAGAGTTTAATTTGGCCATAAGTTTGGGAACATGTGGACAATTTGGAGGGAATTCAAGGCTATAAAGAGGATTATAGGAATCACCAAAGGGGGAGGAGATATTAGAGAGATTTTTTGAGAGAGATTATTGTAAAGAGTTTAGACTTTCTAGAGCTGTGACTAAGTAATATCATTTGCTTTTATTATATCTTCTTAAGTTGGAAGGTTTATGTAACTGTGTGTGTTTCTGTGCCTCTTATGTGACTAGAAAATTAATGAGAATATTGAACCCTATGCCTTTGTTGATATTTTCTATGTCATTTGCAAAATTAGTCTAGGCTGTAGACTTTCTAGAACTGTGATTAGGAATGTCATTTGCTTTTGTCTCATTTTCTCGAGTTGAAAGGTTTATATAACTATACATGTTTCTATGCCTTTTATATCACTAGAAGATTCAAATAAGAAGATTGAACCATGTGCCTTTGTTGACATTTTATATATCATTGTGAAAGTAGTCCATGCTGTGAGCCTCTGTTTCTATTGTTTTCATCTTTTACATGGATCATGCACTTGTTTGCTCTTAAATGTAAATGAATCCTACATATAGTCTCATTGTGCTCAAGATTAAGGTTGAATTACATTTAGGTGCATCACCATAGATTATATTTTCTTTCTGGCATTGTGTTTTTGTTAAAATTCCTATCCCTTTTCCCCCAAACACTTGATATAAAGAAGAGACCAGCTTCTTAAAAATCTGGAGGTTGTTTAAAGTCACATGTCCCACATCTTGAAACTTCCCATTGTTGGTGTCTAAAACAAAGTGAAATTTTAAACATTAATATTAAACTATATAAAACATCCAAATATTATTTTGGGAGGATTACATTGAATGATTTTAATAATAATCACTTAATTTTATGCTAATGATCAAAATAATGTACATATTGAATTATATGGTTGAAAGGGTCTTCATTTAAAAAAAATAAAGGTAAATTTTATAACCAAATATTTCATCCTAGAGGAGGTTTTTAAATCTCACTATAATATTTGGGCAAAATTTGAATACTTATAGGTATGTGGGTTTACCTATAGTAGAAGTAGACCTCTAGGTTTAAGGGCTAGCTCCCTAAATTTACCTTGAAGTGATTACCACCTACTTAACTGATTTATTGTGGGAAAAGAGATATAAGTTTACATGAAATTAAAATACTCTAAGTGGGTGATAAAATATAATAACTTCCACAAAACCATCATAATTATTTCACTAATAAACAAGACCTACAATAGTACATTCAAAGTCTTAGAATGCTCTAACTTTAGTATTTCAATATGGAGTGCTATGCATGAGGACTATCCAAGGTAAGTGAAAAATAGATAGGTTTCAAACACTAAGGATACTTATACACTTGAAAATATAACCATACTATTTTCAACGCTTCATATGAACTTCTACAGTGGAACAACTTGCATCGAACATGGAAGGATTGTGAGAAAGCAAAGATAAATGAATATCGCTTAATTATTCACTACACATCTCTTCACACAATTTGAAAATATGATATATGAACTCAAAATAGATTTTATTTATTATTAAAAGTAAAATTACAACATAAAAATAGTAGGGATTCACCATACATGGTGTGAAATTAGCCTACAAGAGCCAAAATGGCTACTATTTATAGAATATGAGAGAGAAGTGAGAAGAATGGAGTCCAAGAGTCACAACAACACTTTTCAAGGTGAGAGGAGTTACATATGAATATTAATGAAGTATGATATATATAATTAAAGGTATACTTGGACAAATGTCCCTCAAAGGCATGAAACTCCTCAAATGTGGCATAGGAATCCTCATATGCTTGACTAGAAACTACCTTCATTATTTGACCTTCCATGAGTGATCCACATTAAAAAAGGGATAGATTAGATTATTTCACTATGAAATGGGGGTTATAAAAAATCCCAAATATTAATTTTTTATGTCCTTAATCACTAACATTATTTTAGACATGAGTTACCACTACTTGCAATCATAATCACTCTTCCTTCACTTCTCACATTTGGCACTAAAGGGGTCTTCAATTTTCAAAACCAATCTATATAATGGATTTTATGACACTTTTAAAGGGTCTTCATGTCTCTATATTAATTATTAATACTTTCAAAGGCCTCCCACTTGGATTTTTCACCTTCTCACTTGGTGATAATTCCTTGTTAACTATGTCAATTTGTATTAGCTTAGATGGAGGTACTTACAAAGGTAATTATTTGATTATATGATGTAATAAATGAAAATTATGGGTTATATTAGGTCTTATTATTCCTCTCAAATTTAATTTCATCTTTTGAAACCTTTATGTACCTATACAACACATAAAATTTTCAAGAAAACTAGTTTTACACCCTATCCATACAAGTAGGATGGAAGTAAAATTGATTTGAAGTATCCCTAGAGATTAATATACAATTATAATTCACTTTCCTACCCAAAATATCTCATTTATATTCATATCTTTCCTTGTTTTTTCCATCGGGTCATTATCCAACATTTTGGAGGCTTTTAGGCAATTTTACCCCTTAAGGATTGTTCATTGAATTGTGACATTTAACCTATGAAAACATTACACTAAAATACTTTTTATGACCCTATATAACATCTCATATTTATTTTATATCCATGTTATGAATCCATTCTGGTATGAACCTTCAAAGTTTCCTTCTCGAGTTGATTCTTGCATTTTGTACAAGCCTAAGCTAATCTAAGCCCAGGTTGACCTCTCTATGGGGTTTCTCTTAACAAAAAATTATTTACAACCTTATAAATCCATATTAACATTTTACAATGAAATATATTGTTCACATAGTGCTACAAGTGAGATTTGGACCCTTTTAGGCACTAGGCCTAATCAAGACCTAATAGGTCTATCTATATACCTATGAGTTTAGGCTACCTTGTTTGATCTCAAGCATATGTGAAGCCTTATACATATTGGTCCATGTCTAAATAATCTCTAAAAATCCTATTTTAATGTTTCCATGAGACTCTAACTCATTTTCTTAACTTTTTCTTGCTAACTCTACAAGTTACACCTCTCTAGGAGTGCCTTTATCTGAGATAGAATAAAGGGCATCTCCCTTATTATCTAAAAAAAGAGTATATGAGAGGATTAATTAGGTTATGGAGATATTATTTAATCAATTTAATTTTTTTATCACATCATTGGTGCCTCTAAACCTTTCAAAACCTAAGATAGACCTTTAGAATGTTGACTGTGTGTATGATTCTGACTATGGACTATAGGTTTCTTTTGAAGACTAGCTCTTACCCTTTATCCATATGATGGGAGTCTTATAAAATGGTCCTACCACTATGGGGTTTATTTCAAACATGTTCATGATCTAATCTTATCTAAACCACTTTCAATAATCACCTTTCTCTTGGTAGGTTTGACTATAGTCAATTATGACTATATTACTTACTCCAAAACACCATACCTGTAGGTGAAAATTTGTATCTTGGACCTTATACACTACCTTGAAATTATTATTGAGGTATTTATATAATTCACATTCACTAGGGATTTCCATATCATTCATATGTTAGGCCAGTCACCAAATCAATCATTCTTTAAATCACTATCATGCTACAATTGACTCTAGCTGACTATTTTGGAGCAAAAATAGATCATGTAGGTATATATGTAGGATTTGAAATTTGTATTACACATATAGGGTCATTTTGAGGTCTATATAATCATATAAAATGATAAAATATCTCATGTTTTTAGGTTTTCACCTATAGGTTCACAACATGGACTTGTGAACACCTACAATCGGGCTATAGGTGACATTTTTAGGGTAAGGCACACCTATAGGTGGTGGTGTAGGTATATACCTTAAAATTTAATTATTATTTAAGATCCTTTAATCACTAATGTGTATCTCACCTTCATAGGACTACTTTACATAAATTATATTCTCCTTCTTTCTTGAATAAGGACTAGAAGGTCATTTAGAGTTCCAACACTCTAGTAAACACTGAAAGTTTATAGTGAACAAATGCATGAATTTGAAGCCTTCTAACATGGAACCCTATTGGCCAAATCACTCACTTTATTTTGTAAATTTTTACCCTATATGAATACATCATGATGTAATACTTAGTATATATCCATACTTACTACTACATTGTTTCATGCTAGCTCCAAAAGTACACAAGGCTCTATTTTAGAGTTTTTAAGGAAACTTGTCCCTAAAGCTCATTCTCCACAAATAAACTATGACTCAAGTTTGCCTATCATTTAATAACCTCCAATATTGATTTTTATGGTGACTTCATCACTATAGGACCTTAAATAATGTCTCAAACTATTTAAACATCCCTATATAACAAATTCAAGCTTTTGTGAGGTATACTTGTTGGTGTAGATTAGTGTTGCAAGCCTATGTACATATGAGAAATAGTCATCATAGTCAATCATTTATTAGTTATGGAGGATTAGCTTGATTTATCATGTTATAATAATATATTCAACCCCTCTTAGACTCTTCATCACACCTCCATTAACATTCTCAAGACCTTCATACACCATGACTGTAGATGGAAACTTGTAAAAAGTTGACTATGTGAAACATTCTTTACTACAACTTTATGATGATGGTTTGTGAGATTGAGATTTTAAGGAGAGTGGATTAACAAGAATTTATAATCATGAAATATATGACCTCTCATTTATTTGAAACAATTGTAGAGAAGGAAACCTTTCATAATTGACAAAATCTTGACTGCAAGTCCACTATTGATATCAATCTACAACTTGAACTATGTGAGCTTATAAAATCACCTTCAAATATGAAAAGAAAGATGGAAAAAATGAAATTATGAATTACACATACTTTATAAGTAATTTCATCAATTAGACTATATATACCAGCTCAAATAAGAAGAAAACTTGTAGGGTGTGGGGATTAATAAGCAAAATGGAATGGTCACCTTATTAAGATGATTCATAAAGCATAGGAAACCATTATTTAAAATATTTACATGAAAATTAATTATACCAAGTGTAATATCCACCACCAAGAGCATTTGACCTGTAACTTCTCCTACTTGCTATACCATGAGAAGATTTGTTGACCAATTTTGTATGCCTAGTGGAGCAATGGAGAAGAGAACTAGTTTTGGTCCATTTTTCATTCTACCAACATAGATCAAGAATTTAAATTGAGTTAGGGAAGATGAAAGGTCACTACATTAGGTTTTCACATGTGCCATACTCCCCCATAGGCTGTATAACTTCCAAAACTCCCTTTCTTTCAATTGTTTTCTTGATTTCACTTAACACCTACAAGTTTTTTTAATATTACTAACAAGGATTGATATTTTATGACATATTTGAAATTTAAATTAAGTTTATAACACTTAGAAACCTTGGAAAAGTGTACCACCTTCATTTATAACCCAAATATGACCCTTAAATGACATAGAATAACTTAAGACCAAATCTGACCATGACCAAGGCTAATATCACATTAAATCACATCAAAAGGTCCATGACATACCCTATAACATGTTAATAGGACCTTATACAAGTTTTTGACTATAGGGGTTGACCTATTTTGACTTGTGGTCAAAATAGCCAACATTCTTGGTGATTTATCATGGGAGGACCAGTAGCTTCATCCTATCCATTGGGCTATGGAGTCACCTATACACAATTTTTACACATAATTGTCCTTTGAAACCACACCAAACATAAAGGAAAGACACAAAAAATGAGACACACCAAAGGGAAACAAACATGTGTTCTCAAGAACACTTATGAAACACAACACACACAACTAAAAAAAATAACACACCTAATCTAATATTTAAAAAACCTCACTCTTGAGGTGAAAACATCTTACCATACTTCAACCAGGGTTAAATATGGTTCCTCTTACATATTTTTCACTTCATGAAGGCACTTTAACATGTGAATCATGCTCATCATCAACCACTTGAATATTTAGATGGTCAAGAAGTTTACCATCTTTGGATTTCCTCATGTCTACAAGTGGACTATTTAGAGCCTTCATAAATGTTCTCTCTTTCCTTCTAAATACCTTGATTAGAGTTATAATTTTATTAATCTCCATCACATCTGATATGCACCCCTTAAATTGTATAGTGGAATGTATGACAATTGCCTCATTCTTTCTATCATCTTGGGCATGATTCACTTGATGCTTGGAAGCATCAAAATCCTCTTATTTATGATCCAACACTTTAATGTGGATTTAACTTAGATAGAGATATTGATTGTTATTTAAACACAATAAAATTTTCCTTAGACTCATGAGACTCCTCTATGACTATAGACCTTTGGACAATAGATTGACATACACTTTCATGCTTGATGGAACACTCAACAATATTCTTGTTAGACTCATTAGCAACCACATCAGATATAGAATTCCTTGAAGGAAGAGTAGCCTTACCTATTTTTTCAATTTCTTGACATATGGCATTGAAAGTTTGCCACAAGTAATCCTCCACTCCATCATGAATGTCATCATCAAGGGTAGCTTCATCAATTGTATGTAAAAAGACATCATTTTTCTCACTATGGTGAACATTCAAGTTATTCAAGCCATCATCATCATATACATGAATCAAGTAGTTAATCTTAATAACTTGTGATAAATAATGTTTAACACTTACCTTAGCTTTTTCAAATGGTTCCTAATGGATGATATAGGTGCCAAGGTCAGCTTGTTCAAATTATTCATAAGGATCATGCTAATAAACATATAAACCATACTCATATAGAAACAAGTTAGCTATGCCATCAAATTTATAAGCACCATCATCCACATTAGACTCTTCTTTCTCATTGATCACACAATCTAAGTTAGAGCTTGCTTCAACATAGAGTTCAATGTGAAACCTTGCAAGAGGTTGAGTTATTATGGTCACCTTGGTTCCATATCTTGTCCTAAAAGCCAAGAATGTCTAGTTAATTGAGAGGTATCCACCTATCTTGGCTGTAAAATATCTTGAAAGGCAAATTGCAAAATGAGTAGGAAGATCAAAAATAATAATGTCTTGGAGGTTAGGGAAACTTGGATAGTCTTGGAGGAAAAAATTCAACCCCTTGATCAATCGTATTGTCTTGGAAGGTGTACCATATAATTGAAGCAATCCTTTGATATAGGTTTCATATTTTAGGCCCAATTATTTAGCTACAACCTTGGGTATGATTGGTGTTGAGGCACCACTATCAATTATATAATTTTTAACTAGTTTATTAGCCATAATCAAAGTGAGGTAGAAAGGTGGAGGGTTCTCAGTTTTGATAGATGGTATAATAATGTTGTTAGGGGAATTAGTAAGAACAAAATAACCATGAATTTGACTTGGAGATGGAGGACTCATAGGGATAATGGACAACTATTTTTGTAAGATAAATTTTTAGAAAGGCATATGGATGACATCCCAAATGGAAATGGATTCCTTGGAATTATTTAATTAATCCGCTATGTTTAGAGAATAAATTATTACCTTATCTTGAGTCCTTAGATTTAAGTGTTTGGAACTTGAGGAATAGAATCACTTTGAGTAGACCTTACGGCATTCTAATTTGGAGGAGTTGTAGGAATATTTAGAACTATCATACATGAAACAATGCCTTGCTACCTTGTAGGAGGATTGGATGAATTTGTGTTTTTTGTAAAAAAAATTCCTTGGTTGAGAACAAAGTTATCTTCAATTAGGCAGTTGGTGAAACGTTTTCCTTGAGGCTACTAACCTCTACTTTGTTACATCAATACTTCATCTTATACTAATAGCAGAGGAGTGACTCCTCCTTGGGAAACTAGAGATTGATATCCACCCTCATTTTCATCTATTAATTTACTTTATTTCTAATAATCTCATTGCACTAAGTTGCTATGATTCAATATCATTTCTCTTGTGTTGGTGGTATAAGTAGTATTGTACATATTGGTAGGCCTATTAAAATTAGGTTGCCTTTGACCTCTCCCTCTCCCATATTATTTAAAATATTTATATTAAAAAGGATAGATATTTTGATGATCACCTTGTTAAATATTTGATTGCTTAAGATGAGCTCTTAACATTTTAATTTATTCATATTTATCCATGACATCATATTTCTTCTTAAGAACAAATCTAGGCTTGGTGTTTATGTTAGGAATTTGAGTAATGTTTAGAGTAGTAGAAGAAACATTAAGTAATATAGGCATAGAAACTTTAAGAGGTAGATTAACATCTTGAATGAATCCATTCTCATCTATCATGTCAAGTTCATATGCTTCAGGAAGAGTGAAACCACCCATGGATTATAGCATGATGTAAATATCAGTACCAATGGATCTCAAGTATGTAGGGAAGACAAATATGGTAGGTGGTATCATGGGAGGAAGTAGCCTATGCCAAGTCTTTTGTAACCTCTCATTAAATTCATGCATTATTTCCTTAGGGGATCTTTTGATCACATTGAGTTGATGTATGAGTGAAGTGTGATCACTCTCATATTCAAATATTTAATTTAGTAACACACCAAAATCATCCCATATTGTGATGAATCCACTAGGTAAAGTCCTATACCAGTCATGTGATTTAACTCTAAAGGACATGGTAAGGAGTCTAATGGTAGTATTCTCTTTAGTGACATTGTGTAAACTATAGAAATTGGATATATCCACGATGTGTTCACCTAGTGTGACATGACCTTCACCATTGAATGTAGGCACACTCTTTGTAGCATTAGGGTAAATGGAGTCATATGCATCAAGATGGATTAAATTTTCAATAGTAAAGGTACAAAAGTCATGTTTCCTATCCATGATTTCTTAAGTTATTCACTTTCTTGGCTAGAAAAATCTTCTTGATCTTCAAAGGGAAGAATACGCTGAGGGTGTTAAACTTCAAGAGGAAGTCTAGGATAAATAGGTGTATTGATAAGATTCAAAACTCTAATATAATATTACCTAGTAAGGACCATGAAGTATGAGAGAAAATATATGACAAAATAATGGTCTACAATTAGATTTTACCTTGAATGTAGTCACAAAATGTTGAGTAGCACACCATATGCAGTTGATGTTATCAAGACCAACATTTGCCTTAATAAGTTGTCTTGAGGATAATAGGTCCCACCAAGTGTGGAATAACTATTGTCATCAAATATTTCACCCTATAGGAGGTTTTTCAATCTCACTCTAAGATTTGGGAAACATTGGAATACATTTAGGTATGTGGGTTTACCTATGGTAGAAGTAGACCTCTAGTTTAAGGGCTAGCTCCCTGAATATGCCTTGAAGTGTTTATCATTTAATTAATTGATTTTTTGTGGGAAAAGAGACATAATTTTGCATGAAATGAAACTAATATAATGTGGTGACACACCAAAATAACTTCCACAATACTATCATACTTCTTTCACTAGGACATAAGACCTATAATACTAGATTTAAAGTCCTAGAATAATCTAACATTATTAATTTAATATGAAGGTGGTATGCATGATCACTATCCAAGAAAAGTGAACCATAGATTAGTTACATATACTAAGGCTACTTGTATGCTTTAAAATATACCCATACACTTGTCAACACTTCATATGACCTGCTAGAGTGGAACAATTTACATCAAACATGGATGGATTGATAGAAAGTAAGGATAGATGAATATCACTTAACTATTCACTATAAATCTCTTCACAAACTTTGAAAAGATGATATATGAACTAAAACCAGATTGTATTTAGTGTTTAAAGGTAAATTGAAACATCAAACCATAAGGATTCACCATACATGGTGTGGAATTACCCTATAAGAGCCAAAATGTCTACTACTTATAGAATATGATATAAAACTGAGAAGAATGGAGTCTAAGAGTCACACGAACACTTTTAAAACTAAGAGGACTTACATGTAAAGAGTAGTGAAGTATGAGATAGATCATTCAAGGTATACCTAGACAAATTCACCTCAAAGTCATGAAAATCCTCAAATGTGGCATAGGACTCTTCATTTTCTTTCCTATAAATTGCCTTCATAATTTGAACTTCCATGAGTGATCTAAAGTAGACTAGAGATAGATGATATTTTTACAACTATGAAGTGGGGGAGTATAAAAAAGACCCAACATGAATTTTTGGTGTCCCTAATCACTAAAATTCTTATAGACATTAGTTATCATTGCCTGTAGTCATAATCACTCTTCTTTCAATTACTTCTCACATTTGACACCAAAGAGGTCTTTAGTTTTCCAAACCAATATATAAAAGGGAATGTATGATACTTTTAAAGGGTTCCCATGTCTCTATATTCATTAGGAAGACCTTAAAAGGCCTTCTAATTATATTTTTCACCTTCTCACTTAGTGATTATATCTTATTCGCTATGCTAGTTTAGACTGGCTTAGATGGAGATACTTCTGTGCTTATCTGATGTAATAAATGGAAATGAGGGGTTATATTAGGTCCTATAATTCCTCCCAAAGTTAATTGAATATTTTGGATTGGATGTGATAGAGCACACCTATACTTCTGATTGGGGGCATACAGTATTTAGTAGGATCATGACTAATGTGAATATTCACTAGACCTGATTAGGGGATCACTTGTCACAACACACCATGTGAGATTGGGTTTCAAAGCCTATAGTCTAACACAATTACATAACAACCCTAAAAGAGTCCTATGATTTAATATTTTACTAATCTAATAATAAGAAAAGTAAATCTAATCTAGTATTCACCAAAGCTTATGGCACAAAGTGGGGGTTAAAACCAAAACAAAATAAACAACTAAACTAAACATGTATATAAGACATTGTTTCTATGCTAAATTACTTTCTACATTCAAAAGATAGAAATGAGAAACTAAGAGATAGTCTAGGGTTAAAAGATACCTGGATGTAGTCGTGCGCACTGAAATCAAATGTTGGAAGGTACTCCTCTTTGGCTGTGGAGGAATGACAATTGCAAAGAAAAAGAGACTAAACACGAAAAAAATGTTAGACGAAAAGACGGTGGGTTGTCAAGCAAAAGCTTGATCCCTGAAGTATGAAGACTTCCTTAAGGGATATCAACCCACTAATAAAAAAAGGATATTTGATGAAAACACAAATAGTGAAAGACAGAATGAAAGAAATAAAAAAACAAAAAGTAGAATGCATACCTGATATGCAGCAAACTATTCTACATAGTCGCCGGTGTCGGTCTCTGTGCCGGCATCGGTCAGGGAAGGGTGTCGACGTCGGTTAAAGTGCCAGCGTCAGTCAGGGTAATGACCAGTGTCAGTCAGGGCAACAATTTTGGATAAGGTCTAGTCAGGTCTAGATAGGGTCTTAAGATTTGCAGAAAGGTCTGATGTTTTTGTCTGAGGGTTCGGGAGCCGGTTGGGAGTCAGAGGGATTGTTTGAGGGTTTGTATAGGGATTTGGATAGAGTTATAGACTGATAGAGGGTGGATAGAGGTGATATGGGTGGAAGTAAGGTCGAGGCTATGGGCTAACTCTAAGTCTGGGAAATGATAGCAAATAAAAAATAATAACTAGAGAGTAGAATAAAAACACAGAGCAAAGCTTACCTGTTATACACTGAAAATAGAGTCAGAGACATGATTGATGTTGTCACTGTGTCATAGAAGTTTAGTGTAGCAGAATACCTATACTATAAAGATAGAATGTGAGAGATTGATTACAGATTGGTTGAATGCAAGAAGTTGGCTGATTGTAAGAGTTGGTTGATTGTTTGAATGAAGAGGTTGATCGTTGATACGAAGGAAGGTCCGATAACCGATCGTGAAAATGGATTAGCAACTGAATGGATAATAGATAATGGATAACGGTTCCTGCATTCGGGTTGAGAATGTAGTGTTAAGGGTAACCAACACCAGCAGGACTGCTGACATCGGTCGATAAGTGACCGACGTCGGTGATGTCAGCCAGGTAGTGACTGTCGTCGGCAGATGCAGAATGGGGACAGAGGCTAGTTTTAACTCTCTGCTCATTTTTACATGCTGCCAGGGTCAAGGCTCATGGGAAAGTGGTCAACAGGGGTTAAATAGGCATGGGAGAATAAAATGGGGGTTAAAGGGAGGATGACAAGGGTTAGACACAATTATGGTGTCTACATTTGCCCCTTTTTGTCTTGTTGGTTGTTCTAGACGAACTGCAAGACAAAAATAGGAGTTGGTTACCCCAGGTGTGGGATAAGGTCGATTCCATCTTGTTGGTTGTTCAAATGAACTACAAGACAAAAACAAGAGATGGATTGCCCCAATTATGGATAAGGTATTCCCCCTCAAAGTAGGAGTTGAGGGAAGGGAATTGGGAATCAGGTACTGATTTGACAAAGAGTGGATGAAAAAGGGGTGAGGGTGAACACTACAAAAGTTGTGATTGCATGCGTACCACTTCACGAGATGGTCAGGTCAAAGTATCACAGGTCAAGGGTCGAGGAGTGCCAAAATTGAAGTAATCGGGCCCCAGCATTTAGTCGTCTGCTGATCAAGTTATTCAATCTAAGCTGTAGCTCCAAATGCTCATCGTGTTCCAGGTATCTCGGGCCCAGGAAGTGCTCCTAGAAACATGAAAAAGTCACAAGTAGTGCGGATCAACTGGTTTGCGATCCTATACTTATGAGGGTCCAAAAAAGTCTGCGCACAATTTTGCTAACTTGTCATGAGGTAGCATATAGGCAAAAACAACCAAGGCAACATTGTCTTGGAAGTGGTCAAAGTCGAAGGAGATAGGCATGATCTCCAATGGTCATTGGTCGAGGTGGATGGATGGATGAAAGGATGTGGCCGAGCTAACCTCAGAAGACGTTATGTGATCTGAGTGCTACCTACATAGCCCCTGTGTGAAGGGCCTCAGGCCAATGTAGTTCTCCCTAAAAGAGAGGAAGGGTCAAAGGGATGGAATTGGTCTTGGTCGAGGGCAAGGTCATGGTTAAAAGGAGGAAAGAAGGTTTGTCCATTAGAGAGATGAACAAACGAGGGTGGTCGAGCTAACCCCAGAAGATATGTCATCTGAGTGCTACCTACATAGCCCCAGTCTTAGGGCCTCAGACCAATGTAGTTCAAACAAAGAGTCTGAGTGGTAGACAGGTGGTGAAAGTGGTCAATAGACTGGTCTTGGTCATGTGTCGAAATGATGAGGAGAAAAAAGATGTTACAGCCTTTTCCAAATGGTGTATTCTGTAACATTGGTGATGTGGTATTTCATCCCTAGCAATTTTCCATAGTCATGATGGATGTATGCTAAAGATGAAATGAAGTCTATTTATGCGTCAACAAGTATTGGTTTATGCTTAACATAAATTATGTCTAGTCGATAGTTTCTATGTGTATTGGTGTCCATAAAAACTAGTGTGAATAAGATATGGGAGGTTATAGGTCTGAAAATGTTGGGTTGGCTTGGTTGGGTTTGACAAGTGATGAAGTTGAATGTGACCAAAATGAAGAAAAAGTGAAAGGCATATTGCTCTCTCATTGACAAGGACCAGAAAGATAGCATAGATAGGGGTTATTAGAACCAAGAGCCCCATTCATGCATGACGTCATTGACCATGTGTTGTGTTAGAGCGATAATCGAATCACTTTGACATTAAAGTGAGCTTGAAGTCCCTTGAGCAGGTGATAGGAGGAGGATAGGGTAACCCGTTTTAGAGCAGAGATAACTTTGCCCCTTTTTATAGGAGACCCTGAGACAACTACAAGCCAAGTCCATGACCCATTTTTTTTTTTGCGTGCAGACTGATTGATGCGGGAAGTCTACATAGAGATGTCATTTTGCTTGGTGGTCATTTGTGAAGCTGATCGATGCGGGAAGCTTCTAAAAAGGGGTGTTGTTTGTAGCAAGATTTAGTCATAGCCATCCTTCGAGGGAGTGGTCTATATTTTTGCTTTATATATAAGGGCTTTGAATAGCTGTCCTTCGAGGGAGCAGTCTATTAGCTACAATAATGATAGTACAACTGTCCTTCGAGGGAGCAGTCTGCCTTTTGATGTGAGTTTGGTGACCTTGGATATTTTGACATCTTGATTTATTTTGACAGAAATGTGAGTCATGGACAAGACTATAGAAGGTTAAGGACTCCCTTTTATTAGGACAAAGCATCCATACTGTATAAAAGGGGTATATAGGATTTGTTAAGGGGAAGAGGGTTGAAAGGAATGAGGACTAAGAGGATGGGGATTGCTCAAGGGACGAGCTCAAGATAAATGTCAAGTGGACGAGTACTTGACTAATAGTAGAATGGTCACAGATGCAATGCATTAAGAGGCTCAGGTTCTGGTCGTCCATCGAGAGAAGACAAATGATACGTCCCTAATCCATACTTGTGCGTGATAATGAAAGGTCCAAGCCAATTAGGGGAAAACTTGCCTCATTTACTTTGCTCCATATTGGTCACATGTTGATTGATGACGGTTTGAAGAAGTGATAGGTGCTTGGTTGATTGATGTTTGATGATTGAAGTTTGGTCAAGGTTTGGTTGCTCTGGTCAGAGTCATGATAGGAAGGTTGATTAATGGTTGGTCAAGACTTGGTCGAGGTTTGGTCGAATGTTTGGTCAAATTTGGTCAAATTTTTGGTCGAAGGCTTGGTTGAATGTTTGGTCGAGGTCAGGATAAGGTTGGATTCCCCCAGTTGCTTAGGGAGAATGTTGGATATATTGGTTAAGGTCAGTTGAGGTTTAGTGGTCAGATGGACTATGTTGATATCAAATAATGGGGTCAAAGGTGACAAAGGGACCATAGTCTGGTGTGGAGGTCCCGATTTAGGTGATGAGGTTTGAGAAGCATGGGTCGGTGTTGATGATTTGTCGAAGAGGTGGTCAAGAGGATCCTTGATGAAAAGGGAATCCTTTTTCCAATGTTGATGAATGACAGCTTTGAGAGCGCAACAATGCTCAGTGTCATGTCCTGGAGTGTGGTAATAATGATAAAATTTAGAGTTGTCGAACCAAGATGACCTTGATCTGAGAGTTGATGAGTGGGGTGGTGTTGAAGGTTTATTGATGATGTGGTCGAGAAGAAGGGTGTCATTCCCTAGACATTGGTGAATGGCAACCTTGAGGGCACAACAATGCTCAGTGTCATGTCCAAGTGTGTGATGATATGCACAAATGTGAGTGTCATCAAACTAGGGTGGTTTTGCTCTGAGAGATTGGTATGATTTAAGAGGCGAGAGGTAGATGCGAGAGGACTGCAATAATTATCGTAACAACAAGGCATAAGAACCTGCTAACGGGTCTGGATGTTTTGTTGCAGTGAGGGTTGATGACTTTGGTTTGAGAGGCGTAAGAGGCATTGGTCAATGGATTGGAGGAGATATAAGTCCGATGGGTTGAGGGAGTAATGGAGGCCATTTGCCTCTGTGAAGTATGGAAGTGGGCAGCACCCCTATTAAAGTGGATGGATGCGGGCCCAAGATTGAAGGTAATGAAGAAGGTGGGGGAGGAATCATCTGGTGTGGTCTAGTAGCCTTCTTTAGTATGGTTTGAGGGCCACTATTGGATGAGGCGAGGTTAGATGTGGGGCGAACACCAAGAGGTTTAATCTCTTTGGGCATGATGGATGCCTGCATGGGTTTGGGCTTAGATATGGATGGTTCTTCTCTCGATGGAGAAGGGATTGAAGATGTGGGCTCTTTAAGTGGAAAGAGCACCGGAGTAGTCATGGCTTCTATGTGTGGTTGAGGATTTGAAAAGGTATGATCATCTGGGGATGATAAGAAGGATGAAGGCGAGGCAGCTGGTGTTGATGTGGTCAAGGCATCCTCCAATATGGGAGAGGTCGAAGGAGGACTAATAAGAGAAGAAGATTCTTCTACCTGTGGAAAATAAATGGGGGAAAATGGCTCTTCTACCTGTGAAAGACAAATGGGAGAAGATGGCTCTTCTACCTATGATGGAGGTTGGTCAGGGACAAGAGGCAAAACCATGTTGACTGTGTGTATATGATGGTCATGAGAGTCATTGGTTATGGTCTGAATGTTGTTGTGACTAGGAGGATGGTTAGGGAAGGGTTGTATGTACCGTTGTTGGAATTGTTTTGTGATGCTTTGAGATGTTGAAGTTGAGGTTGATTAGTTATTGTCGAGGATGGTGATCTGACGACCATAGTGTTGGCCACTCTGTTAGATTTGGAGTTGGCAGAAGAAGAAGGTCTGGAAGAAGAATGGTCATTGGTTCTTGTGTTAGTATTACGCAATTTGATCTTATCTTCTTCAATGGCGCAGAGTTCAAGCTTTCGAGCCATGGTGAAAGCCTCATCAAAAGTGCAAAATATTTGAATTCGCAAGGTGGAGGAGATGTGGCTGGCACATGCTCGAGAAAAGAGCTCGATGAGCTTAGGTTGAGGCAAAGAGAAGGAGAGCTGGTCAATCAAGCCTCTCCAACGGGTGACAAAATTAGTTATTGATTTGTCGTCAAATTGCCTAATGGAGTAGAGGTCTGTGATTGAGACTTGTTTGGTGATGTTTATAGAAAAACGGTCAAGAAATAATTGGGTGAGTTGAATGAATGAAAAGATAGAATGTCTGGCAAGAGAGCTATACTAGTCAAGGGCAGGACTAGAAAGTGACATAGGAAACATGCGTAGAAGTAACGCATCGTCATGGGCAATAAAATAGCAGGCATGTTTGAATGCCTATAGATGTTATTGTGGGTCCTCCTTACTCTAGAAGTGAGTGAATTTAGGAAGCTCCCACTGGTTGGGGTATGGTCAAATAGGGACGGAAGGATGGATAGGCTCATTGCAAATTTGGTCATATGAAGAGACATTGCTTAAACCAGAGATAGAAGCCTCGAGATTGGACATTTTATCCATTAGCTTCTTGATGACGTCTGCTAACGGATTGGCGGACGGGGTGCCCCCTAGATTGTAAGGCACTTGAAAGAGGGTAGAGGAGGCATATGACATAGTCAGTTATACCAGTAAGGGCGCAACGTACAGATGACTAGTCACAGGGATAGAAGTGGAGACTAAGGATGGTTGGGTTATGAAGGTAGAAGGCATAGGCTGATTAGATACCACCAAAGGAGGTTGTGTGGTAGCATGGACAAAAGAGGAGGTAGGCACTCCTGCATATATGGACACAAGAGTGTGTGGAGTCAAGACAATCAAGTTCTGGTATGATGTAGAACTTGGTTGAATTGCATGTGGTTGAGGGGGTAATGGAACCCCGATGGAGGTCGGTCTAAAAATAGATGGGGAGGCCAAACTTTGCATATTGGCCATGGTCGGGTTAATGGTTGAGGCAAAAGGCTGGGTAGCAGACAGTGTTAATGTTATCGCCACTTCACCTGAAAGGTCTCGCATTGGGTTTCTCGCGAGATAGTTTTGAAGGGTTGTGACATTGAGGTCCAAGAATCATGCAAAATCTTGGTCCCCTTCTAGGACAATAGGCGAATGGGTTGGGGATGGGTGAGTAGGAGTTCTTTCAGTCTCTGAGTGGAACTCCATTATAGGACTGGTTATGGATGGGGTAGACGGAAGCAGGTGATGCCTCACGTGATTGACTAGAGTCTTGGCTTGACTACGAGTCAAAACCATTCAAGGTAAGAAAGAATGTCCTCAAAAGCTCAAACAAGCAAATAAGAACTATAAAGATGAAGAACACAAGCAGATCCTAAAACCCTAGGAGTAAATTATTAAGATTATAGTGGCTTATGTCTTAGAATGTGTGTAGAGGAAGATTGGCTTTGGAGTCGGGTCCTAGAAGAAGTAGTCTATGGATGGTTTTGGGTTAGTTATGGTGCTCAAGAAGTTTGTGTTAGGTTTTGTACAAGGCCTGGTGCTAAGGAGCAATCTCCCCTCACTTCACGAGTCCAGTGATAAACTGGGCCCGCTTAGCCAAAATATACTTCCCCTATAGATTAGACTCTGCCAGAGAACAGAGTGGGCTTTCCCCTTGGTGATGAAATCCAAGTAAGATCGTTGAGATGGGTAAGGTATCTGCTGGGGAATGAAATCCTAGTTGGGCCTTGTCTAAGGTAAGTTAAGATGTTTGTTTTGTGCAAGTGGTTTGGTCGTGTAACATCAAGTGATCTAGATTAATTCAATATGCCGTTTGTTAATTACTAAGTGTGGTCTAAGAAATGCAAGCATAAGCAGAAATGCAATGCAACATGTTTTAAGTCTAAGTTGAAATGTTTGTTCATATGAAGACGAATGGAGAAAGAGTCGAAGAGTATGAGTTTTGGCTAGTCTAGAAATGCAAGAAAGAAAAGAAAAGTTCTTTTTATTCCTCCTTATGATGTCATTTAGAAGAGACGAAAGAGGTGAAAAGGAAGGAACCTAATGCACCTATATGAACGAAAGAAAGAAAGAACCCAAGGAAGGCCCTAGGGTCCCATCGGGCATGCCTGAATGTTTCTATGTTAAATTGCTTTCTACATTCAAAAGATAGAAATGAGAAACTAAGAGATGGTCTAAGGTTAGAAGATACCTAGATGTAGTCGTGCGCACTGAAATCAGATGTTGGAAGGTACTCCTCTTTCGCTGTGGAGGAATGACACCTGTGAAGAAAAAGAGACTAAACACAAAAAAAATGTTAGATGAAAAGATGGTGGGCTGTCAAGCAAAAGCTTGATCCCTAAAGTATGAAGACTTCCTTAAGGGATATCAACCCACTAATAAAAAAAGGATATTTGATGAAAATAGAAATAGTGAAAGATAGAATGAAAGAAATAAAAAAAAAAAGTAGAATGCATACCTGATATGCAGCAAACTATTATGCACAGTCACTGGTGTCGGTCTCTGTGCTGGCGTTGGTCAGGGAAGGGTGCCAACGTTGGTTAAAGTGCCGGCGTCGGTTGGGGTAATGACTGGTGTCGGTCAGGGCAATAATTTTGGACAAGGTCTGGTCAGGTCTGGACAAGGTCTTAGGATTTGCAGAAAGGTCTGATGTTTTTGTCTAAGGGTTCGGGAGCCGATTGGGAGTCAGAGGGATTGTTTGAGGGTTTGTACAGGGATCTGGACAGAGTTACAGACTGACAGAGGGTGGATAGAGGTGATACGGGTGGAAGTAAGGTCAGGGCTATGGGCTAACTCTAAGTCTGGGAAATGATAGCAAATAAAAAATAATAACCAGAGATCAGAATAAAAACATAGAGCAAAGCTTACCTATTATACACTGAAAATAGAGTCGGAGACATGATTGATGTTGTCACTGTGTCGCAGAAGTTTGGTGTAGCAGAATACCTGTACTGGAGAGACAGAAAGTGAGAGATTGATTGCAGATTGGTTGAATGCAAGAAGTTGGCTGATTGTAAGAGTTGGTTGATTGTTTGAATGAAGAGGTTGATCGTTGATACAAAGGAAGGTTCGATAACCGATTGTGAAAATGGATTAGAAACTGAATAGATAATGGATAACGGATAATGGTTCTTGCGTTCAGGTTGAGAATGTAGTGTTAAGGGTAACCGATGCCAGCAGGACTGCTGATGTCGGCCAATAAGTGATCGATGTCAGCGATGTCGGTCGGGTAGTGACCATCGTCAGTAGATGCAAAATGGGGATAGAGGCTAGTTTTAGCTCTCTACTCATTTTTACATGCTGCCAGGGTTAAGGCTCATGGGAAAGTGGTCGACAGGGGTTAAATAGGTGTGGGAGAATAAAATGGGGGTTAAAGGGAGGACGACAAGGGTTAGACACAATTATGGTGTCTACAGACATATAATCACATTAATGTATATGAAATCCTAATACATCAATGATAAGACTACAAATTCACTATCTATCTACTCTTACAAAGGAGGAATAAAGATAGGAATACTTACCTTTGAAGATGAACCTATCTCAATCTCCCCCTTGGCTAGGGTGATTTACAAGAGATTGTCATGGTATGTAAGGATAACTAAGATAAATAAGATATAAGATACACAACCTCTCCAATCATCCAAAAAAAATATCCACAAGACAAGATCAAAGCTCCAAAGAAAGTATTGAACCCTAAATCTTTATTCCCCAAGTAAAATGGTGAATAAGTAGATGGTCATTTACACTTCTTCACTTAATTATTCACTCTTACAAATAGTGGTAAATGACCTTGTATATATATTCAAAACTTACCCTAAAATCATTCAGGAATGTCTATTGTGCTAGGTTGACCTAGTCAACCTAGCACATTTTTAGGGCTAACTCTCTAGGTCTATGCTAGGTCGACTGAGAGGCCAACAAACCAAAAAAGAGAAAAAGTACCTAAACTATACTAGGTCAACCTAGTTGACCTAACACAATGGATAGGTCAAAATGGTGCTAAGATAAGAAATAAGGGATATCAAATGATAGGAAAGGATAGAACTAAGAATAATAAGCTTGATTTCAATGGTTTCAATAGGCTAGTGTGTGGATGGTAAGTGGAAAAAGGAACAACAATCTTACAAAGCACCAATGGCTTGCCCACCCCTTTCCCAATGTAGCCCTTAAGGCATACACTTAAAGAGATTGAAACTCAATGGGTTCCTACAAGATACAAAGTATCAGTAAGTGATAAAATTTTGAAAATATTATGTGTATACATATGCCCCATTTTAATCTTATCATGTGTCATATAAGTGTAACATAGGATGGTGCTTTAGAATAGAACATGATAACACAAAACACTAATGCTAAGTATGGTAAAATAAGAAGAAAATAAGATAAATAAAAGGACATAATTAAAAAACACGTACCTTTAATTTACCTTAGTGCTGTAGATAAAGAAGTAGATTGGAAAAAATGTGAATCTATCCAATGTAGAGAACACTAGACGAACCTGTAGAAGTTAGTGCAAAAATAGAGAACAAAAAATAAAATTGTGTGAAAGATAGGCATATAGTTATTAGATTAATATTTTAATAAAATTGGAAAATTAGGATTGGTAAAGCAATGCTTAGAATATTTAAGGTAAATAAATGACAAAAGGATGGAAAATGAAATGACAAAATGATGGCAAATGAATGACAAATGATTGGCAAATGAAGTACAAATGATTGGAAAATGAATGACAAATGATAAGTAATAAATGAAAAATGACAATAAATAAATAAAAAATTATTATAAAATATAGTAAATCATGAATGGAAAAAAGGAATTTAGAACATACTAAAAGCATGTCAAACATGAGTGGCAAAAAGTAATATCTAGGCAAGACAACTTAAACAAAGATATGGAAAAAGGTAAAAACAATTAAGCTCATGGAAGATAGGTATGAAAGAATTAAATGAAAGACTAAAAATGAAATGTAACTGAAGATGTGAGACAAACACGAATAAGGCTTGTATAAAGAGAAATATGTAATAATGGCAAAAGGGGTGTGGACTTAGATGTCCACAATAGAATGGTAGTACAATAATGACAAATGAAAGAAAAGAGTGATTTATAGTTACTCAAACACATTGTTTTGCATCTAAAGATAGATAAAAATGAAACAAAGTAATGCCAACATGTTTTTAAGATGTGAATAAGAAGGAATTTAAGAAGAGGGAAAATAGATTTGGAATCACAATTTGCTCATCAAGGAGGGATATGAAATGAGTGGAGGGGAGAATGAAGGAAAAACCAAGGTAGAGAAACTCTTTATGGAAGTCAAGACACTCAAATTATGTTTGTCAAAATAAGAGGACTTTCAACATTAAGGACTCTAAATAACTTCTCTTAGATACATAAATCTTAGGTCAATAAATGGAGTATATATATCATCCCATGAAAGCTATATGCATGCAAAGTAAAATGGACCTACCTCTCCATGAAATGTTATCCATTCTTTAGGACCCCTTACAGAGTCATTGGTCTACTTTGAATATTGGGTACCTATGTGAGAAAGTAGGTAGGTCCATAGAGTTTTTTGAATTCCCCTATTCCAGTCTACTAGCCTACTATACCCCAAAGGACTTTAGCTTTATGTGAAGCTGACTATGGAGTTTGAGCTTCGATTAGAGATAGGAGATGTGATTGTAATAATATCTTTTAGTGTGAATGTGACTTTTGAGATTTGTATGTTACCTTTTAGATATCATTACCTTCTATTTTAAATGATTTAGCTTTTATCTTTCTTGATGGATTTTTCTATTCCTCCTCCATACAGATTTAAAAGACCAAACATGTGTGCTAAAGATGAATTTCATTTGAAAACATGGGACAAGGTTTCTAAGAGATAAAAATTCAAAGATCATAAGGTCTAAGAGTCTCATAAATCAAGGTAAAATAAAAGTGCTATCTTGACTTTGACTTTGTTTTATCCAATGCAAAGATGAAAGGAAGGGAAAATCAAGAGGAATGATACATGGAACAATTTGAATTACTTATAATCATAAAAAAATGTGACAAAAGACAAAAAGGGATAAAATGATAGCAAAGGTGTGATTATTTATCATAATAATGAGGGAAATTGAGGAAAACATGCTAACATAGATTGTTTACAAATTCCATCTATCAAAAGAAACAAAAGTTGAAGTTGAGAACAAGGATCAAGAAAATGAAGGGAATGGTAATTTTATGAGGAGGGTTGGGTCTTATCTGTGGTATTACCTTGAAACTTCATTAAAAATAAACCCAAGGGGTGACAAAAAAAGATTGAAAAGAAGCAAAAAGGGAGAAACATAAATAAAAGATGGTAATTTTGTGAGGAGTGTTGTGTCCTATCCACGTTCTTATGAAGCAACTCATAAAAGAGAAACCCACTAGGGTGCCAAAAGAGAAATGTCAAAATAGAAAGAAGACTATGGTATATCAAAAGGTAAATGATAAATAAAGGGTCAAAATGATCATAAAGTTACTAAGGAAAATAATAACATAAAAAGACAAAAATAAAAGAAATATATGAGGACAAAAATGAAAGCAAATGTCAAATGTAATTTCTATAAAATCCAAAGAATGTAAAGGAAAATGATGATGTTTAGGAAAGTAAAAGTAAGGGAAGGAAAAAAGTGCACAAAAATAAATAAAAATGAAACAAAAATAACAAGTAAAATCTATATTAACGTAAGTATCAAAGATGAGCATGTGAAAGATAAGTCTGTAAGTCTCAAAAGGTTTCTTGAAGATGAATTTGTTTGTTATTATGCATTGGATAATAACAGTGGGCATCACAAGATGCCTAAAAATTTAAGTGGATGTATGGATGGGCATCACAATATGCCCTAAAGTCTAAATGGACATGTTGATGGGCATCATAATATGCCCCAATATGTGAGTTGGAGTGAGGTAGCATTGGACCATTAAATTTATTTTCATTGGCTTGGTAGGTGCAATTAGAGATAGGTGAATGTGTTGGTTTTTTATATTTTAAGGATGTTGAACATGACATATGATGTGTAGGAAAGGTATGGACAAGTAAAGGAGGGCCATGGATGATATGCTTTAGAGTAGGAATTTAAACTAGGTAATCTTGGTTCATGTGGCCTAAGAGGTTGAGATTCAATGGATGCCATAATATGTTTAAATTTGATCATGTTAGCTATCCTTTACTTATTGGTGTAAAAATAAGGATCAACTATGGTTTGAAAACAAATAGTGGATGATGTGTGTTCATTAAGTAGTTGATGTTGATGTGGTTGTGGTTCTTGAGATTGACTTTGAGAGGTGTGAAGATAGTCTTGATATCATTATTTGGTAAGAATATCAAGATTGAAATGTGGACTAGGTAGGTAAAAAATAATAAATTAGTGAAGAGAATGACAAGAATAATGAGAATAAATTATAATAGCATTCCACCAACAAAATTTATCTGGGTTGTACCATTTTGGAGGAGGTTTGGAAAGATCAAAACTCATGGGTTTGGAAGGTGGAAATTTTTGCTTTAGTTGTTTCAGACTCAAGGGAGGGTGGGTTGTATTAGAATTGGTGGAATTGGATGCTTAATTTTGAGATTGGGGAGATTTGGATGAATCAATGGTATGAGAAGATGATTGAAAAGATGCTTTAGTGTTTGTTTGAGGTGTTTCAAATGGAGAAGAAAGTCTTGTCTTATTTTTTGGTCTAAAGATTTTTTTAAATTTTTAGGTGAAAATATTCAAAATTTGTATTTAAGGGGAGGTTTAAGAGCTGTGAAAAATAGTTTTAAAAGAGTGTCATCATTCATGTTATGGTCTACTTTATGAGAAAGATACTTCCATTTTTTGATGAAAGTATGAGTAGATTCATTAGAAAGTTGCTTAGAATTGATGAAATAACTGAGGTAGTTTTCAGGAAGGTCATCATGTTGGAATTACTTTACTAGAGCATTAACTAAATCCTCTAATTGTGAGATGGAATGTCTAGGAATTTAACTGTACCATTCAAGTGCATCACCAACAAAGGTTTTGGTTAAGATATTGGTGGTAGCAAAGGTATTAGTTTAGACCCATGCCTTATAGATATTTCCAAAAGACTTAAGAAATAGAGTAGGGTCTTTAGTTCTATTATATGTGATATTTGTAAAAAAAAATCTAATATATATGGATGCAATGAATGGGGATAAAGGTTCATTTTATAGATGTTGAAGAATTTTATTATTCATTGGAAGTTGAGGGATGATATTCACATTGACATCTCTAAGAGGAGGAACAAAATTTTGATTTGGTTGAGACATGATGAATTGCGGTGGTTGACTAATCATGTTGCATAAATGTTGTTGCATGCTCATCATTTGAAATTGATTGGTTTTTTTCATGATGTTCCTTTGTTGAATGACTTAGGCAAGAAGTTGAGTTATATCAATAGGTGGGTTTGAAGGTGGGGTATTGGTTTTGGTAGGAAGAGGATTGTTAGTGTTAGTGGAAGGAAGATTATTTTTAGGTGGAGGATTCTCAACATTGGTTTAAGTTCTCTTAAGTGTGGTAAAAGAAGGAATCTTGGTAAGGCCACCATTCTTGTGAGGAGTGTAAATAGTATTATCATCAAGGTTTTTGAATATTTGGGAACCATCTAGATTATCAATTTGAGTGTTATGATGTGATGAAGTATTCCAAACATTGGTATTGGGAGGAGGATTATGATTAAGGATCTCAGCTACATTGCATTGTGTAGTGAGTGGTTTAGGCTTAGGAGAAATTGAAGGAAGAAATTGGATAGTTTCATCATAAATAATGAAATAAGTGAGGTTACTATCCATGTACTTGATTATGTAATGTTATGGACTAAGATAAGGCTAAGAATATGTAATCATGATGAAAAAGACTATATGACCCACAAGGGAAACATAAAGTGATAAAAAATAGTACTAGGTCGACCTGAAACATAAAGTGATAGAAAATAGGGACTATAAAACTATATAAGGTCGACCAGGTTGATCCATTGTAATGAAAAAAAGTTGGTAGAAAAGTTAAAAGGGATATAAATAGTATAGGGTCAACTAGGTAGACCTAGTATAGTGGATAAATGCTGAAAAAGATACTAGGTTGATAGTGTCAACCTAGTACAATAGACATGTTACTTATTTTACTTATATCTTTGGTTCTATTTACCCATTTTTCAAACCATAAAATGTGTTGGATTTTTGATGATGTATAGAATATGATAAATTTAATATCAATGTGTGAATTGAAATAATATATTTTACAAGTAATGAATATCAATAAGTACTAAAAGGGAAACAAATAGTCAATTGGATCAATGTTGGCCAATCCAATTGATACACACAAAGCAAAATATTACACTAACATTGGATAATGAAATATTTTGCACACAAAATTGATCAAAGAGTAATAAAATAATTTGAAAGTAAATCTAGCTAATTAGTCAACCTAAAATGTTGATTAGATTATTAAGAATGATTTTAAATGTGAAAGGGAGATTAGCTATAAGCAAGGTACTAGATAGCAATCTATATATAGTTTCAAGTAAGTTTAGGAAGAAATGGACTATAGTGGAAATTATATAGGCTTGGTATTGAGGCCTACCCCCTCAACTCACACATCATAGAGATAAGGGTGTTGGGTGCTTATCTAGAATATACCATTAATCATGATTTATACTTGACCAGAGCATTAAGTCAGCTTCCCTCTTGGTGATAAAATTCAAGTAGGTAGGCTTGGGTAGTCAAATGTTTAAATTCCTATTGATGTTTATGTGGTTTGGCCATGCGCACATAGAATGTAAAGGAAAATGATGATGTTTAGGAAAGTAAAAGTAAGGGAAGGAAAAAAGTGCACAAAAATAAATAAAAATGAAACAAAAATAACAAGTAAAATCTATATTAACGTATGTATCAAAGATGAGCATGTGAAAGATAAGTCTGTAAGTCTCAAAAGGTTTCTTGAAGATGAATTTGTTTGTTATTATGCATTGGATAATAAGAGTGGGCATCGCAAGATGCCTAAAAATTTAAGTGGATGTATGGATGGGCATCACAATATGCCCTAAAGTCTAAATGGACATGTTGATGGGCATCATAATATGCCCCAATATGTGAGTTGGAGTGAGGTAGCATTGGACCATTAAATTGATTTTCATTGGCTTGGTAGGTGCAATTAGAGATAGGTGAATGTGTTGGTTTTTTATATTTTAAGGATGTTGAATGTGACATATGATGTGTAGGAAAGGTATGGACAAGTAAAGGAGGGCCATGGATGATATGCTTTAGAGTAGGCATTTAAACTAGGTAATCTTGGTTCATGTGGCCTAAGAGGTTGAGATTCAATGGATGCCATAATATGTTTAAATTTGATCATGTTAGCTATCCTTTACTTATTGGTGTAAAAATAAGGATAAACTATGGTTTGAAAATAAATAGTGGATGATGTTTGTTCATTAAGTAGTTGATGTTGATGTGATTGTGGTTCTTGAGATTGACTTTGAGAGGTGTGAAGATAGTCTTGATATCATTATTTGGTAAGAATATCAAGATTGAAATGTGGACCAGGTAGGTAAAAAATAATAAATTAGTGAAGAGAATGACAAGAATAATGAGAATAAATTATAATAGCATTCCACCAACAAAATTTATCTGGGTTGTACCATTTTGGAGGAGGTTTGGAAAGATCAAAACTCATGGGTTTGGAAGGTGGAAATTTTTGCTTTAGTTGTTTCAGACTCAAGGGAGGGTGGGTTGTATTAGAATTGGTGGAATTGGATGCTTAATTTTGAGATTGGGGATATTTGGATGAATCAATGGTATGAGAAGATGATTGAAAAGATGCTTTAGTGTTTGTTTGAGGTGTTTCAAATGGAGAAGAAAGTCTTGTCTTATTTTTTGGTCTAAAGATTTTTTTAAATTTTTAGGTGAAAATATTCAAAATTTGTATTTAAGGGGACATTTAAGAGCTGTGAAAAATAGTTTTAAAAGAGTGTCATCATTCATGTTATGGTCTACTTTATGAGAAAGATACTTCCATTGTTTGATGAAAGTATGAGTAGATTCATTAGAAATTTGCTTAGAATTGATGAAATAACTGAGGTAGTTTTCAGGAAGGTCATCATGTTGGAATTACTTTACTAGAGCATTAACTAAATCCTCTAGTTGTGAGATGGAATGTCTAGGAATTTAACTGTACCATTCAAGTGCATCACCAACAAAGGTTTTGGTTAAGAGATTGGTGGTAGCAAAGGTATTAGTTTAGACCCATGCCTTATAGATATTTCGAAAAGACTTAAGAAATAGAGTAGGGTCTTTAGTTCTATTATATGTGATATTTGTAAAAAAAAAATCTAATATATATGGATGCAATGAATGGGGATAAAGGTTCATTTTATAGATGTTGAAGAATTTTATTATTCATTGGAAGTTGAGGGATGATATTCACATTGACATCTCTAAGAGGAGGAACAAAATTTTGATTTGGTTGAGACATGATGAATTGCGGTGGTTAACTAATCATGTTGCATAAATGTTGTTGCATGCTCATCATTTGAAATTGATTGGTTTTTTTCATGATGTTCCTTTGTTGAATGACTTAGGCAAGAAGTTGAGTTATATCAATAGGTGGGTTTGAAGGTGGGGTATTGGTTTTGGTAGGAAGAGGATTGTTAGTGTTAGTGGAAGGAAGATTATTTTTAGGTGGAGGATTCTCAACATTGGTTTAAGTTCTCTTAAGTGTGGTAAAAGAAGGAATCTTGGTAAGGCCACCATTCTTGTGAGGAGTGTAAATAGTATTATCATCAAGGTTTTTGAATATTTGGGAACCATCTAGATTATCAATTTGAGTGTTATGATGTGATGAAGTATTCCAAACATTGGTATTGGGAGGAGGATTATGATTAAGGATCTTAGCTACATTGCATTGTGTATTGAGTGGTTTAGGCTAAGGAGAAATTGAAAGAAGAAATTGGATAGTTTCATCATAAATAATGAAATAAGTGAGGGTTACTATCCATGTACTTGATTATGTAATGTTATGGACTAAGATAAGGCTAAGAATATGTAATCATGATGAAAAAAGACTATATGACCCACAAGGGAAACATAAAGTGATAGAAAATAGTACTAGGTCGACCTGAAACATAAAGTGATAGAAAATAGTACTAGGTCGACTTGGTCAACCTAGTGTAAAAATAGGGACTATAAAACTATATAAGGTCGACCAGGTTGATCCATTGTAATGAAAAAAAGTTGGTAGAAAAGTTAAAAGGGATATAAATAGTATAGGGTCAACTAGGTAGACCTAGTATAGTGGATAAATGCTGAAAAAGATACTAGGTCGATAGTGTCAACCTAGTACAATAGACATGTTACTTATTTTACTTATATCTTTGGTTCTATTTACCCATTTTTCAAACCATAAAATGTGTTGGATTTGTGATGATGTATAGAATATGATAAATTTAATATCAATGTGTGAATTGAAATAATATATTTTACAAGTAATGAATATCAATAAGTACTAAAAGGGAAACAAATAGTCAATTGGATCAATGTTGGCCAATCCAATTGATACACACAAAGCAAAATATTACACTAACATTGGATAATGAAATATTTTGCACATAAAATTGATCAAAGAGTAAGAAAATAATATGAAAGTAAATCTAGCTAATTAGTCAACCTAAAATGTTGATTAGATTATTAAAAATGATTTTAAATGTGAAAGGGAGATTGGCTATAAACAAGGTACTAGATAGCAATCTATATATAGTTTCAAGTAAGTTTAGGATGAAATGGACTATAGTGGAAATTATATAGGCTTGGTATTGAGGCCTACCCCCTCAACTCACACATCATAGAGATAAGGGTGTTGGGTGCTTATCTAGAATATACCATTAATCATGATTTATACTTGACCAAAGCATTAAGCCAGCTTCCCTCTTGGTGATAAAATTCAAGTAGGTAAGCTTGGGTAGTCAAATGTTTAAATTCTTATTGATGTTTATGTGGTTTGGCCATACACACATAGAATATAAATAGTGCAACTAAGATATTAATTAAAAATACCCTAATTAGACTTTGTGAACTATTCTAAGCATACATGTAACTTAAAAGAAAGATGTGATTAACATATATGGTTCATTACAACTTTGAAACAAGGTATAGTTGAGAAACTATACAAACAATCATACAGAATAAGGTTGATAGGGTCAAAACTATACTATGGAAGTCAGGTCTAAAAATGAACTAGGTCAGCCAAGTTAACCTAGTTATTTAGACATCATATAGAACACAAAACTAGGTCCACAAGGTTGACCTAATTGACTATGCAGGAGTATTTTTAAAGACTTCAAACTATGAAAAGAAATCTAGAAAAGGAAAGATATATAAAAATAGAAATTGACTTTGGTGTATCAGAGATGAAAATGGATAAGATTGTTGATTTGAAACCTTGGAGAAAATTGGTAAAAACTTACAAATTGGGTTGAGTTAGTCTATCAAGCTATATAGGAATGTGATAAAAATACACTAAGTTGACCTAATAGGCTAAACAAGAAGTCTAAAAACCTATAAAACTTGTAATGGGTCAAGTTGGTTGATCCAATTATCTGAACAAAAATATGAAAGTTTTAGAAACTAGTACTAGGTCGAGTTGGTTGAGCCAGTTATCTATTCCTACAAACCTATGCACATAGACAAATAAACTAGGTTGATAGGGTCAATCTAGAATAGTAAAAATATGACAAATAGAAATGAAATAATTGAAAAAAATCCTACAAGGGTTTGATTCATGTGAAGTTCACTAGAATGTATGCAATTAGAAATGCATCATGTCCATAAATCAATCTTGTATTATATGGGATAGATCACACCTACACTTCTTATTGGAGGCATACAATTGTTAAGCGAGAGAATGACTAATGTGAGGATCCACTCGACCTGATTAGGGGATCACTTCTCATAACACACCATGTGAGATAGGGTTATAAATCTTATATTCTAACATAATTGCATAACAACCCTAAAAGATTCCTATGATTTAATATTTCACTAATCTAATAACAAGAAAAGTAAATCTAATCTAGTGCGCATCAAAACTTGTGGAACAAAGTGGGGGTTATAAATAAAATAAAATAAAAAGCTAAACTAAGCATGTATAAAATACATATACTCATGTCAATGTACACATAATCCTAATACATGGAAGAGAAGAATACAAATGCACTATCTATCTACTCTTACAAAGGAGAAATAAAGTTAGGAATACTTACCTTTGAATATGAACCTACCAAGCCTTAATATCCCCTTTGGCCAAGGTGCATCAGAAGATATTGTCATGTTATATATGAATAAAAAAGATAAATTATATTTAGGCTACACAACCTATCTAAGTATCCAAAATACTTATCCACAAGATGATATCAAAGCTCCAAAGAAAGTATTGAACCTTAAATATTTATGTCAATAGGAAAATGTTCGTTCACACTTCTTTTATTAATTATTAACTCTTACAAATGGTGGTACATTAGCTTACATATATACATTAGAAACTTACCCTAAAATCATTATATAATGTCAACTATGTTGTGTCGACTTGGTCAACCTAACATATTTTTGGGGCTAACTCTCTAGGTCTATGCTAGGTTGATTAAGAGGCTAACAAACCAAAAGAGATAAAATGTTCCTAAACTATACTAGGTCAATCTAGTCAACCTAGTACAACCAACAAGTCAGAAGGGTGTTAAGATAATAAATGAGGGATAAGAACATAAATGATAGGAAAGGATATAACTAAGAAGAATAAAGTTGGGTTTAATGGTTTCAAGAGGCTAGTATGTGGATGGTAAGTGGCAAAAAGAATAACAATATTATAAAGCACTAATTGTCTACTCACCCCTTTCTCAATGCACACATTAATTCATGTGCTTAGAGATATTGAGACTCAATGGGTTCCTTCAAGATACAAAGTGTTAGTAAGTGATAAAAGTTTGAAAATATTATGTGTATATAACACCTCTCTGGGAGTACCCTCTTTTTGAGATAGATGTTTCTATGCAATTTTGCTTTCACATTCAAAAGAGAGACAATGAGAAACTTAAGGAAATGGTCAAGGCTTGTATGTACTTGGATGTAGTCTGCGCACTGTAATCCAGTCGTTGTGAGAACTCCTCTTTAGTTATGGAGGATGAAACTTGAAAGAGACAGACACTAAAACATGAAAAATGTTAGCTGATAAGAGGGTGGATTGCCAAGCAAAAGCTTGGTCCTAGAAGTGCTAAGGCTTCTTGGAGGATGACAATCCACTGTTTAAAACAAAATATGATAGAGACAGAAAAGAGAAATAATAAAAGACTGAAAAGAAAGAACTGAAAGCAAATGCATACCTGATAAGCTGCAATCTGCTTAACATAGTCACCGATGGCGGTAATATTACTGGCATCGGTCAGGAAGTCGTTGACGTCGGTTAGACTGCCAATGTCGGTAGGGGAAATGGATGAGGTCGATCGGGGTAATGACTAGGGATGGGTTACAGGTCTAGTTTCTGGTTTACAAAATGGACTGTGGTCTCGTCTGGGGGTCTGAGGGTCTGTGAGGGATTCAGAGGGACTGCTTGGGGTCTAGGGGACTGAGAATGTTGTCAGGAAAAGGGGTAAGGGGTAGGCAAAAGGCCTTTCAGCCTTTTCGTAAAGCAATTTAGTCAAGTTGATTAGATTGGTCTTAAGATGGTCTGTAGGTCTCTGATAGCTTGTGCTGAGTTGATTGGACAGAGGGTGTTGTCTAAAGAGAGACTAAAGGAGTGTCAGAGGCAAAGAAAAGGGAATAAAGGGTGAGAGAAGGCTTTTTAGCCTCTTCGGGAAGAATAGGGAAGGTTGGGTCAAGGATGCTTGGAATAGATGGTAGACAGAATGCTAATATATTTGAAATGACACTAAAATGAAAACAATACAAATACTTAGCTGTGATATGAGTTGGAAAAGGTGCAGAAGTTGTGTTTCAGTTGTCGCTAGTGATGGAGATATCATGCAATCCCTATGCAGAATGTCTGATGCAAGACCTCAGTGCCTAGAAAATGCTATCAAGAATGATAATCCCTGCAAGAACACCAAGAAGCCAGAACACTAGAAAGCAAAAGCACGAGAACTTGGTTTTGTCGAAAGAAGATTCGAGATTCCTGATTAGCTCCAGAGATTAACAATTTGTGATTAGATCCGTCAAAGGGTTAGAAAATTGGTTTAAGTATAACTGACGTCGGTGATTCTATCGGTGTCGGCCAACATTTGACCGATGTCAGTGGGTGGAGAACGAGTAAAAGAGCCACCAAGCCCGTTCTCCATCTGCCAAGTGCACTATCTATTAGAGAATTGTCAAAGGTTGGGCTAAATACGCATGAGAGTTGGTTAGGTGGTTAGAGAGAAGTAAGAATAGGTCTTGGGTGAGTCATAGGGTGGGAAATAGTCCAAGGCGAGGTGTCAAATGAGGTGTTATAGGTGATGTGTCAAAGGGGAGGATATTAATAATAAATTATTATTTTTAAATTAGTAAGTGCATGGTTTAAGAATGGGTTAAGAATGGACCAAGGGGGAAGGTGACCAAGGGTTAGACATGATTTTGGTGTCTACATTTGCCCCTTTTTGTCTTGTTGGTTGCTCTAAATGAACTACAAGACAAAAACAGGAGTTGGTTACCCCAGGTATGGGATAAAGTTGATTTTGTCTTGTTGGTTGTTCAAGTGAATTGTAAGACAAAAATAAGAGGGTTGGTTGCCCCGATTATGGATGAACTATTCCCCCTCAAAGTAGTAGTCGAGAGAAGGGAACTTAGAATCAAGTGCTGATTTGATAACGAGTGGATGAAAAGGGTGAAGATAGAGTGAGAACACTGCAAAAGTTGTGATTGTGCGTACACCACTTCACGAGGATGGTCAGGTCAAATTATCATAGGTCGAGGGTCGAGGAGTGCCAAAATTGAAATAACTGGGCCCCAACATTTAGTCGTTTGTTGATTGGGTTATTTAATCTAAGCTGAAGCTCCAATGGTCATCATGTTCTAGGTATCCCAGGCTCAGGAAGTGCTCTTGAAAACATGAAAATGTCACAAATAGTGGGGATCAACCAGCTTGCGATCCTATACTTGTGAAGGTCAAAAGTATGTGCACAATTTCGCTAACCAATCATGAGGTAGCATACATGCAAAAATAACCAAGGCAAAATTGCTTTGAAAGTAGTCATGGTTAGAGGAGATGGTCATGATCTCTAAGGTCTAGTGGTCGATGGATGGAGGCAAAAGTGATCTCAAGTGTGCCCCAGGGGGCCAAAATGACTTGTACTAGAGGGCTGACTGATTGGGGGCATGATTTTGGGGTAATGTGATGAAAAAAAGAGGTTATAAGGTTACCAACGTCAGTGATAAAACTGACGTTAGAGACATAAAGGGATCAACATCGACAGGATATTAGTCGACGGTAGCGGACTAGGGCACGCTTATGCCGACATCGACAGCCTGCCAAATCTGACAAAACCAGATTGGTAGCTGACCAGAAGTCATTTGTGATTTGGTTGACTGAGAGAAAAGAGCTCTGGAGCCAAGAGAGTGAAAGTGACACTAGGTTGACCGAGGAGCAGTGTGAGGTGTCAGAGAAACATTGGTGGAGAGAGAGAGAGGTTGGAGGCTATAGAGACGTTTGTGGGCCAGGAGGAACTTGAGGGCATAGTGATGCAAAAGTGATGGCAGAGGGTAGTAGAGGACCCATGGGAGGTCCACCACCAGTGACACCCATTGTGCCACCACACCGGCGATGTCGAGACGAGGTAGGAGGGTCTCTAAGCCTTATTTGGTTAGATTTGTGTTGTGATTTGATTTAGTTTTTGAATTTTCAATTGTTTTAAGTAGAAATTGAGGGGGGAGGGTAGCTAGGAGGGTGGGGAATAGGTCTAAGAGAGGTTAAGAGCAATTTAGGAGGGTTTTGGGGGGTTGGGGAGGCAATAATGGGGAAGCCCTAATTTTAGGGCTCACCCCGTTCAGCCTTAGGGCCAAACCAGTCATCGATGTCGGTGTGTTCACCAATGTCGGCCGACCAGTGACTGGCATCGATCACTAACCTGCCAATGTCAGTCACTAAGTGACCGATGTTAGTTAGGTGAGTGCCATCACTAGCACGCTAACTAATGTCAGTGGCTACTTGATCAAAAGAGGGATGAAAAATGGTCAAGTCGAGGGGTCGAAGCTACGCCAAGGGCTTCCCAGAGGTCAGATCAGGCGTAGATGGTCAAATAGGTTGGTCAAAATAGAAAGAGGAGGGAAATTTTTAACATGAGATTGACTTGGGTGGATGCAGGCGAGGTAGACTCTAATGCTATGAGATCGACTGCCGACATTGCTGATGTGGATACGTCAAGACATCACAAGAGAGGAGTGGGCACAGATGAGTGCAGTGGGACTAGGCGGGTTGCGACGCTACTGTAGAGTGGCATGAGATGTGAGCTTGATGGTGGCGTTGATCGAGCGGTGGGATCATTCCACCAACACTTTCCACCTACCCACTGGAGAGATGACGGTCACAGTGGAGGATGTATACCAGATTTTGCAGCTGCCGATACACAGAGTAGACCTATATGCGTGCTCAAGAGAGGCGCATGATATTCATATGGTTACACTGTTTGGTGAGCATGTTGTTGAGACTAGTTACCATTTAACGAGCTTTGCGTATGAGCCCCTTTATGCTATGGATGAGGATGCACATCGGTTGGTGATCTTGATGATGATAGGCATCATAGTTTACGCATTGCCAGATGTAGAGGGAGGCAAGTTTCCAGTCGCTATGACTGGAGTTTTGATAGATATGATTGAGCGACAGACAGTGTTTACCTAGGCACCAGTCTTTTTAGCCCAGGTATACAGAGAGCTATGGGGCATTAGTCAGCGGTGACGGTATAGCTTGTGTGTCAGCCACCTCCTGCATTGCTGGGCTTATGAGCACATCATGGTCACACGACCTCTCGGCCTCCCAGTGGTGATACATGTTGGTTTTAGAGCTGGATTTAGGTGGTGGCACGAGGTGATGGCACAGACGTGGGTGGATGGAGTGGTCAGAGATATTGACCACTACAGAGGGGTACTAGAGGCCTTGATTGTTGTAGATATCATCAAGAGACCGTACCTAGTGTATCTAGCATTCAGAGATTAGGGAGAGCAGCTAGTTGGGACTCAGAGCATGTGATGGGTTAGAGGCAGGTGAGCTGGTGAGCTTGAGAGGATCCTAGCAGAGAGAGTGCGGCACTAGTACGGGCTGCTACAAGATGTACCTCCCGTGTTCCTGCAGTACAGGTGGGATGATATTGAGGCAACGCTCCCATTGCTAGAGGAGATAGAGGGCCCTAATTTTGAGGAGTTACCAATAGGCCTCAAGATAGTAGACCTAGGATGTTCAGAGGCCTACTCGACATGGTGGGTAGGTCAGTATACAGGGGTGCAGGCGGGACCACAACTTGATCTTCAGGCAATGATCAGGGACAGAGATACGACGAGGTAGGAGAGAGATGCTGCCACCCAGGAGAGGGATGTAGCCCGAGGATGTGTGACCATTTTGGAGAGCCAGGTCAGAGGTTTATAGGAGGAGATGGTAGGGTTGATAGGTTGAGTGGCTGCTTTGATAGGGCAGGTCACTATTTTGTAGAGTTAGTTGGCCATAGCCCAGGCACAAGCATCGATAGGACAGGGCTTGAGAGGATAGGGTTCGATGTAGTATCCACTTTAGCAACCAGTTCAACAGCCCACATAGTTAGTGTTAGTGCAGCTAGGGTTTTCACAGCCACAAGGTTTAGTGCAGGGCACGACAGTAGGTCTGATGGGTCCACCACAGACTGTATCTCTAGTTAGATACAGTGATGTGTTGGATGAGATCGCGTATTATGAGAGGGCCATCAGGGGGTTCCCTCAGATACAACGATACTCTGAGATGAGGGTAGAGTAGAGTCGACAGAGGTCTATGTCTCGAGCGATGGCTTCTGGGTCTCGCAAATGACACAAATCAGAGGGGGGAGAGGATACAACATCTTCTCGGCCACCACCACCACCACCATAGCCACAACCTTGAGGGTAGATTATGATATTTATGTATATACTGGCTTGCGAGCCATTGATGTGAGATGTATGAGAGAGAGACAAAGGCACAGATTGTGTGATTGTATAAAACATTGTTATATATATATGATGTGATTTTGATCATTGATGTGTTATGAAAAATGCTATGGATGCATTTGTATGTTATTTTGATTTGATCTATGTTTTGATATGATGTTTAGGATTATGATGCTGAGATTATTGTGTTTATATGATGATGGATGTATGATTAGGATTAATGATTAATGATATGGATGAAAATGATTAATGTTAATGATTATGAAAATATGTGATTGTTTGTGATGTGATTGGCAGGTGACAAAAGAATGTGATGGAAGAAATGCGATGAAGGAATGGCTGAGCTAACCCCAGAAGACCCCATGTCAATTGAGTGCTACCTACATAGCCCCTATCATTAGGTCCTCAAGCCAATGTAGTTCTCCCAAGAGGGAGGAAAAGAATTGAAGTGGTTGCTATTGGTCATGATAATGATATAGCACTTCCCATATGTTTGAGGGTACATTCTTTGAAATGATGAGGAGAAGATGATGCTACAGCCTTTTCCAAATGGTGTATTCTGTAACATTGGTCAGGGTTCTTCATCCCTAGCAACTATCCATATTCATGATAGATGAATGCTAAAAATGAATTGCAGGTTGATTTATGCTTCAACAAGTAATGGTTTATGCTTGACATAAATTGTGTGGTTGATAGTTTCCATGTGTATTGATGTCTATGGAAACCAAAATGATTAGGCTATGTGAGTGGTTTGAAAAGAGTCAGGTTGAATTGTGTGGACAAATGATGTGGTTAAATGTGACCAAAGTGTAGGTAGAAAGTAAAAGGCATAAGCGCCCTTTCATTGACAAGGACCAAAATGACAGCATAGTAAGGGGTTGTTAGAACCAAGATCCCCATTCATGCATTGCATCATTGACCATGAGTTGTGTTAGAGTGGTAATCAAATCACTTCGACATTAAAGTGAGCTCAAAGTCCCTTGAGTAGGTGATGTGATAGGAGGAGAGGGTAACCTATTTTAAAGTAGGGATAACTTTGCCCCTTTTATAGGAGACCCTGAGACAACTACAAGTTAAGTCCATGACCCATTTTTTTTGGTGCAGACTAATCGATGCGAGAAGTCTACATAGAGATGTCATCTTATTTTGTGGTCATTTGTGAAGCTAATCGATGCAGGGAGCTAAAAAAAGTGCTATTTGTAGCAAGATTTTGTCATAGCCATCTTTCGAGGGAGTGGTCTAAATTTGGCTTTATAAATTTAAGGGCTTTTGAATAGCTGTCCTTCGAGGGAATAGTCTATTAGCTACAACAATGATAGTACAACTGTCCTTCGAGGGAGTAGTCTGCTTTTTGATTTGGTTTTGTGACCTTGGATATTTTGACATCTTGATTTAGTTTTGACAGAATGTTGAGTCATGGACAAGACTATAGAAGGTCAAGGGCTCCCTTTTATTAGGATGAAACATCCATACGTCATAAAAGGGTTATAGAGGATTTGTTAAGGGAAAAAGGGTGGAAAGGATTGAGGATTAAAAGGGCAGGGATTGCTTAAGGGATGAGTGCAAGTTAAATGTCAAGTGGATGAGTACTCGGCTAATAGTGGAATGGTCACAGATGCAAAGCATTAAGGGGTTCAGGTTCTGGTCGGCATTCAAGAGAAGACAAATGATAAGTCCCTAATCCATACTTGTGCGTGATGATATAAGGTTTGAGCCAATTAGGAGCAAATTTGCCTCTTTTACTCCATTCCATATTGTTCACATGTTGGTTCTCTTTGATGATGAGGTCTCCTATATTGAAATCTCTTTCTCTCAGAGTTTTGTTATAGGCTTGTTTGATGCGATTTTGATAGACATGGAGATGGTTGAGGGTAGCAATACGACGTTCATCGAGTAACTCAAGTTGAGCTAATCGATCTTGATGAAAGTCATCGTTAGAAAGAATGTCATGGAGAGAAATGCGAAGAGATGAGATCTGTACTTCGAGAGGTAAGACAACCTCTATTATATACACTAGAGAGAAAGGGGTAGCCCCTGTAGAGGTTTAGATACTAGTGCGGTAGGCCCACAAAGCGAAGGGTATGTGAACGTGCCAATCTCTTCCAGTGTCGTTGACCACCTTCATGAGAATTTTAGTTAAGATTTTGTTAAAAGCCTCAGCCTGCCTATTTGCTTATGGGTAGTAAGGTGAAGAAAAGCTGAGTTTAATGCCAAAGGAGTCATAAAGTTTTTGGACAGTTTTGTTTTTAAAAGACTTTCTGTTATCGGTGATGATTTTGTGAGGTACACCAAAATGACAGATGATGTGGGTGTTGATGAAGTCAACAATCTTGTCAGCTTTTGTGGAGACAAGAGGAATAGCTTCCACCCATTTAGTGAAATACTCAGTGGCAGTGATGATGGACTGATGACGAAGAGACGAATGAGGGTTAATCTCGCTGATGAGATCTAAGCCCCATTGTGAAAAAGGCCAAAAATCCTGAGTGACTTGTAAGGCGTGACTAGGGAGATGAAGCAAGTTAGCATGCTGCTGACACTTGATGCAACACCAAACATAATCACTATAGTATTGATGAAGATTGGGCCAATAATAACCCAGGCAAAGGATGCGCTTGGCAACCGAGTTACCACTGAAGTGTTCACCACAAATCCTGTCATGGGCTTGTTTAACAGTATGAGAGGCTTCAGTGGAGTTTAAACAGTGAAGAAGAAGGCCATCAAAACCTCTTTTATAGAGAAGGCCCCCTAGCATGGTATAGCGAGTAGTGCGCTTGATGAAAGCTCACCGTGCATTGTTAGAGAGGTTGGGAGGAATGATAGAATGAGCCAAGTAGTCCTCAAGTTGTTTATACCATACATCTTGTGAACTAGAGTCTATGGTGTGGACGAGGTTGTTGTCAGTGGAAATGTATGAAGGCAATGGCACACGATGTACCATGACATAAATTCTTGATGAGGATGATGATGAAGAAGGAATATGCGAGGCGAGGGAATCCATGGTGTCAACAAACTTATTCGTAGATCGAGGAACAGTCTACAATAAGTGATGATCGAAAGATGCTAGAAGAGTGTCAACACGGTGCTTGTACCTTTGTAAAATTTTATTTTTACAAAGATATGAACCATTGATTTGATTGACGACAAGTTGTGAGTCATCGAAGATGTTGATGGTCTTGATATTTAAAGAAAGGGCAGTTTGAAGTCCCAAAATTAAGGCTTCATATTCGGCCATATTATTGGTACATTCAAAGTTGAGTTTGAAAGACAGGGGCATGGGTTCACCTTCATGTGGGATGAGGATGACCCCCGCACCCCCATCGAGTTGACATTTGGAGCCGTCAAAGAACATCATCATTTGGTAGAATGTGTCATCAGTTGAGAGAGTGGTGATAGATTCATCAGGAAACTCACACTGAGAAGGTTGATTGTGGGGAAGAGGGGCATCTGCTAGTTGGTCAACGATTGTTTACCCCTTTATAGATTTTTGCTGGACAAATTCTAAGTCAAACTCAGCAAGAAGCATGAGCCAACGATCCATACGCTGGTTTTGATATGGCTTAGAATGCATGTATTTAAGAGGATCAGTGTGAGTGATGACAAAGGTTTTGTGATTAAGAAGATAGTGACGAAGCTTGGTAGTGGCAAAGACTAATGCCAAACAGAGTTTCTCGATATGAGTATACCAAGTTTCATAGTCGACAAGTGTTTAGCTTATGTAGTAGACCGCTTTCTCACAGTGTTGCTCGTCTCGATGCATGATCATGGCACCTAACGAATGATTGGTTGTTGAGATGTAGAGGTAGAAGGGTTGGTCGTCTTTTGGTGTAATAAGGACTGGTGGAGAGACCAAATAGCATTTGAGGGCTTTAAAAGCCTCTTGGCAATCTTTATCCCATTTAAAGGAGACGTCCTTCTTGAGGAGGTGATGAAAGGGTTGGCAGCGGTCAGAAAGCTATGAAATGAAGCAGCAGATGGATTGGAGCTTCCCTTGTAGACTGCAAAGTTGCTTAAGATTAGTTGGAGGTGGCATTTCGAGGATAGCATAGATTTTGGCAAGATCTATCTCGATGCCACGAAGAGAGACAATGAATCCCAGGAGCTTTCCTGAGAGGACCCCAAAGACACATTTCTTGGGGTTAAGATGGACATTATATTGAAGAAGGTGAGAAAAGATGATCTTGAGGATAGTCAAATGGTCACGATGAAGCTTAGACTTGCCAAGCAGGTCATCTACATAGTCCTCCATGATTTTATGGAGGAGATTGTGAAAAATGTAAGTCATGGCACATTGATATGTAGCACCTACATTTTTCAGACCAAAAGGCATGACCCAATAACAGAAAGTTCCCCATGGTGTAATGAAGGTAGTTTTGTGCTGATCTTTCAGTGTAATCAGGATTTGGTTATATCCTAAAAATCCATCCATGAGTGATAACGTCTCATGACCAGCTGTAAGATCAATAAGTTGGTCAATGTTTGGAAGAGGAAAGTCATCCTTGGGACAAGCTAGGTTAAGGTCATGATAGTCTGTGCAAATCCAGATCCCCCCAGTCACCTTGGTGATAGGAACAATGTTAGAGACCCACTGCAGATAATCGATGGGTTGGATGAAGGAGACAGAAAGAAGGCACTGAAGCTCCTCTTTGACAAGAAGCAAAACATGAGGATGCATTTTGCAAAGCTTTTGCCTAACAGGCTTAGCCTTTGGGTTTGTGACGATGTTATGAGTGGCAATGTTAGGGTCGATGCCAGGCATGTCAGCGTAGGTCCAGGGAAAGGCTTTGTGATTGTCTGAGAGAAATGTGGTATAGTCGATCTGCTCTTGGGTGTCTAAAGATTGACCAATCTTTAAGACATGAGGAACACCAGAAGATGAAAGGTTAATGTCAATGGTTGATTCATTTAACATAACCTGCATTTCAGAAAGGAGGGAGCGCTGAATGAAAGAATCATTGGCACCCATATAGGTAAGAATGGCATCATCATCTATGCAGTGAGCAGTGTTGATGGTTGTCGATTCATCGTTTATCATGCTGGGATAAACGAGAGGGAGAGACCTGGGAACCCCATTGAGTTGATAGGTTAGGGGTTCCAAGTGGATGGTGTTTATGCAAAAAAAAACTAGGAGGGATGGAAACTACCAACTCTGTAGGTGAGGATGGAAGAATAGGTTAGTCTAGAAGAGATTGGTCGATGGTGGGTTCAGGGCAAAGGTTTGCAGAAGCCTCAGTGGGTTCTTAGAAACCCAGTCCATATCATTTCTTGGCATTATCATCATTGGGTGGTTCGATAGGCCGATGGGATCCTTGTTCGTAGTGCCCAAAGCCAAAACCCTTCCATGCACACCTATAAAGGTAGGTATGTGCAAAGGTGGGGTTGCCAAGAAAGGAGAAATTGGATGTGAATAGTTGAGGTGAGGAGGAAGGATTTGAGTCAGTAGGAGCTTGATCCAACCCCCCATAGACGAGATTGGTTTGAAGGCTAGGAAGACCATAAAGAATGACCATTCTGATCTGATAGTCATAGCTTGGATTTTGATGAAGCTGTCCATACTCTTGAGGAGTCTGGAACATGTCTAGAGTAAGTAGGTGATATTCCCCCAGTGAAAGTCTTTGGAAGATATCATCCATGGGGTCGTTGGTTGTTAATTGAGAAGGTGATGTGATGGCAACCGTTGTTTGTGTATTAGTTGACGCTTTCGTGGATGGAGACAATGTTTGGGTTGGTGCCTTGAGAGGAATAAGAATGTCATCTGGTCGATAAGTTGTGTTACAAGTCATAAAAGGGGATGGGTCGGCAGGAATGACATGGACTTGTTTGTTGTGTTCAAATTTGACACAACGGTGAAGTGTTGAAGGGACGCAAGCCATGGAACGGATCCAGGGCTGTCCTAATAACATGCTATATTGGAATTCTCCCTCAATGATGTAGAAGAGCTTTGGGATTGTGCATGGACCAACGTGAATATGGAAGACAACAGTGCCAATAGTGTTAGCGGTGGTGTCATTAAAGGATCTAAGGATTGTGTCAATTTTTGACATGCAATTCTTGGGAAGAGCAAATTGATCAAAGGCATGGGTAAAAATGATATTAATGCTAGCACCCCCATTAATCATAACTCATTTAATATGGGTTTGATCAACGTAGGCTGTGATGAAAAGAGTAGCATCCTGATCTTCCAAGGTAGAGGTAGGAATTTCAGAATCACTGAAAGTGATAGAGGTGATGGGGGATAAAGAATGGACTAGGGTAGCTAGTGGTTGAGGGTCTTCAAGTTAGACCTCCACTGCCTGTATGGCTTTGATTAGAGCTTGACGATGCTGGGGGGAGCTTTGGATAAGGTCATATAAGGTCATCTTCATAGGCGTTTGGTGAAGTTGTTTTATCATAGAGTCTTTGATTGCCTCTAAAGAAGGGGGTTGGGATGCACCTAAGATAGAAATCTTGGGTTTTGGTGGTTAAGGTGACTGGACAAAAGGATAGGTCCAAGGAATAGTAGCTTTTTCTTTTGCCTTGTCCTTTTGTGACCTAGTGGTTATGTGGATAGCATTGATTTCAAAGATAGGAGGTGAAGAAGGGGTTATGGCCTGCTAGTGAGATGTTGATGTGGTTGAAGAGGTTGGATGGGAAGGTGTCAAGGGTTGGCCAAGAGTGTCCTCAAGGAGAAGAGTGTCTTTCTCCATATAGCGGTGAATGACTACCTTGAGGGCACAACAAGTCTCGGTATTGTGTCCTGGTGTATGATGGTATAAGCAAATCTTCATATTGTCAAACCAGGAAGGTTTTGCCCCGAGGGGTTGGAATGACTTGATAGATGGAAGGGTTATGCTAGAAGTCTACAAAAGTTGGCGTAATATCAAAGCATATGAACCTACTAAGGGGTCTGTGCTTGTTGATGCCTGATGCCTTGGTGACTTTTGCTTGGGAGGTGTTGGAGAGGCTTCCGTACCACCTTTTGGGTTGGTGGTGCAGCCACATGTGAAGACGGCACTTTATTCATGAGAGGTGCCAAATTTTTGATAGGGGGTAGACTTGTGGTGGGCAAAGGAAGTAATGGAGGTAATTTGTGTTGGTTAAGGGTCAGAGTAGGGAGCACTCTGATTAGGGTAGAAGGATGAGGGCCTAAAATGGAGGGTAATGTTGATGGTGGAGGAGGAGTTCGCTTCTGTGGTCTGGCAGTCTTCTTCGACTTGGTTGGAAGACTACTATTGGTCGAGGTGTGGTCTAAGTCCACCTTCACTTGTGGGTGAGTGAGGGTAGAGACAGGGCAAATGCCGAGTGACTTGATCAGTTTAGATGGGGTAGATGTAGGTTTAGAAGCGGGAGTCTGGTCTTTGTTGAGAGTCTTGGGAGATTCTGCATTGGGAGGATTGGCAGCATGAGACGAGAGGGCATGGGGATGTTGAAGAGCTTTAAGACACTCCCACAATCCCTGATGCTCCACTTTCCTTGAAGGGAGAAGTTCAATTTTCTCCACTAGTCGAGAAAATGGTTGAGAAGATGTTGGATGAGGTTTGGGTCCTTGAGAAGATGTGTTAAGTGTGGCAGTAGTCTCAGACCCAAGGTGTGTGAGAGTTATAACTGGATTGTCGTTAGTCAAAGAAGATGGAGAGTCAGGTTCTTCTCTTGGTGGAGAATGAACTGGAGAATGTGGCTCCTCAAGCGAGTAAAGGGCAGGGATTATGGTGCCCTCCACTTGTGGTCGAGGAGTAGGTAAGGTCAGGTCCTCCATAGGTAGCAGAAAGGAGGATGGTGAGACTGGTGGTGCCGATAAGGTTGAGGCATCCTCCAAGATGAGAGAGGTTGACAAAGAACTAACCAGGGAAAGAGGTTCATCCACACGTGATGGACTGATAGATGGACTAACCTCTTGAGGTTGGTCGGAGATGAAGGGCGAGATCGTATTGACTGTTTGAATGTTGTGTTCATGAGTGTTGTCTATCAAGGTCTGGACGTTGTTTTGGGTTGGTGGATGATTGGGGAATGGTTGCTTGAAGATATCGATGCCCTGATTAGGGGGTGCATTGGGATTGTCTAGGATGAGGTCACCCTTTTCAAGCATGTCTTGGATTATGTTTTTAAAGTTTTTGCAGTTTCTCGTGTCATGACCTTTGACACGGTGGTAATTGCAGAAGTCATTTTCCCTATACCACTCAGGGATGGCATGTGAGGGATCAAATTGTGGAGGTGGTCAGATCTGGGGGAGATTGAGAACCCCCTGTCTAACAAGTTTTTCTAGCATAGACGCGTATGATTCTCTGAGAGGAGTATACTATCATTGTACGTATCTCTGCTGGAATTGGTAGGTGGCACTCTGAGATGTGGATGGCTCAGGTTGATTGGTTGAAGAAGACGAAGGTCTAACGACTATAGCATTAGTTGAAGCTTTAGACTTAGGATTGGATGATGAAGGTTTAGAAGAAGAGGAGTCATTGATCTTAGAGTTGGGATTCTTGCTCTGCAACTTGACTTTATTCTCCTCGATGGCACGTAATTCAAGTTTGTGGGCCATCGTGAAGGCTTCGTCGAAGGTGTGGAAGGTCTGAACCTGTAAGGTGGAAGAAATATGTTTGGCATAGGCTCGAGAGAAAAGTTCAATAAGTTTGGGTTAGGGTAAGGAAAAGGAGAGTTGATTGATGAGGCCTCTCCAGCGAGCAACGAAGTCAGCTATAGATTTGTCCTTGAATTGGTAGATAGTATAGAGGTTCGTGATCGAGACCTTCTTGGTGATGTTAATGGAGAAGTGATCAAGAAAGAGCTGGGCCAACTGTGTAAATGTGAAGAGGGAATGGCTAGCAAGAGAGCTGTACCAGTCAAGCGTAGCACTAGAGAGAGACATAGGAAACGTGTGTAAAATCAATGCATCATCATGGGCAATAAGGTAACAGGCATGTCTGAATGCCTGTAAGTGCTGCTGTGGGTCTTCCTTGCTTTGAAAGCGAGAAAATTTGTGAAGCTCCCACTGGTTGGGGTATGGCCTAATCGGGACAGAAGGATGAATGGGCTCATTGCAAATTTGTTCGTATGAGAGAGCATTATGTGAGCCAGAAATGGAGGTCTCTAGGCTAGACATCTTGTCTATCAGCATTTTGATGATATCTGCTGACGGATTGGCGGGTGGAGCACCCCCTAGATTATAAGGTGCTTGAAAGATATTGAGAGGGGAATATGACGTGGTTGGTTGCATAGATGCAACATATGGGTAGCTAGTTATCGAGGTGAAAGTTGAAGCCAAGGGTATTTGTGTTATGGGGTTGGTAGGCACAAGTTGGATAGGGGCCGTCAAAGATGGTTGAGGAGTAGCCACACTTGTTGAAGGGTAGACAGTTACTCTTGTGTTGATAGGTGCAAGAGTAGGGGGGATAGAGACCACTAGGTTTTGGAAAGGTGTAGGGTTTGGTTGAGTATTTTGAGGTTGAGGGGGTACCGGAACCCCCATGGAGGTAGGTCTAGAAGGAGAGGTTAAATTTTGAAGGTAGGACACAGTTGGGTTATTAGTCGAGGTGTTGGCCTGATTGTCTATAGGTTGAATTGTAGATGCTATTCATGTGATCCTTGTCTCAACTAAGGAAGTTGGCATCCCATAGATTGGGTTGCCTAGGGAGTCTCGTGTTTGGCTATGCATGAGATAGTGCTACAAGGCTTTGACGTTGAGGTCCAAGAATCATGTGAAATCTTGGTCCCCTTCTGGGACAATAGGAGTCTGGGGTGGGGTTGGGCGAGTAGGAGTTATTTCAGTCTCTGAGTGGAACTCCATTATAGGACTAGTTATGGATGGTGAAGGTGGAAGCAGTTGTTTCCTAGCGTGGTTAAGAAGAGCCTTGGTTTGACTGTGTGTCAAAACCATTCAAGGCAAGAAAGGGTCAGGTTTTAAAAAACTATGTTTTTCAGTCTCAAAAAACTAGAATGAATGTTTAGACAACAAGAAAGTTGGATTTTAAACTTGCTATTTTTGGGAAAAAAGATGGGATAGTGATCGAATTCGGTACAAAAACTGATGTCGATGAAGAAGTCTGTCGATGTCAGTCAGATAACTGATGCCAGTGGATAAAAGTTGCTGACGTCGATTTACAAAACCGATGTCAGTTAGTGTTTTCCAGAAACTCAGAAAAAAAAAGTTTTTGGAAATAAAGAAGACGTCCTTACCAGCTCAAAAAAAATAGATAAAAATAGAAAATAAGATGAAGACAGGCAGATCCTAAGTGTTAAATCCCTAGAAATAATTTTATTAGGATCGTGTGGCTTATGCCTTAAAGTGATGTTTGGGGAGGTTGGCTGTTAGAAGGGTCCTAGAAGAGGTAGTCTAAAGATGGTTTTAGGTATGTTTAGGTGCTCAAAAGTCTATGTTAGGTTTTGTACTTGGCCTGGTGCTAAGGAGCAAGCTCCCCTCACTTCACAATTCTAGTGGTAAGTTGGTCTCGCTTAGCCAAAATATACTTTCCCTATAGATTAGACTCTACTAGAGAACAGAGTGGGCTTTCCCCTTGGTGGTGAAATCCAAGTAGGATCGCCAAGATGGGTAAAGTATCTGCTGGGTGATGAAATCCTAGCCGGGCCTTATCTCAAGTGAGTTTGATGTTTAATTTAGTGCACGTGGTTTGGTTGTGTAACATCAAGTGATCTACGATTAATTCAATATGTGGTTTATTAATTACTAAGTGTGGACTAAGAAATGCAAGCAAATAGAAATAGAATGTAATATATTTTTAAGCCCCAAGTCAAAATGTTAAGTTGGAATGAAAATAAGTTGAGAAAGGGTAAGAAGAATATGATTTTTGACTAGTCTAAAAATGCAAGAAAAGAAAGAAAAGTTCTTTTTATTCCTGCTTATGATGTCTTTTAGAAAAGAAGAAAGAGGTGAAGAGGGAGAAACCTAATGCACCTAAATGAAAAAAAGAAGGAAAGGAACCCAAGGAAGGCCCTAAGGGTCCCACCAGGTGTGCCAGAATGTTTCTATGCAATTTCACTTTCACATTCAAAAGAGAGAAAATGAGAAACTTAAGGAAATGTTCAAGGCTTGTATGTACCTGGATGTAGTCTATGCACCGTAATCCAGACATTATGAGAACTCGTCTTTGGTTGTGGAGGATGACACCTGAAAGAGACAGACTCTAAAACATGAAAAATGTTAGCTGATAAGAGGGTGGATTGCCAAGAAAAAGCTTGGTCCTAGAAGCGCTAAGGCTTCTTGGAGGATGATAATCCACTGTTTAAAATAGAATATGATAGAGACAAAAAAGAGAAATAATAAAAGACTGAAAAGAAAGAACTGAAAGCAAATGCATACCTGATAAGTTGCAATCTGCTTAACATAGTCGCCGATAGTGGTGATATTGTCGACATCGGTCAGGAAGTCACCGACATTGGTTAGACTGCCAACGTCGATAGGGGAAATGGATGAGGTGGGTCAGGGTAATGACCAGGGATGGGTTATAGGTCTGGTTTTTGGTCTGCAGAATGGACTGTGGTCTTATTTGGGGGTCTGAGGGTCTGTGAGGGATTCAAAGGGACTGCTTGGGGTCTAGGGGACTGAGAATGTTGTCAGGAAAAGGGGTAAGGGGTAGGAAAAAGGCCTTTCAGCCTTTTCATAAAGCAATTTAGTCAGGTTGATTAGATTGGTCTTAATATGGTCTGTAGGTCTCTGATAGCTTGTGCTGAGTTGATTGGATAGAGGGTGTTATCTAAAGAGAGACTAAAGGAGTATCAGAGGCAAAGAAAAGGGAATAAGGGGTGAGAGAAGGCTTTTCAGCCTCTCTGGGAAGAACAAGGAAGGTTGGGTCAAGGATGCTTGGAATAAATGATAGACAATATGCTAATATATTTGAAATGACACTAAAATGAAAACAGTACAAATACTTAGCTGTGATACGAGTTGGCAAAGGTGCAGAAGTTGTGTTTCAGTTGTCGCTGGTGATGGAGATATCATGCAATCCCTAATGTCTGATGCAAGACCTCAGTGCCTAGAAAATGCTGTCAAGAATGCTGATCCCTGTAAGAACACCAAGAAGCCAGAACATTAGAAAGCAAAAGCACAAGAACTTGGTTTCACCGGAAGAAGATTCAAGATTCCTGATTAGCTCCAGAGATTAACAATTTGTGATTAGATTCGTCAAAGGGTTAGAAAATTGGTTTAAGTATAACCGATGTCGGTGATTCTGTCAGCATCGGCCGACATTTGACCAACGTCAGTGGGTGGAGAACGGGTAAAAGAGCCACCAAGCCCATTCTCCATCCGCCAAGTGCACTATCCGTTGGAGAATTGTCAAAGGTTGGGCTAAATACGCATGAGAGTTGGTTAGGCAGTTAGAGAGAAGTAAGAATAGGTCTTGGGTGAGTCATAGGGTGGGAAATAGTCCAAGGCGAGGTGTCAGACAAGGTGTTATAGGTGATGTTTCAAAGGGGAGGATATTAATAATAAATTATTATTTTTAAATTAGTAAGTGCATGGTTTAAGAATGGGTTAAGAATGGACCAAGGGGGAAGGTGACCAAGGGTTAGACACGATTTCGGTGTCTACAATAGAATAAAGGGAATATCACCTATTATCTAAAAAAAAGAATATATGATAAGATTAATTAGGTTATGGAGACCTTCTGTACTTATTTTTATGTTTTTATCACATCATTGGTACCTCTAAACCTTCCAAAACCTAAGATGGACCTTTAGAATGTTGATTGTGTGTAGAATTTTGAGTATGAACTATAGGTTACTTTTGAGGACTAAATATTACCCTTTATCCATATGATGGGAGTCATATATAATGGTCCTACCATTTTGGGGTTTCTTACAAACATTTTCGTGATCCAAGTTTAGCCAAAACCCTTTCAATACTCACCTTTCTCTTGGCAATTCTAGGTTATAGTCAACACTGACTATATTACTTACTCCAAAACACCATACCTATAGGTGAGCATTTGTATCTTGGACCTTACACACTACCTTGAAATAATTATTGAAGACTTTTATCACTTTAAAGTCACTAAGGAGTAGCCACATCATGCATATGTTAGGCCAATCACTAAAGTAGTCATTCTTTAAATCATTATCATGCTATAGTTGATTGTAGTTGATTATTTTTAAGCAAAAATGGGTCCTATAGGTGTATATGCAAGATTTGAAATCTGTGTTACACATCTAGGGTCATTTTAAGGTCTTTATAATCATATAAAATGACAAAATGTCTCATTTTTGAAAGTTTTCACCTCTAGGTTCCAAGGTGAGCACCTACCATCAAGTTGTAGGTGAGCTTTTTAGGGCAAGGTAGACATGTAGGTGGTGGTGTAGGTCTATAACTTACAATTAAATTCTTATTAAATATCCTTGAATCAATAATTTGTATCTCACCTTCATATAAATACTTGATATAAATTATATGCTCCTTCCTACTTGAATAAGGATCAAAAGGTCATTTGGATTTCTAACACTATAGTAAACATTAAAAGTTTACAGTGAGCAAATACATAGATTTGAATCCTTCTAGCATGGAAGCCTATTGTCCAAATCACTCACATTATTTTGCAATTTGTTACCCTATATGATATATTCATGATGGAACACTTAGGATCTATCTATACTTCCTACTATATTTTTCCATGATAGCTCCAAAAGTACATAGGGTTTTGTTTTGGAGTTTTTAAGGAAACCTATCCCTATAGCTCATTCTCCACAAATAGACTATGACTCAAGTCTACTTATCATTATATAAACCCCACTATTTACTATTATGGTGACTTCATCACTCTAGTATGTTAATCAAAGTCTCAAACATGTTTAAACATCCCTACGCAACAAATTCAAGCTTCTGTGAGGCACACCTATAGGAGTAGATTAGTGTTGTAGGCCTATGTGCATATGAAAAATAGTCATCATAGTTATTTATATGTCACTTAGGGAGGATTATATTTATTTATCAAATTTTAATAATATATTCAACACCTATTTGAATCTTTATCATACCTCCATGAATATTCTGAAGACTTTCATACACAATGACTGTAGAGGAAAAATTGTAGGAAGTTGACTATGTGAAACATTCTTGACTACAAATTTATGGATGATAGCTTGTGAGAATAATATTGGAAGGATAAGGGATCAAAAATAATTGATAAGTATGAAATATATTACCTCTCATTTATTTTTAACCATTATAGAGAAGAAAACCTTCTACAATTGATGAAGCCCAATTGTAAGTCCACTATTGATATTAATCTACAAATTAAACAAATTGAGCTTATCAAATCACCTCTAAATATCAAAATAAATATGAAAAACATGAAATGAGTAATTTAATATATTTTAGAAGCAATTTCATCAGTTGGACTATATAGGCTAGTTTAAATAGGAAGAAAACCTTCAAGGTGTGGGCAGTAGCCAATAAAATGGAATAGTTAACTTATTAAGAATGGTTCATAAATCATAGGTAGCCATTATTTAAAATATTTACATGAAAATTACTTAGACCAATTTTAATATCCAACACCAATATCATTTGACATGGAACCTCTCCTACTAGCCATAGCATCAAAAGACATGTTAACTAGTTTTGTATGCTTAGTGGAGAGATGGAGAAGACAAATGGTTTTGGTCTATTTTTGGTACTTAAAAATTATATCAAGAATTTAAATGGAGTCATGGAATCTAAAATTTCATTTCATGAGGTTTCCACATGTAACATACTCCCCCATAGGCTGTATAACTTCCAAAACTCCCCTTTTTCAATTATTTTCTTGATTTCACTTAACAAGTACAAGTTTTTCAATTAGTATTGACAAGGACTGATAGGTTATAACATATGGGAAGATTAAAGTAATTTTATAACACTTAGACACCTTATAAAACCATACCACCTTCATTTATGACCAAAATATGCCCCTTAAATGACATAGAATGACTTAAGATCAAATGTGACCATGACCAAGGCTAGTAACACATTAAATCACATATAAAGACCATGACATGACCTATAACATGATCATAGTTCCATATACAAGTTTTGGACTATAATGGGTTGACCTATTTTGACTTATGGTCAAAATAGTCAATAATAACATTGGCATGATAAAGTATCATAGATAAGGATATTCAAATACACATTTTCTAAGAGGTTGGTTTTTGATGATGATATCATTATTATTAGTATTATAAGATAACATTTTTACTTTGATAAGTGACACTTTTTTCTTGATTACTCTTATAATACTCATCATAAACATAATAAAAGTAGTAGGAATTTTTGAGATTTGTAAAGATGTAATCATTTCTTGTAATTCACCCTCTATTTGGAATCTAGGAATAATAGATGTCTGTTAATTATGAAAAATTTGTTTGAGATTTAAATTATTTGAAAATTTTGAAACCTTTGGTAATTGAAGTTCATTTGAAATATTTAGAAATTTTGGCAATGGTACTTTCATTGGGCATTTTAGAACTTTTGGTAATGGTATATGTTGACATAAAATATGAATTTGTTAGTTGTAGATGGTTTTATGTTATATATGTTAAATCTAATGATACTAATGTATTGCAAGGGTTAGTATTGGTAATATTCCTTAACATTCACTTTAAAAAATAAGTATTGCCTATATTTACAATATTTCATGCATAGTAAATAGAACATTATATATCCTACTCTACTCTTCTCTTTTATAAATAGTGATATAACCATTAGATTAAAATATTCATATTCTCTCTATTCTATACCACAATTACACAGGTTAATCTAATCTATAAACCTTTGTTTAAATTATTTTTTCTTCATTATTATATAAAATAAACTACACAAAATGTAAAGTAAGATTCAAGGTTTTTAGGATTACCTATGAATGGAAAGATTGTCCACCATTTATCTAGTGATGTAAGAGATCCTTTTTGTATTAGAAGGACTAACTTCACATAATAGATAACTCAAAAAAGATAGATTAATAGGATATATGAGTGTGTTATCAGGTACTAGACTAGTCCTAGTAAGTGTACACTTCCTAATAAGGATTTCATTCTAATTTCTAATAACTCAAGTGGATAAATTTAAAAAATGAAATTACAGTAAGAACATAATGATATAGATAAGAAAATTAAATGAGTTAGATTAATTTACATTCATTGCATGGAGATTATTAAAGCAAACATTCCAATAATCTTTAGTTGAATATTCCTCATCTTCTATTGATTCTAGATGATCAGCAATAGATTCTAAGGTGGGGGAAAATATAATTTCACAAATTTCTAGTTTTAAGGAAATGTCACCTTGATCAGAGAAGAGAGGATGTGGGACTATGGGCAGATCTTGAATAGCAATCATGTCATGACTAGCTCTAGGTAGATTCATCTATAAGTAAAAAATCATGTCTTTAAGAAACAAGGGTCAAATATTAATTTTGATTAATAACTGAAAAGGGTTCAGGTTGTATACAAAATAATATTTTAGTATATATCGATGTCAATCTATAGGATCGATGCTAATTCAGGGAATTGGCATTGATTCTAACAATATGATAAAAAATCTAAGGATAGGGACCTAAATATGGGTTTTATGGGATTTAAGATGGTTTAGGATAGTTTAAGATAGTATAACAATGATAAACAACAAAATTAGACTATAAAATAGAATGAAAAATAAGTAGAACTACTAAAACAAAAAATGTACTTATTTTTATAATGCTTTGAATCTATAATAAACTACAAATTTAGTGAGAGGATTCTTAATATTTGGATGAGTTTTGATGGATTAACGTAGGGGTATGGATTCTAATAGATGAAAAATTACCTAACTAAAATTTTAGAGAAAATCCTCTAGCATTATAGTGTAAATTATGAGCACAGAAATTTAGTTGAATGTGGGGATCGATAATAATTTGGGGATAAATTTACCAAATTTTTTAATACCATTTAACCATGAAATTAAACTAAGACTTAATTTGTTTAAATGGATTTGGCATAATGAGGGAGTTTTTAGTGGTTAAAATAACTTACCTTTATTATGATTTGGGTTGATTCAGCTAGATTTTATAGTAGTTAATTAGTTAAATTAATTTACTTGAGTGAAAAAGTAATTAATAAAACTACTTATGCAGGGTAAAGGTAAAATGGTAACTGGGTAATTACATGGGATGAAATAGGTATGAACATGAAAAGGGACCTAATACCTATACTAACACAAATATTATTTTTCAAAATCTTAGTGCCTATATTTACCCCTTTTTATTGAGTGGTTTGTAATAACTTGCCATGAGACAAAAACTAAGGGAGTTATAATGCCCTAGGTTTATATGAGGAGGTATCCCCCCTCAAACTAGTATCTAGTGCTAGATGATGATATGGTGATGGGTTTGTAAATGAGGTGGTAATGGATAATTATATAGTAAATGATCATCGAATCTACAAAGATAATAATGAAGTACAATGTTTCACTAACAAGGCACATGATATAAAAATAGAAATTCCCCAATTAAAATAAGTAATTGATTGACATAACTATGAAAAAGTATGATCAATCAAATTTAATCAAGAGATAAATGGCTAGGATGGGTTGACCAAAGCATTTGGTGTGTTTTGTATGTGTGTGTTACCTAGAGATGATTATTCTCAAGATGAGGTACACTCATAGGATTTGTAGGGGATAAAATTTGAAATGAGTGTAGATCTTTCAAAGGTTTGAGACTAATAGGGGTTATATTTCCTCTAACCAATAATTCTAGGTAAAAATTAATGGGATAATTATATCAAAAGATAACTTAGGTAGCCTTGCATCAAGACTAGAGGGATGCAAAAAATTTATAAGTAGTGTAAAGAACAAGCCAAAAGGAGATAATTGACATTGATCCATAGGGATTAGTATCAATCACCTAGAATAAATTCTAATCTCAAAATAATTGATGCCCATCACAAGATCCTATAAATAGTATTCCTAATGTGTTAGGTGTTCATTTGCAATTGAGAATGTGTGAGTAAGAGCAAAAACAATTAACATATGTTTACATGTTTTGACTAAGTACAACCAATGGAGGATACTTGAAATATATAGAAGAGGTGATCATGATCTCATGATGAGGTAGGTTGTGATTTCTACTAAGTTTTTTAATTTCTTAAATTATTTCTAATTTTTTTGAATTTTTAAAATTATTTTTGAATTTTTTAGATTTTTTTAGAATTTGTTAGAACTTATCAAATTTTTAGATCTTTTATAATTAATCATATAGTAGTACATAGCTATTTATAAGGATCAATGTGGATAGTTATAGATCGATGTCGATCACCTCCTGATCATCACTGATTGACACAAGATCAACATTGATCCATAAGGATTGGTATCAATTCCTGAGGATTAGTGTCAATTTAAACTAGAGCAGGAAATAATGAGGGGAGTGTAAGAGTAAAATTACTAATGGATAATATAAAATTGAAGGGATGATCTTAGATCATGATGCAGGACTAGGTGATACCACTATTGGAGTGACTACACGACTATATGGGTGATGACAATTAGGAGCATCTAGAGGCTATTAGTTTTGGATTCTTACACTACTATCACTAGTACACAAAGATATGGGGCTATTGGTAGATTTTTTGGAGTGGTGGGATGTATCTATAGGAACCTTTTGGTTACCTACCAAGGATATTACCATGATGGTGGAGAAAATATACCACAAACTATGGCTACCAATATAGGGTACAATGATAGTACCAGTTGATGAGAGTGAATGTGCAGTGAAATTAACACAATTATATAAAGAGGATGCATTAGATATCAGATTAATTACTATGGGTTCAATGTTTGAGGGTTTATATGAGGAGGATATAGAGGGGTGACTATTTATGATTATGATGATGCTAGCCATCTCTTATTATGTATTATTGTATATAGGGGTGGTCAATTTCCTTATATCTTGATAGGTGTTGTAGTGGATATGTGGAAGCATTACACTGTATTTACATGGGATCTTAATCTTACTACACAGGTATACAAAGATATGTGGGGTTGGAAGACATAATTGAGGTTTAGTATGGATGTGACTTTTGTGTTATAATGTTAAGGTTATGAGCATATTAGGGTTGTGTGCCCACTTGGAACTATATGGGAATGATGACATCAAATAAGATTAAGTGTGGGATTATTTCAAAGGAATGAATACCTTGTCAGACCTTTCACTGATGGGGTGGTATGTGGCTTATCATATAATTAGTAGGTACTAGAGGGATTACCAGAGGGGGATGTGATTTGGAGGCCATATGTTGGGTTTTCAACATGGCCTAGGGTGGAGGGAGAACTATCTAAGAGATAACTAGATAGCTAGATATGGGATATGAGAGTGGAACACTTAGATTATTTTTAGTTTAAGAGGGTGAGGAGATAGTTTGGATTGGTTTAGTTATCCTAGATTCACCATAAATAGGAGATATGACATAGAGACTGGGTTGCCAAAGGTCTACTATACTGATCCAAATGTAGAACTATAGTAGGAGCCAATGACCATAGATGTAGATGATTTAGGATTTAATTTGACATATTAATTTTAGTAGGGGGATTAAAAAGGAATGAGTTATGATAGGGTATTTATAGCCTTAGAAGGATTCAAGATATGTGGATATGGAGGTGGTTGGGGAGGATGAGCCAATAGAGATAGATATAAAAGAGATTATTGTATAGAGTGATATACTAAGGGAAGAGAGGGATGAATTGTAGGGATAGGTGATCATATTTAAATAGACCTTAACATATCTATAAGGGTGCCATGATTCTTTACAAGTCTAGTTAGAGATATTATAGGGGTTCACAATCAAGTAGTGCAAGATCATGATAAATACAGGGCAAATAAGGATAGATTGAGGGGGTACCATGGTGGTTGTAGGGAAACCAGGCATATTAGGAGTAGTTCCTAATATAAGGCAATGATGGATAGTGATCTTGGACAATTATCTATAAGGCTAACCTTAGAACCTTTCATGTTGGCTTATCAATGTAAGAAGTCTATGATTTTAGAGAAATCTTATCAATGTGGGAAGCTTCCTTGGGATATTTTAGATTTTTTTTTCAAGGCTCCTTAGTTTTAGAGGTGTGAATTTTTTATTAAATTTATCAATGAAAGAATTTTTCTATTGTATTTAATTCTTTAGATATCCATTATTCAAGGGAGTGGTCTATAATTTAGGATATCTGCTCACATAATTATCCTTCGATAGAACATTTTATGATTTTTATGCCTTTTTTATTGATAGTTATCCTTGAAGGGAATAGTCTATAATTTTTCCCTTTTACTTTGATATATTTTTATCCCATATTATTGATTTTGAATTAAGGTAACAAAGGCTAGCTTAAAGTTGTTTACTTGAGATGATATTTCTGTCTTTACAATAAACATTTTTAGGTGTGAGATTTTTAAGAAATAATTATTTGGGGCTCATTATTATTATAGTTAGAGTTTATCCATTTATAACATACTATGAATAGAGTCAAGGTGTTCATATTTAAGATAAGGATAGGCATGATACTAAATATCCACATGATTCTTTATCATTATTGCATATTTTATGAGTGATAGGAGATGTGACTTTAGGTTGTTTTGAGACCAAAAGAAGAGAAACTATGCTGACTATAGTTTTTGTTATGTTTATTAACAATATAAATGGCATAGATGTAAAGCATTAAGAGGCTCACATTCTAGTATTAATTCAAAAGAGGCTAAACTATATGCCCTAGATCCATATTTATGAGTGATAATATATGGTCCAAGTCAATTTAGAGCAAATTTTATTTGATTACTTCTTTCCATATTTGTTACATGTTGATTTTATTTAAGGAAAAGGTCACCAATATTAAATTATAATTATTTTAGATTGATTATATATACATTTTATTATTTCTTGATATACATGGAGTTAGTTGAGGGCCATATAATAATGCTCATCCAAAATTTCAAGCTGTGCTAAACACTCTTGATGATAGTCCTATTTAGAAATGATGTCTCTAATAGAAATCTTAAGATAAGGAATCTATATTTTTATAGGGAGGATAACTTATATGACATAGACCAAAGAGAATGGGATGGTACCTATAGAGGTTTGAAAGCTAGTATAATAATCCCATAAGGCGAAGGGAATATGAAGATGCAAATTCTTCCCAGCCTCATTAACTAGTTTGATTAGTATTTTAATTAGGGTTTTATTATATACTTTAGACTATCTATTAGTTTATGGATAATAAGGTGAATAAAATCTTATCTTAATGTTAAAAGAGTCATAGAGTCTTTGGACTTGATTATTTAAAAAATATTGCCATTATCTGTAATGATCTTATGGGGGACACCAAAGTGACAAATAATATGTTGATTAATAATATCAATAATCTTTTTTACTTTGGTCAAAATAAGGGTAATATTCTTCACCCACTTAGTGAAGTATTAAATGATGGAAATGATAAAAATATGTCACTAAGAAGATTTGGGATTATTTTATCCTATAATATTTAGGCCCCCCTAATAAAATGGCTAGAAGTATCTGGCTACTTGTAAGGCATGACTAGGGATGTGTGATATATTAGTGTGTTGTTGACATTTTACACATTTATTAACACATTCACAATAGTCTTGATTCAAAGTATGCCAATAATATACTATTCAAAGAATTTTATTTGAGACATATAGACCATTAAAGTTCCCACCACAAAACCCATTATTTGTTTATTTTAATGTGTGGTTAACTTCAAAGTTTTGGAGATATCGAAGGATTAGACCATCGAATCCTCACTTATAGAGAAAACCCCCTAGTATAATGTAACAAGTGGTTAATTATTGAAGATCACGCTTAGCATTTTTAGATAGATTGGGAAGGATAATACCTTTAGATAAATACTAGAATGTTTGTGTGTACCATATATCTAGGTGATTTTCTTCCACATTATGGATATAATATAAATTAGTTCAAGTATAAGAGGGCTAGTTGACTTTGTGGATTAACACAAAAATCTTGGATTCTTGAGGGGAGAGTGAGATAAAATAATCTAGGGAGGCCATGGTTGTTGTGGTATGATTATTATTATTATCTTTGAAGCATTATTGTTGTCATAAATGTCAAAGTCATGACAAATGTTAGTTTTGTCAAAGTAAGAGTTGAGGTCATGCATGGTGAGATGATATGTGTCAAAGAAGTCTCATGACAAGAGAAAATTTGAAGGAAACCTATTTTCCCTCTAATGAGAGTTAATTTTAAGGCAACCTAGTAATTTATTTGAGTTTGGTGGAATGTCAAAATGAGGATCATTATACAAGGTAAGATATTATTGTGTACTAGGTGTCTTAAGAAGCCTGGTCTAAACCTAAGAAGAGGTGTTTATATAAAAACTATAGTGAAGCATAATTATTTGTGTCATTAAATGAATAAGAGAGTATAAAAATTGGTGTAAACATGAACAAAAGGAAAATAATCCTTCATATGAGTTTCAAGGTCAAGTCTTGAGGCTTAGGCCTCACATGAAGACCTAGTAAGGCCTAATAGCATATTGAGGTGATCAATATGATACTTGTGTGATGAAGGTTGATAGTGTATGATCAGGATATGAGGTCATATGACATGTGGATGAGGATTTAAAATCATTTTAATAATTTTAAAGATATGTTCATGATCTAAGTATGACTAGCAATATAAGGCCTAATGTACAAAGTAACCTAATATGGCCTAAGGAGGGGTCAATATCATTTACAAAGGTACAAAAGATATTTATAGAATTTAGATAGGTGTGATAGTTTTTTTTATTTTATTTATAAAATTTTAAATAATTACTTGAAGAAGAAAGCATGAAAATGGGTGATAATGTCTGATGTGTGCATAGAATGGGGTGTTGCAAACCCGAGAAGGAATTTATTGTGCTTATTAACATGTGAAAAAATTTCATGATATTTTTAGAAGATCATGGAAGTTTTATAATATCCATATATTTATTTTCTTGTCTTTTTTATTTATTTGAGGGGCAATCATTTATGAAAGATTGATAAGAAGGGAAACTAGTTAAAACCCTCCTAAAACCCTCATAATGACCCAATAGGAAAGATCTTGTTGATTATGGATAAAAATGGTTTTTTTGACATATTTTTATGTTTTTAACATATAAAATTCTCTTCCAATTTTATCAATGTGGTTTTGGTTTGTCTTTATAGTGAGTAAAAGCTATAGAAAACCCCTTGTTTCTAAGAATTTTGATGTAACAAGAAGGGTTGACCAAGTCAAAGAATGAAAATGGATGGAAGATGATGTGTAAGAATTTTATTTTATGATAATTAAATTTTTTGAGTATTTTTAAGACCTAAAATGTGATAAAATTGTCATGGAAGATGACCTATCACTAAACAGGCCTAATAGGCAAGACAATGAGAAAACTAAGCAAGGATAAGAATGAGATTAGGGATTGGTTTAAGAGGAATAGGGATGGATAAAAACTCATGGTTAATTTTTAAATACTTATTAATAATATCCCATTGGTTTATAATTTTTTATTATTCTCATACATAAGCAAAAATTTGTCATCAAAATGGTCTGTCTAACACAGTGAAGTCTGTGTAGAGTGAAGTCATGAGATTGGTCTATAATAGAAATATTGATATATAAAAATTAAATATATCTTTAAAAATATAATATAATTATTCTTAATATTAATTTAAATCCATTTTATGATCAAAAAAATGTTTACATATATGTTTTAAGGCTTAGTTTCCATGATTATGTTTTGGGTGCTATAGGTAATTTTTTGTGTGAGTGAAAATGATGTTAATGAGTCATTTTACACTAAGTTAAAGGATAAAATTCCAATTAAAATGTTATATATGTGTAATATTTTAATTTTAACACATATTTATTCATTATAAACTCATATAAAGGTATGGAAAGTCAAACTATTTTGACCAAGTTCTTAAGCCCTGTGTGCAGTTCTAAGTAAGCTTATGAAGTTGATCAGTTTGGGGTCATTTTACCTATTTGATGAATTATAATGATAATTATTTTTAACCTAAGGTAATTTATATTATGTAATTTTATGTTTTTAGTTTTTTTATGTGGAAAATTTGATTTTTTGCATCTAATTTTCTAGATAGACTTTTTGGCAGTAAGAAGGCTTATTTGCGAGTAGACCTAATTGGGTGGTTCAAGAGGTGAAAAGAGCCAAATGGTGTTGGGGACATAAGGTGGGATTATAATGGGTTTATTAAAGTTAAGTTTTAATTTTTTAATCTATTTTTTTAGGCTCAAATTGTTCCAATGAGTTCTAACTGAAATGTGTGCTTAGAGAAGGCCTAATTGCATTAGGTCTCAGTTAGGCCTAATGGTGGTTTTGGCCCTTAATAGTAGTGAAAGACATATGCAGTGATTTTTCACTTTTAAAAAATGTTTATTGATATATTTAAAATATTTTAAAAGTATATTAAGGTCCTTATCCATCCAATATAGGTATGATCAAGAGTCAAATATAAAGATAAGGCCTAATAGGCCTATTTTGACTAGTTAGAGAATTGAGTGAGTAAGCAAAGGATATAGAGTTTTTAAGAATAGATAAAGGTATTGAAGATAATAATATATGTGTGTTTAATATTCCATGAAGATATAACTATGTCGATAGGTTTTTATTAAGGTAATTTGACCTAATTCTACCAAAGAAAGGGCTAGTTGAGCGAGAAGGCTTATGAGGCTATTTGAGAGAGATTGAAGAGTGAGAAGAGAAAAAGAAGGAAGTAATATTTAGTTGAGTGATAAATATGTTTCCAAGGATGATTATAGATTCAATTTATTTGATTTGGTGTTGTGTTACCTAGGGGGTTAGATCATCCTTGCAAGTTGAATCTTGCTAAAGGATTAGTTAAGTTGGTGTTTGATTAGTAAGGGGTTGGTGTTCCTTGTGGGGTTGGTGCTTCATTAAAATTTTGATAAATTGATTATAGGATAGTATTAAAAGTGTTTTTTTAGTTATTTTTATTACCCTATAGGTTTTCACACATATATCTCATGTCTTTAGGGTATTTTCCTTCATAGATGCTTGTGTATGTATTGATTGATGTATGTAAGTAAATAAATAATCCAGGAATGCTAATCAAAATTAGAGGAGTGTTTTAATAAAATTGATTCACCCCCAATTTAAATATTTGTATTCATAAAATCTGGTATCATATCATGTCTTTTTAAGGAGGTATTACAGCCTAAAATATATTCTAAGCAAGCAAAGATGGCTAGTCAAGCACAAGGTGGTTTCTCTACAAGTAAAGATTCATTGTTTAATGTATCCAATTATAATTTTTGGAGTGTCACGATGAGGACATATCTGATGTATGAAGGTCATGATATTTGTTAATTAGTCTTGGATGGATATACTGCAACCTTATTCCTCCTATAGATGTAGCAGGCAAGAAGGCTAGTGATAATAAATCAAAAATAATGCATGATATTATATGTGGTTTATCAGAGGCAGAAATTGTAAAAGTGATGCATTGTATGTCTATAAAATATATGTGGGATAATTTGAAGACTATTCATGAGGGAGACTCTAAGGTAAAATTGGGTAAATTGCATACCCATATAATATCATTTGAAATCCTAAAAATGAGTGAAGATGAGACCATTACATAATACTTACTAAGGGTTGATGAAGTGGTCAACATCATAAAAGGTCTAGGTGAAGATTTGAAAGAGTCTAATATTATTCAAAAGGTATTGAGGTTTCTAACTCCCAAATTTGATTCTAAGGTATATATTTTTAAATAAATGCAAGATATAGATAAGATAGAGATGGATGGACTTCATGGCAGCCTAATAGCCTATGATATGAGGACAAGTAAAGGAATACCTACAAATAAGGAAGATTCATTCAAGGAAGAAAAGAAGGAAAAAGAGAAGAAACAAGGTATGAAATTCAAAGATAATGATGAATCTCATATTGATGATGATTATTTGATAACTATGTTTGCAATAAAGTTGAAGATAGGCTCAGGTAGATATAAAGGAAAATTACCTTTTAAATGTTTCAATTATGGAGAGATTAGACACTTTGATAATAAGTGCCATCATAAGCATAATTATAATGATGGTGAAGATCATGATGAAGGTCATGATGATGATAAAAGGTCCTATAGGTCTGATAAGAGAAATAAAATCTTTAAAAGATAAGATGACAAGAATTTTTTAAAAAATAAAATAAGTTTCTACACCAAGGAAGATTGTGGCTCATCTAATGAGAGTGAAAGAAGTGATTCTAAGAGGGACCATGAGGGTGATGGACCTGATTTAAATTAAGTTCCCTTTATTACTAAAGAAACAAGCTACTCAAATCAAGAAGAGTCCATATGGATTGGAGGTGATATTGGATATTCATATGAAGAAGGAGATGAGGTGGACTTTGAGGTTGAGTTAATGAATAATTTAGAAGAACTAAAGATGGTAAAGAAGAATAATAGGGTGATGAGATATCTTATTAAATATTATGAGGAGAAAATAAACATGTTTAAAACTATACTAAGAAACAAATCTAAGGAAAAAGAGGAAATAGTCAAACAGATGGAGAGTTAACTTGAAATTGTGACTACAGTCCTAGAGGCCAAAGAAGATGAATGTGAAAAGTATGTAACTAAAGTAAATTACTTGAGATATAAATTAAAATAAGAATCAAATAGGTTCAATCCCTTTGTTATTTTTGAAAAGATTACCAATGACCTAGACAACATTTTGAGTATCAAAATACTATTGATGACAAAACAACCCTTGGTTTTAATAGAGATAAAAAGAAGAATAGTAATGTGATAAAAAAAGACAATGATCAACCAAAGAATGAGGGTGATAATATAATGAAGGATAATACTATTATGAAACCTAATATCATAAGGTATGCTAATTATTTCAATGGCTATTATTATTCATGTCACCAATTTGGTCATAAATCAAGGCATTGTAGAAGGCCCTCCAAGAATTAATATGTATAGAATTATGAGGAAATTCATTAATCAAGAGGTATGGTCATGGTGTGTTTCCATCAAGAAGAATAATATGTTTTAATTGTAATAATGTTGGTCATATTGAAAAATACTATAAGCATGATTTTTCAAGACAAACAAGCAAGTTGAGGCTCGTAGAGTACAATAAAAAAGATGAGATAGTAAGTGGAAACCCAAAGTAGCTAAATTTTATGACCAGTCTATAAGTCCAAGTGGACTATTTGCCATGGTGGAGCATAGTCAAGATGTAAAGGAGTGCCAATAACTCTCCCTATCAGCTTAGATTATGGATGAAGAAGTCAAGTCAAATAGACCAAGTCAGAATGGTGTTGAAATAGAGATTGTATAAGTCAATTTAAAATAACTATTCAAACCTAAGAGGATCATGAAGAAAGTTATATCTAGAAAGGATATGGAGATCTAGGAATCTCCTGAGTTTATATTGTTCTAGTTCACTAGAACAGAGGCAAATCCATTAGGCTTCATGGAGGCAATCAGATAGTAAACAAGAATCTTAAAGGATGCTCAGTCATACGAGAGTTTTATGGTCTTTGGTAAACTAAAAATTCAAGGTTAAAATAATATTTTATTGTAGGTGTGATCAAAAGAGACATGTCACAAAGATTTCACATGATGACTTGATAAAACCAAGTCACAGTTTTAAAAATGTCTTAAATTTTCATGGACACAAGGGAAGCCAATCATTATCCAAGTGTAGGTATATAATCCTAATCTATGTTAAGATCATTTGAAAAGAAAAGGTGTATTGGTTTAGGTCTAAGGATTAGATACGTTGCCAAGAACATGGTCCTTTGTCATTAATGTCAAATTGGGAGAATGTTCTTGTTTGGTAGAAAGGCCAAGTGTCAAATAAGATTTAACTTGAGATAATAAAAATTATCTTCTATATTAAAATGTTTGAAATTAATGACAAAGGGGGATATTGTTGAGGTATGATTCTTATTTTTTTTTCTTTGAAGCATTTTTGTTATCATTGATGTCAAAGTCAAGACAAATGTTATTTTTGTCAAAGTCAGAGTTGAGATCATGCATGGTGAGATGATATATGTCAAATAAGTCTCATGATAAGAGAAAAATTGAAAGAAACCTCTTATCTCTCTAATGATATATAATTTTAAGAAAACCCAGTAATTTCTTTGAGGTTGTTGGCATGTCAAAATTAGGAACATGGTACAAGGTAAGATATTATTGTGTACTAGGTGTCTTGAAAATCCTAGTCTAAACCTAGGAAGAGGTGTTTACATAAAAAAAAACATAGTAAATATTAATGATTTATGTCAATCCATGAATGAGAGATTATACAAAGATGTGAAAACATGATCAAAAGGCAAAAAAGCATTTAGATGAGTTTTGAGGTTAAGTCTTGAGGCTTATGCCTTATATTGGTACCTAGTAAGAAGGCATATGCCTAATAACATGTTGAGGTGATCAATATGAGATTCATGTGATGAAGGTAGATAGTGTATGAGTAGTATATGAGGGTCATATTACATATGGATGAGGATTTGAAAGTATTTACATAATTTTCAAGGTATGTTCATGATCTAAGTATGACTGACAGTGTAAGGCCTAGTGTACAAAGTAACCTAATATGGCTTAATGAGGGATCAAGATAATTTATGTAGGCACTAGAGATATTGAGAGATTTGAAAGAGTTATGAGAGGTTATTTTAAGTGTATTGAAAAAAAATTAGATCATTTATTGAATAAGAAATCATGAAAACTGGTGATAAGGTCCTTTATGTGCACATAATGGGGTGTTACAAACCTGAGAAGGAATTTATTGTGATTGTTTTCATGTGAAACATTTTCATGAGATCCTGATCACATCATGAAAGTTAGGGAAGCTTCCTAGATTTATTTTCCTAAAAAAAATTTTAGAGTTGAGTGGCAATCCTTTATGAACAATTATTAAGAAGACAAACCAATCAAAACCCTCCTAAAACCCTCATAATGACCTGATAGGAAAGATATTGTTGGTTATGTCTTAGAATGGTTTTTTTGACCTATTTCAATGTTTGTAACATGTAAAAGACTCTTCCAATTTTCTCCAAGTTTATTTAGGTGTGAGTGAAAATGATGTTACTAAGTCATTTTTCATTGAGTTGAAGGATCCAATTCCAATGAAATTATTATATAGGTCTCATAGATTAATTTGAACACATTTGTATGCATGAGAAACTCCTATGAATGTATGAAAATTCAAAGGATTTTGATTGGGTTCTTAAGGCCTATGTATATTTTTGAGTAATCATATGAAGTTAATAAATTTTGAGTCCTTTGACCTATTTTATGAATTATGATGTTTATGTTAAATCTAAGGTCATGGATATTATATCCATATGTTGTTTTATTTGGGTTATATGGAAAATTTGGTTATATGCATCATATTTTCTAGATAGAATTTTTAGAAGTAAGAATGACTATTTATGAATAGACCTAATTAGGTGGTTCAAGGAATGAAAGGAGCTAAATGGTGTTGGGTACATAAGGTGAGATTATAACGGGTCTATTCAAGTGACATGTGAAGTTTTTTATCCATTTGTGGAGGCTCAAAGTGTTCCAAGGAGTTCTAAGTGAAGTGTGTGTTTAGAAAAGGCCTAATTGCATTAGGTCTCTATTAGGCCTAATGGTGATTTTATCCTTTAATGGTAATGACCAACCTATGTAGTGATTGTTTCACTTATGAAACATGTGTATTGATCTATTTAAAGCATGATACAAGTGGATTAAGGTTATTTTCTAACCAATATTATCTCAGATAAATTTTTCTTATATTCCTTGGAAGAAAGAGAGGAAGAAACCCAAGAAGGGTATGATGGAAAAACTTGATATGTTGTGCATGCATTGATTTAGATAGTTGTAGATACTCCTCTTTGGCTTGGGAAGAATGACCTATAGTTATTAAATGACTTAAATAAATGGTTTATTAGTTAGATAGTAGGGTATCCAAAAAAAAATGAGCTCCCTTAGAGGTTATTAATCCATGATTTTAAACAATCAAGTTCTGAAAATGAAAGATTAATTACTTGCATAAATGATAAAAGGTACTAAAATAAAATACAAGAAGTGCTTGATAATTGAATAGGTTAATTTGACTAATTATAATAATAAGTAGATTGATATTAATGCCAAATGAATTAGGTGTGGTTTAGAAAATAGGGTGAGGATCTGTGATCAAGTAGGGGATTTGGTTAAGGATTGGTAGGTAAAAATAGATTACTATTTTATTTGTCACATAGTTATAATCAACAGTTGGAGTGACCATTGGCAGTTAGGATAACCATCGATGGTTGGGAAACTGTTAGTGGTTATATATATACCATCAATGGTTAGGGTGATCCTTAGTGGTTACTATGATTTTAGTTTAGTTAAATAAATTAGTCTGATGAGGTTACAGAATGGAATCTAGAAAGGGTGTTTGGGATGGGTTGGTTTCAAAATAGAGATAAAGTAACTAATTAGTAAAAATGGATACTTATTTTTCTAGTTTCTAATTTGAAGATAGTTGAGGGATCTATTGGTGAAGCCTAGAGTAATTTTAGTAGAGTAATGATAATTGGTTTTTGTTCGATGAATGGTAACACTTTAGATCTCTATCACACTTTCTAGTTCTCTATGAGAATACCTAAAAAAGCAAATACTAATTCAATATAGCACTGACTCTAGATGTAGATGATGATGGATTTATTGATTGATTGATTGACTAATCTATTGATTGACCGATTGATATTTTTTCACCTCATCCTCCTCTCTTTTAATAAGAAGGAAGGAGAGGTAAAACAATAGGTTAACAATAGGTTCAACAAGGAGTTTAAATTTATATTTTGAATGAATTATCTAGCACATGAATTAAATAAGCTCAATATAAAAAAGCAAGCTAAAGTTGACTAGAGTTGACTATTTAGGTAGTTAAAGGATAACCATTGGTGGTTAGGCATAATCATTGGTGGTTAGGGTGACCATCTATAGTCAAGAGTAAGGTTAATTTTAGTAAAGGTTAGTTAGGGTAAGTTGGTTTAGCAAGTCAACTAACTTGACTCAAGGTTTGTAGTCAAGAGGTTGCAGAAGAGTCCCTAGTGGGTTTCGAGGTGGTTTAGGGGTTAGTTTGACATCTAAAACCATCATGTATAGTTTTCTAGTGTCTACATTTTACCCCTTTTTATTATGCAAGTTATATCAGTAAGCTTCAAAACAAAAATGGATTATAGGTTGAATATTTGGTTACCATGAGCATGGGAGGAGGTGCTCCTCCTCAGACTAAGAATTGATGAGGTGAAAAAGATTTGGGTATGGGTTTGATGAATGTGTAGGTTGGTGATGAATTGGTTGATAGTTTGGGAATTGAAGCATAAACATGCACATAAATTATGACTAAGTGTGATATCTAAGATCATGTAATGATTAGGTTGTCATGGTTGGTAAAATAAAGGTTGACACTAGAAGGACAAATGATAAGCAGACCATGTGACTGTATGTGATGGTTGGGTTACACTTGTAAAGTTAAGTCCCTAGATAAGGTCAGTGTTTTAATGGGTATCCAAGGTAGGAAGTTCTCTTTTGAAGATACAAAGTGGTCAGGTATATGTAAAGAATCACAAGTTTAAAATTTTCAACTTGGTAATTTAATCAGTGCAATCAAAATGATTAAGGCAAGGTCATCACAAAACATTGATAGTCAAGGAAAAATGGTCAAGTGATGAGGTTGAAATCATTTGTGGTCAAGGGTGGTGGAGAAGGGAATTTCCATTAAATAGATATTGGATTAGGTTTGGGTAAAAAATTGTGGTTAAAAATTTGTGGTTAGGAGGGAAAAATACCTAAAAGTGTTGACTATCGATGGTCATGTTTGACACTTGGGGTCGATCAGTGGTGGTGTCCTTGACTATCAGTGGTTAGATGTTAGCCCTAAAAGGGATAAGATGAAATCCCTCTAGGGGTCTTATTTGGTCATTTGAGAATATTAACCCTCGATGACTAGCTCTTGGCATTTGTTAGAGAAAATGGTGATGGTTGAGAGTGATTGATTGAGTGTGTGAGATTGTGTGAGTTGAACAAGGGTAGATTAATAGTTTGACCTAACCAAGATGAAACATGGATGAGGGAGAGAATGGGTCTAGGTGGTGGTTCCCAGGTTTCATCTTCAATGATGGTCAAGGAATAAAGTGGGGGTGTTTTGAATTGGTAGAGTAGTTTCAATTTTAGCCAATGAATGTTTATTTGTATTTGGTTTTTATTTATTACTTGTGGGGGTGGGTTTGACCTAGGGTAAGGGTTTCAATAGTTTTTATGTTGGGTTTGGATTTGAAATGGTATGTTAAGTGCAAATATGTATGGGTAGGGTAGATAAGTGAGGGTAGAGATAGGTTTGGTAGGATTGATTTATATGTGGTGAGGTTTGGGTAGGAAGATTATGTTGATGTAGTTTTTATGCACACCAAAACTATAGTGAGGTAGCTTCTAACATTTTAGGATCCAAATCAAGATAAACCCCACTCCAAGGCATCAGTTGTAAGTATGAGGTCTTTGACAACCTATTGATGGAATAGCTAGTAGGGCATGTAAGTTATTTACAAGGTTTTTTGGATGGAGGTGTGAATCTCTAACAAAGTAAATTCCTACATGAGTTAGATGAGTGCTTAGCCTTTAACCTAGAGTGGGTGGATCTCAGTAAAAAAATACAACAGGAGGGTAATGTAGTGTATAAAATAAATCCTTGTAAGTCTTAAGAATTAATCCCTTGGTTGGTTTCTATAAATACCTATGTTTCCTCAAAACTAAGGGAACAAAGATGTATAAAATCCACTACCCTCAAAAAAAGGTTGATCCTATCAAGGTTTTTATTTCACACCCTTAAATTAGGAGATTATGGCTCAGGTAAATGGATTATCTAAGGTAGTGGTGGCACACACTTAGAAGACTACACCAAGAAAACACCAATACACATCCAAAAAATATTATTAAAATTAAATTGATTATTTCAAACAATATATTTTCCAATCTTCAATAACTATTGCAGATTTAATATTAGCATACCAATTAAAATAGTTAATAATCTATTTCTAGCATTAGAACACTAAAGATTATTACACCAAAACAACCATAGGAATAACAACTAATAACAAGAAATGGGAAAGAAAATAATCAAACACATTTGCTGTCAATCAAAATTGCTCATTTATCTTATATTCAAAATTCTCTAGCTCTAAAAAATAAATTTGGGTGATACAATGGTATACATAGATCTTGGGGAGGGGTCACCTCATCCTCCAAATCTATAAATGTTAGTTACATGTGGTAGTTATAATGTGTAGTTATAACTATGATCAAAACCATTTAATCTTAAAATCTATAAATAGAAAAATTAATTTTACAAAAAGAATGCAACATGTGTATGAGAAAATACAAAATCAATTTTTAAATGATTCATCTATTTTACAAGGAATCTAAATATAAGTACCACTAGGATTTGTACATGCATATGTTTAAGGCTATGTGGTTTGGAGTACTACATGGGATTTAGTAAGAGTGGAAGTTGAAGTAGAAGTTGAACATGTAGCTCTACTACCCAAAGTTGACTTCTTATTCTTCTCATTCTCCTCATAAAATTTGTGTGACTCTACATGATGCTAATGAATGATGTCCAAGTTAAGTAGTGAAGGTCAATGGAGTCTCTTAGTTTATCCAAGGAGTCTTGTATGTTCATCCTTCATTGTTTGTAACTTACCCCTAAATATCTCCACTTCGGTCACCTTATTTATGACCTTACTTAAATCTAATTTTATGCTCTCCACCACCAAGCCTTGTATGTTTTTCTTGAAGTTATAAGTGGCCTCCTAGATAATTTTGTCAAAATTAATTCTACTAATCAATTTTCCTATAGAATCCTTTGCTTTAAATAATTTCAACTCATTTAAAATTTGGAGGAGTTGGGCCTCATGCCCCTAGTACTTTGGTATTAAGGCTAAAATTACCTTCAACCACTCCTTAACCTACTCATGTCTGATGACCACCAAATTTAGGGCATTAGATGCCTCGAATGTAGTCATTAGATAAAGATGGTTATATATTGTGTTACCTATGTAGACAACTAGCATTTTAAGCCTGGTATTATCCTAAGCCAAATATATATAGAGTTGATTTTATTGGCTCATGTGAGGTGACATATAAGTCTTCATGAATTACATGGCCTCTATAGAATTATAGCATTTAGACACAACCTCTCTAACCTCAGCTTCAATGCTTGTAGGAATGCGCATTATAATGGATTATTCTTCAAGCTTCTAAATTTATGCCTATAATACCTACAATTCCTCCTCTATCTCCTACTAACTTAACTCTATTCCTTTATGGATGGCCACCAATATATCCTTATATACTTGAGTGAATTCTAAAATATTTTATTTATATACAGACTCCCCTGAATGTCTATTTTGCCTCTTAGTGAGGGAAAACATAGGTTGTCACTCTTCAAGTATGATGCTTTCTCCCTAGTCATCCTCAAATTTCCTCTTCTTAACTCTTTGGATTGATCCAATTATAGGGTCAAACAAAGAAGACACAGATGGGAGCTCAATAGCCTTATAAGATAGAATTTGTGTCCTCAAATCTATAGCCCAAGGTGGAATGTTGAGGGGTGTCTCAGTAGTTAGAATAACAATTTCTTCCTTAGCCTCCTCTTCTTCCCTCTTTTGTTTCTTAATGGCCTTGGTTAAAATATTAGGCAAGGAATGCCATATTATTTTAGACCAATCCACTCCTCTAACTTAAGGAAGTGGATGGACTATAAAAATGTGAGGTTTTTCCTTCCTCCCCCTAGTTGTGCTTACTATCATGGTTTCTTCTATAGAAATGGAAGTGGGAAGTGGAAGGGATATTTGTGTAGATTAAACATGGAGTTAGGGGGTGTACAGTGTATTCTACACCTTCTTGGATGCCTTATTCTTTTTGTGAAGTCGCACAGTAGATATACTAGTAGGCACAGATTGAACAACCATAGTAAATGGTGTGGTGGTGATAGTGGAGGCATTAGTGGTGGCTATGGAAGGGATGGAGACAAAGGTAGAAGGAAATAAGGGGGTGGATATAGAATAAGGAATGAGAGCTTCCATAAAAGAAATAAGCACTGTATCAATAATGGAAATTTAAGAAAAGGAAAGGTAAAAAATGTTTGATTACCTTGAAGTTGAAGTTTATTGGGGTCAATTTGAAGGATTAGAGCCTTGGACTCCTCCAAGTCAGTCTCCTCATCTAAATCATCCACCAAGTCCTTAATGATTACTTCATCTCTTTCTGATTGCTACAAGATCAAAGGTGAAATGGGTGGGCCTTGAGATGTATGTGTTGTGGGGCTTCCTATAGGAGTCCTTGGCTTCCTGGTGTAAACCAAGGGGGTCTTTACCTGAACAAAAGAGCCATGGAAGGAAGATGTTATAGCTTTTTTAGTGTCTACCCTAATAGATGAAATAGTAGACAAACTAGGGGTAGTCATAGGGACTTGAATGGTGTTAGTAGCACTCATCTCTTCCTCATCAAAGTCCAAACTAATAAGATCTCTTTTTACACTAGACTCAAGGAGATAAAGTTTCCTCTTAACTATTTTCAATTTCAAATTTAATGGAAGTCCCTAAGATGAAGAAGCTTCTGGCTCTCTAGATTGCCATTTCTAGAAGTCTAAATGCTACTATCCCTTAAAGAGAGATCTTTTGCTATCTAGTTCCCTAGTAGAGATACTAGGCTCTATTTGGATCATTCTTAAATGATCTTCTTGTAGGCCAAAAATATATGCTTGCTCTAACACTTATTCATTTGATGCATCATTCAAGAAAAAGAAGTCATACCAATAAGGTTGATGGCAATAAGAATGTTGAACCCATGAATATGCTATTGGATATGCCCATGGGGGTCCCAATCTCTCCATGTCATTGTAGGAAAACCATATCGATTCTATTTTATCATAACATCACTGAGATTTTTTTTCATAGAACATGTCATTATTCTAATTATAATAAGGCTTCCAAAAAGAAGGCCGTCTACCTAGCTAAATCTTCATCAATGTTGTTCCAGAACAAAAAAAAATTATTGCTCTTCCAACTTATCAGTACATATTTGGGGAGACATAGGGGCTCAACCTTATTCCCATAGATCACAATTACTAATGGATACAAGAAGAAATCTCCCTTACCACTCAAATTATTCAAAATGTTATCCCCAAGATGAGGCATAGGTGAGTCATGGATGGCTTGTCACACATGTGGGTAGACATCTTTGCATATGATGACCATGTGCTTCTGATAAGTATATATGTGAATGAATTAAAAATGGTCATAGATTCTATTCTTAATGTAATCTGTAGTCAGAGCCCATAGATTGCGTAGGTCTTTGTAAGACATACCCATAATCATATTGACCAAATATGACATAAAAAAAGTCTCCCATGGGGGTGGGATGTCTGTCTTTATGTGTAATATTTTATCTCAACCTTAAACTAGTTACCTCCCCTAAGGCATAAGTAGCATCATGTGATAACAACATATAAAGTAATGATACCCAATCCAAATTTACAAAATAAATGTTGGGTATCCCATATAGCCTATTGACTAAATCCATACCAATTCAAAATCCCACCCTAAATTTATCTATTATAATGGCTTCCTTCAGCTTCATTCCTATCCAAGTGATTGACTTGTCCAGGAGAAAACATGAGGAGAGAACCTTTGGGATTTAGGTTTCAGCTTTGAATTATGCCCAAGTTTTCTTGTCATAATATGTGTCTGATATACTGAGGGATGGTATCTTTGAAAGTCACTTCTAAAGATGAACGTGACCACTGTATCTTCATGAGAATTTAGTAAGTATGTATCTTGTGATATTTTTCTAGCAAAGAAAAAATCCCTAAGAAGGTCGATGCATGGAATGAATTATGGCTTAGCTATAGAAAAATGCAACCTATGAATTTTTTAGGATAATAGTTCTTAAACAAATAACCTTTTTGATATCACTATTTCATCATCTAACAAAAAAATGTCAACTAAATCAATTGCATCCCAAATTTATGAGTAGTTATAATACTTATCTTGAAATACCCCTGCATCAAAGATGATGTCCTTAAATTTTATGAAGTCATTAATTGAGAATGCAGAAGAAGGATTAGTTCCTCAAGATGACTTGATAAGTAAGCCATTGTTGTGTGTTCATGCCTATATCTTAATCAATGTACTACATATTGTGTGTGCATGTATATTAGCATGATCAACTTGGCTCTAACTTGATTGTTTTTCATTGTGTACTCTTTGAAGTAGAAACTAGGGCTCTCAATCATTGTCTAGAGATGAAGATACTTATTTTTCAAGATAAATTCTATGTAAATGATGAACTCAATAATTTCATATGATTTATATAGGATACTACATTGAATACCAGTTTATGCGATATTAAATGTGCAACGTTCACTTTTCAAATTTGTTAGATTGGGTTGGTGGGGGATTCTTAGCATTTATCAAATAGGAAATATTTTATTTTTACTAAGTATGGCATTAATATAGATAATATTTTTCATAATAAATCACATAAAATTATAAGATACAAAAGGTGAATTCATGTTAATGTTCATGTGTAATTCCTTCAAGGGAATTATTTCAGATAAAATGTCTACAACTATTGTTCTAAAGGAACCTAAGTAGAAGTCCCTAAGTAATTCTTTTAGAGGGCTATTTCATGGTTAAAGGGTAATTTCAAAATTTTTGAAGGGTAGTTTCAGTCTGAAGGGTCCACTTTGTATCATATTTTATCCATGGCAAAAGTCTTGAAGGGTCTACTTCATAAATGTTGAAGGGCACTTCTAAAATTCTTGAAGGATAGTTTGGAGGGCCTTAGGGCACCTCTAATTTCCAAAGGTTAATTTCATATGGATAAGGGTAAATTAAAAGGTATTTAAGGGTAAGTTTGGTAAAACTTGAAGGGTGTGTGCCTTTAACTTAGAGGGTAGGTTCAAGAAGTCTGAAAGGCAAGTGCCCTTTAGAGGAATTATTTCAAGGATTTTTCATTAAGTAGACTACCCAAAATAAAAAGTCTAAATAAAATGGCGGGAGAGAAGCATTGGATATTCCATAAAGGAAAAAATTTCCTTTTCAAAAGATCTAAAGTATATGCAACCACTTGGAATAGGGCACACATCTTAAGACAAATATCCAGTAGGGTAAGTTTAACCAAAATGGTATGCTCATGACAACTGGCCCAAAACACAAAGGCTGAAGGGTAATTTAGGTTCATGGCACAAGGGGTAAGTAAAACATCCAAATGGTATATCCCATGGATAGAGGGACTAAAACAATATTTTTAAAGGTTATGCATGCATAAAACCCAAAGGGTATGTGCCCTAAAAGAAGTGGTCAAGGGGGAATAAATGGTCAATTTAGAAGGGCTGAAGTGTAGGTTGGCAAGGCAAAAAGGGTATTTCAAAATTTTTGAAAGGAAATTCCAAAATGTTGAAGGGTACTTTGGTAATAGTCTAGATGGTTTACTTCATAAGGCTTTTGTCCATAAAAAAAGTCCTGAAGGATCAATTTCTTAAAGGCCCATGGGCACCTTTGATTTCTAAAGGTTTTAAAGTAAGGATAGGGTTAAATGGATAATCTATCAAGGAATTTGTTTCTGGGAAAATTTATGTGGTCCAGAATCCCTTAAGACTAGGAGTTCATAGGTTGAATTCCTTCAAGAGAATGGTTTTAGACAAAAAGGTCTACAACAATTATTCTAATGAAATAAGGCTTCCAAGAGAAAAAATCCCAAAAGAAATAGGACCAAAAACTTTCAAAACATAACATCCAAAGATAGTTTTTCACAAAAGGACAAAAGAATAAACCTAAAGAATTCATCTACAATACATAGGTTAGTCTTATAAACACAACACAATGCCAATATTAACCTGCTAAGAGTAAAAACTTTAGATTTTATAGAATTTTAAGAATCATAAGAAGTAAAATGCCCTAGATTTCCCAAAACTTTGCATATACATATGAATGAGATTCCTCATTAAGATCATATCTTTAAAAAAAGTGGGTCCTTAGTTCCCTACAGAAAGAAGGGGGGTGTTAGGTACATTAAATAGTGACTTATAAGGGGAATAATCCTGAGTATTCAAGAACTCAAATCTCTAGTTTGTAATCCTAAATCATGTATGATATGTGTCACAAACATATACTTAAATTAGAGACATGAAAGAGGCTCCCAATTCAATTCATATAACATACTTACCTTTAAATTTCTTAGGTCTATGTCTGTTGAGTGTGTAATTCATTTACCCCTTACTGTGATGAGTTTTATAAGGTTTTGATGAGGCTGTAAGTTTCATCGTAGTATCTTAAAAAAACTAAAATAAATGGGCTCAGACATTGCTCTGCTACCAGTCAAGCATCCATAGCCCTAACAAAGATACCTTGGGCTCCTTTTTTCCTTCTATTGATTTATTAACCATGATACATGGTACATTGACCTTATTTCATCATGTGAGCATTTTATTTTAATTTTCTTTGGATTTTATTTTGAACTCATTGTGTTTCACTCAAATTTTGTTATTATTCAGAAGAATGTAGTAAAACTAGAAATGTAGGTTATGATACAAATCCATGATAAAAGGTGTGTGAATTGAATCAAAATATTATGAAGAAATATTCTTTAGCTAGGGAAGAAAACCTATAGGTAAGATAACACTAAAGAAAATTTATTTTTTAGATAAGTAGGTAGGTGGATTGCCTAGCACTAGCTAGATCTTAGAAGCGGGGACTTCTTTAGGGGCTGTTAATCCACCATTTTAAAAATAATTAAGCTTATAAAACTAAATACAAGGTACTTGCATAAATAATTAAAAGATATTTGAAACTTAATAACAAAGATATTATTGATAAATTAGATATACTAGAAATGATCTAATCAGTGAGAAATTGATTAGTACTAGTGGCTGGAGGTGTGATTCAGGGAATCTGGCAGAGTTCAGAGAATAGGTAGATGCCCAGGAAGAAGGCTATGGTTAGAAAAGAAAGGGAATTTTAGCTTGTTAGTTTTTAACCTACCACATGTGACCATTGATGGTTAGGGTAACCATCAATCATTAGGCCTCATCATTGACGATTAGGTTGACCGTCAATGGTTGAATATCTAATTTTGGACTTATCAACAACTAGTGACAGGATTCCAAAAATGAATCTCAAGATTTTGGTGTAGTGTTTATTAATTGTGAAAATGGATAAAAATATATAAATGGTAGTAATCAAGTATTTAACTTACCAAAAATGGATTGGTTGATTGGTAGATGTTATTAATTCATAGGTGGAATCTAGTTTGACTTTGACAGAATGATAGTGCTTGGAAACTTGATCTAAGAGGTAATGGTATATTGGCTCTCTCAAATAGATTTTGGATGATGCTTGATAACATTGGATGACCTAAAATAATAAAGACCTTGAGTACTTAAGTGCTTGATAAAATTTATAGATGCCTTGATCTCATATTTCTCTCCTCTTCTTATAGAGAAGGACTAGAGGCTGAAGTGGAAGTTTGAGAGATGCTTATAATTATAAATTTATCATGCAAGGTCTCACAAAAGTATTTTCACAACTTATATTTAGAAAAGGTAAGTAGTTGTTTTTTGGTGTTTTCATTTTTCTTGCATGGAAAAGTCTAGGTGGTGGGGCTTGATTGTCCATGGTTAGGCTAACCATTGATGGTTAGCTTGACCATTGATGGTCGAGGCTAATATCCAAAAGTATCCAAAAAGGGTGATTTTAAGTTTGATTATTTGATTAGTTAAAAAAATGGTTTTTGGTTCATTTAAAGAGTCTATGGAATTTTTTAAGGGTTCGATAGTCAAAATCTAATGTGCAGGATTCTAGTGTATACATTTTCCCCTTTTTTTATGTGGCTTAAATGGACAAGCTATAGAACAAAAATGAAAGCTAGGTAAGGTAAAGGTTTTCCCAAGTTTAGAAAGAGATATTCCCCTTCAAACTAGGAGGTGATGATGTAAAACAAAATTGGTTTAGGGTTTGATAAATGGGTAGGTAGTGAGAGAAGGTTGGGCATTTGTAATGTGGAGTCGATGTATAAAATGTGATAAAAGTGCAAGAGTCAAAATTGTGCAAAGATTAAAGTTTCCAATGTTTGGTAAAAGTAAAATTTATGATAAGAAGATAAGTGACCAATGTAGCACATGACTGTTATAGGCATGATAGTGGGATACACCTGTTAGTCTCTAAAGTAGGTCTAGTGTGTCCATGGGTATCCTAGGTAGGAATTTATCCCATGAAAATCACTAATAGGTTGAGTGTCATGGGTATCTAAGGTAGGAAGTGCTTCCAAGAAGACACAAATTCTTAGGTTTATACATGAGGTGGTGTAAAATGTGTATAGGTAACATAGGAAAGTTTTCCATTGTGGTCAAAATAATGAAGCACATGTAGTGGTAATTGTGTGAAAAAACTAAGGCAAAAATGATCAACATTGAGGTGGATGTGGGGAAATGGGTGGTTGGCAGTGGGGACAACCAAGTTGACTCTATATACACTAGACATGTAAATGTTGGCTTCATAGGTGAGGGGACGCAAGACCCCACCTCATATTCAAGAAAAATGTAGTTTTGGTTAGGAAATGTAGGTTATTTATTAGGAAAATGAGTTATATAGGTTTTGAAAATAGGTAGGTGAATGAATGGGATGTCCAAAAATGTCTTATGCTAAGGTAAGATGGGTAGATAAAAGGGTAAGGTAGGGTAAGGTATGGTTGAATAACTATGCAAGGGAAGTTGTAAACTAGTGACCTGACCATCGATGGTTAGGTTTGACCATCGATGATCACCCTGACCATCAATGGTTAGGGAAAAACCCTAAAAGTGATAAAAGTAAAAATAGAAACATTTATTTGTTATTTTCAACTTTTTACTCCTTAAATTGAACACTTATCATTTGTGTTGTGAGATTTACTATCTATTGACTTTGAAAGAGGGGATTCTCTTGTGATTGGATAATTTTGTGTAGGACCACTAATGAGTGGGATGGATGGGGGAAGAACATGTGGCTAAGTGGAGGGACACAGGCTTTATTTATAGCATAGGTCTCAGAATGAGGTAGGGGGTGTTTTAAATTTGTTATTATTGGTAAAAAAAGTGATTGGGTAAATGTGAAAATGAATTTAATAAATGATATAGGTAAAATATGAGGGTTAAGTTTAGCGTTTTTACAAGGGTATGCCCTAAATTTTAATTTAGGTTAAAATTGGTGTAATCATAGAATTGGGGTGGATGATAAAGATAGGTAGACTATGGGAATATAGTGTAGATTCATGTTAGTTATGAAATTTTAACTATAGGTGTGGATTTGGGGATGGCTAAGGCATGGAGATTCATGGCCTGATAGTACACAGTGACCATTGATGGTCACCCTAACTATCAAGGGTTCAAGTTAAAAGGTGCCTAAGGGACCATCAACAATTGGGAGAACTATCTACAGTTGAACCCCTAATGCTAAATATATTGTTTTTTAACCTTTCCTGAAAGTTGCTAAAAAAACATGTTTTGTTTATAAGAGACTAAGTGTGAAATAGGGGGTGAATATAAGATTTAAGAGGCAATTGATAAGAGAATTGGTAGAGATAATTTTGTTTGTAAATATGCTAAGATGATAGAATTAATAAATAGTGGTTTTAGGCATATGTGTTAACATGTTCGATAGAATGTAGGCTTGAGAGCAAATTCACCTGAGGGATCATGTTCTCATACTCTTTGAATGGGTATGAGATGCGATGAGTGATGAGGAGTGGAGACACATGAATTTCATAGGCTTAAGCTCAGTACAACATTATCAACATGTGGTTGAAGATCCTAAGATGCTGGTGGCACTGATCAAGAGATGGGACCTAACAACCAACACATTTTGGTTATTGATAGGTGAGGTTATGATACTACTAGAGGATGTTGTGAGGATCACTTAGTTACCCATATATGGGGATTTGATATACCATATAGAGAGCAAAGAGTGGGACTGCTATATGGACTAGATTTATAGTGATGATCAAAGATAGGTAGAGTTTCATGCAAGCAATTTTAGGTATGGTCTTATGTATCAACTCACTCTTGATGATAGGTGCTTGGTTATGATGATGATGATTCTATGACACGATTCATGCTACTAGATTTAGTTAGTGGGTGGTTTCCATATGTGTTACTTGATGTGCTAGTCAAGATGTTCATAGGGAGGATTGTGTTTGGCTGGGCACATGTGTTACTAGTTTAGGGCATAATGGTGCTATGAGATCAACATCAACTTAGTGTTACATTATTGGGCATATGAGCATATCAAGGTATTGAGACCCTTGGGTGTACCTAATGATACTTATGTGATAATAGATTATGTAGCTGGTTTTATGTGATGGAGGAGGTCATCTACCTATATAGGAGTAGGAGGTAGTGTCAGAGATATGGATTGGTTCTAAGATGCTCTTGAGGGTTTGGTGCCTAAGGATGTGATATGGTAGCCATATGTTGGATGGCCATAATGGTCAGGGATAAAGTATCATATGATAGGGTTATAAAGCTAGCACTAGATATATGGCTGATGGGAGATAGAGATATAAATTATCCCTTTTGACTATGTAAAGAGATATTTTGGCTTGTGTATGGGATTCCTACTAACATAGAATAGTACTAGAGTGAGGAGGGAGAGTTCCTACTACCTGAGCTATAACTTTTAGACATAGTTTAATATTTCATGGAGTTGCCAGTAAGGGCTCACATTGATGATGTAGGGATTCATGATGGGTACAATACTTGGTGTCAAGGTTGATATTTTGCTGCAAATTTTGGTTGGGGAGATGAGGTGAAGTAGGCCATGGATGCGGATCTAACATAGGCACAAGCATAGGCATATGGAGGCCCTTAAGTGGTGGTTATTTTAGTAGTAGCTTAGGAACAAGGTAGCCCTCAAGTGGTAGTTATATTAGCAGTGGCCTAGGTGTAGGTTGCCTTACTATAAGGATAGATGGTGGAATTATAAGGCCAGGTGGCCACCTTACATGGATAGATTACTGCTTTACAGGGGTAGGTGGGCACTATGATAGGAGAGAGGGATCAAGTGCAAGCATAGATGACTACTTTATGGGTATAGATAGTGACATTGTAGGGCTAGATTGGTACTCTTCAAGGGAAAATTGGTGTAGAAGGAGAGTATGTTATTGTATAAAGGCTGATAGATGTAGTACCATAGGCATAATACATAGCTAGAATCTAAGAATTGTGGTACTATGAGGTGATGGTATTGGATCAGTTACCCCATGCTATGAGATTTGTAGAGTATAGGGCTAGCTTGGGTGGTGGAGTAATAGTAGCTACTCCTAGTCAATGGGTATCCACAATTGGTTATACAAGGGTCATAGGGGGGCCATTAGTAGGTACAAGTCCTGATGGCACTAGTAGTAGTGGTCTAAGTGCCCCAAAGGCTTGATATTGATGAGATATGATATTTTAGATATGATTTTAATTATGCCCTACATGTTGATGTAGTGAGATGTATATTATTTTATAAGAGAGAGATACCTACTAATTTATGTATTGATTAGATAGATTATACTTCATATATATATCATGAGTTTTATTCATATTGTGATGATGTTTATATGATTATCATGTTTATGTTAGATTGATCTAGCTAGGCATGTGTTGAGATAATGATAGTTTATTTTGATGATATGTGATGATGATGTGTTGTTATGATGATGGACATGTAGGGGTAGACATTAATTTTTTCATTCATGCATGAGTGCTTTGATGTTGACATGGTATATGGATGTTTAATTTCATGTGATGTGAATGATATGATTATGATAAGATTGATGGATTTTATGATATTTGCATAGATGTAGATTGGAAAGAATCCTAATGGTTGTGATTTTGATTTCATTTAATGGATACGAATATGAAAAATGCTTTGTATGTGATTGGTGTACACATATGATGTCTCACATGATAGAAAACTAGAGGGATGTTTTTGATTTGATGTGATATAATTCTCTTTATTGGTACTTTTGATGAAGATAGCTAATATGGATGCCCCTTATTTGTTATGCTTGATGTTGATTTTGCTTTTTAATTAGAAAAGACTGATATAAACTCAAAGGTTGGATTGGGCTTAGCAAAAATGAGACTATAATACACTTCACATTACCATGTTTTAGTTGTAGAAAGTAGGTATCATGATCACTACATAGCAAATGAGATCATAGTTATGTGAATATATGATAAATGAGGGGACAATGGATGATATTGAGACTTATAAGCAAGAATAATATGTCTTTCCTATAAGTATCCCAAAAAGTAGGATAAACAAGTCTATGCCATAATAATACAAAATGTAGATTGATCGATGAAGGAAGTTTATGAAGGAGGGCTGATTGTGGCTTTCCCTAGTGATTTGATTTTTCATGAGAATTGATTGCAAATTTAAAAATTTTAGATATCTTTTACTTGAGGGTCTTTAGTTATTTTTATTGTGTGTTTATGTTTTGATTGAAGTTGATCAATTTAGGAAGTTTTTAAAAATTGCTAGCACTTTGATAAATGTTTTTATGTTTTATCCATCCTTTGAGGGAGTGGTCTAATGTTTATAATTCCAAAATGCTTTTTGATAACTATCCTTTGAGGGATTAGTCCACCTTACATTTTCAATTTCAAAATTTCTAATAGCTATCCTTCAAGGGAGCAATCTGTGGTTGTTATAGATTGACCCATGATACATTGATTTTGCTTTTGCTTGTTCTTGATTTTTTTTTTTTAATTTACTTTGATAAAGACTTTTTTACACATGGTAAAAGGAAAACTAGGCTTGTAAAAAAAATTAGTAGGTAAAAGGATTATAGAGACAATAACCATAGGAATCGCTCCTTAGAAGAAGAGGAAGTAGTATGAGAATCATGCCTTGGGTAGAGCCATGGTACACAAAGTTTAAGATTAGGGCATGTTTTTGTGATGGATAATCACATCATTTCGTTTTAGTTGGTTGTCTCTAGAAGAGGGAGATGTATGTGGTATGCAAGGAATGAGATTAAGTTAGACAAATAGTGATCTAAAGTTCCTTCATTCAATAATAGAAAGGATGCAAATGTGAAGCATTAAGAGGCTCAGGTTCTAGGTGTCCTTCAAGAGATGAAAACCAATAAGCTCTTGATCTATACTTGGGTTATAATGTAAGGTCCAAGCCAATTGAAAGCAAATTTGCCTCATTTTCTCTTCTCCATATTTATGATATGCTAATTTTCCTTTAAGATAAAATCACCAATGTTAAATTATTATGTTTTGAGGTGGTTGTTTTATGCAAATTTAACACGTTTTTGGTATACATGAATATGGGTGAAAATGGCTAAATGACATTCATCCAATAGTTCAAGTTGAGTGAAGTGTTCTTGATGATAGTCATCTTCAGAGATGAGGTCTCATAGAGATATGTAGAGAGATGTAATTTGGACTTCAATATGGAGTAGAGCCTCTATTTTAAACACTAGAGAGAAAGGTGTAACACCAATAGGGGTTATAATGTTGGTATGATAGGCCCATAAAGTGAAGGGAATATGAAAGTGTCAATCCCATCCTAAGGCATTGACCATTTTAGTGAGCATATTGTTAAGGGTTTTATTGGAGGCCTCAACTTGTCCATTTTCTTGTGGATGATAAGGTGATGAAAATTTGAGTTTGATTCCAAAGGAGTCACATAGAGCTTGGACTTGATTGTTTTTAAAAGATTTGTCATTATCAGTGATAATTTTATGGGGAACACCAAAGCAAAATATGATATGGTGATTGATGAAATCAATGATTTTATCATCTCTAGTTGAGATAAGAGGGGTATTTTTACCCACTTAGTAAAATATTCAGTGGTAGTGATGATGGATTGATGTCACTATGAAGCATGGGGATTAATTTCCCCAATAAAGTCCAAGCCCCATTGTGAAAAAGGCCAAAAGTCCTTAGATACTTGAAGACTATTTCTTGGTGCATGATGAAGGTTAGCATGATATTGAAATTTGACACACTTTTTTACATAATCATAATAGTCTTAGTTAAGGGATAGACAATAATAGCTAATGTGAAGGATACGCTTAGTGATGACAAGACCACTAAAGTTCCCTCCACAAACTCCATCATGTGTTTCTTTGATAGCATGAGAAGCTTCATGACTTTGTAGGCAACTAAAGAGAATGCCATCAAAGACATGATTGTAAAGGATCCCCCTAATTATGGTGTAATGTTAGGTGCCTTGAATAATTGATCTATAAGCATTTCTAGAATGATTAGGGGGATGGTGACATTGTTAACATAGTCAAAATTTTGTTGGTACCAACAGTTAGCTAGGATATTTGTTACATTAAAGATGGTGGGAGAGCTAGATTTGATGAAGGATGGCTCAATAAGGTGGTAGATAATAATGGATAATTTTGATTTTGAAGGTTTAGATAGGATCTGGGAAGCAAGGGAAGCCATTATATCGATAATCTTATTCATGGATCGAGGGGTAGTTTGGATTGGGTAGTGTTCAAATGACATCAATAATACATTGGTTAGGTGTTTGTATTGCTATAAAACATAATTTTTACACTAGTATATGCCATTGATTTGGTTAACCATAAGTTTGGAATCACCAAAGATATTGATTGTTTTGACTCCCAATGCTAAGGTAGTTTGGAGACGTATTATTAGGGCTTCGTATTAATCCATGTTATTGGTACATTCAAATTCAAGCTTAAAAGATAGAGGTAAGGGCTCACTATCAAAGGGAATTAGGATAATTCTTGCCCCTTCACCACATTGGCATTTGGATCCATCAAATAACATATTAACTTGGTAGGTAAAATATATTTGAGAGAGGGTAGTGATATTCTCGTCAAGGAATTCCAAAGGAGGTTGGGTATTAGATAAAACGGCATCAAACAATTAATCATATATCACCTATCCATTTATTAATTTTTTTTGAAGAAACTAAAGATTAAATTCAGCTAAAAACATAAGCCACTTAGCTATTCATTGGTTTTGATAAGGCCTAGAGTACATATACTTGAGTGGGTCAGTATTAGTAATGATGAAAGTTTTATGGTTAAGGAGGTAATGAAAAATCTTGGTAGCCATAAAGACTAGTGCAAGACAAAGTTTATTGATATGGGTATACTAAGTTTCATAGTTTATAAGTATTTAACTGATATAATATATGGCTTTCTCTTTACATTGGTCATCTCAATGTGCAAGCATTGCTCCTAGGGAGTGGTCAGTCGCTGAAATATACAGGAAGAAAGGTTCATCCTCTTGTGGAGGAATAAGAATTGGTGGGGAGAGGAGATAGTATTTAAGTGAATCAAAGGCCTTTTAACAATCATATACCCACCTAAAAGAGGTTTCATTTTAAGAAGATGATGAAAAGGTTGGCAATGGTCAAATAGTTGAGAAATGAAATTCCAAATGGATTGGAGTTTCCCCTAAAGGCTACATAGTTGTTTAAGGTTAACAGGGAGAGGCATTTATAATATTACTTGAACTTTGGCTAGGTCAACTTTGATTCCATGAAGAGAGATGATAAAACCTAGGAGTTTACCTTATAATACCCCAAAGATCACTTCTTTGGGTTTAGGCAAACATGGTAGTGGATAAGGCACTCAAAGATGATTTTAAGAACAACCAAGTGATCCTTTCAAAGTTTTGATTTGTCAATAAGATCATCCACATATTCTTCCATAATTTTATGGATAAGGTCATGAAAGATGTAGGTCATTGCATGTTATTAGGTTGCACCAATGTTATTCAGACCAAAAGGTATAACCTTATATCAAAAATTTCCCCAAGGGGTGATAAAAGTTATTTTATGCTGATCTTCAGGGGCAATCAAGATTTGGTTATAGCCTAAGAATCTGTCCATGAGTGAAAGAATTTCATGACTAGCTGTAAGATCAATAAGCTATTCAATGCGAGGTAGAGGAAAGGAATCCTTTGGGTAAGCAAGGTTAAGATCTCAAAAGCCAATGTAAATTCAAATTCCCCTAGTGGCTTTGGTAATTGGGACAATATTGGAAACCCATTGGGGATAATCTATAGGTTAGATAAAATTGATAGAGAAGAGATACTGGATCTCCTCCTTTATAAGGATAGCTATGTGAGGGTGCATTCATTAAAGCTTCTATCCAATGGGATTAACATCATGATGAGTGAAAATGTTATGGGTAGTGATGGTAGGGTCAATCCCTGGCATGTCAGTGTATGACCAAGTAAATGTGATATTACAGTCATGAAGAAAGGTAGAAAAGTCTTGTTTTTCTATAGAATCCAAGGATTGCCCAATTTTGATGATACATGGACTCTCATTGGTACCCAAATTGATATCCATTATGGATTCATTTAGTATAGTGGATATTTTGGGAGAAAGATATTTATGGATATAATGATCTTCCACACCAAGGTAGGTGAGGATAGAATGATCATATTGACATTAGATGTTGTGAATGGTAGGGGAGTCCTTTGCAATGAGTTTAGGATGAATGAGAGGAAGAGTTATGGTAGCCTTATATTTTTTATAGGTCAAGGGTCCTAAGATAATCATTGAGATGAAAAAAATTTAGGTGGGATGATATCATCATCCTCACTTGAAGGTGGAGGTAAACAATATGGGAGAGAAACTACTTCTCCATTAATGGCAGGGAGAGATTGTGTGGTTTTCTTCTTTGGCAAGATAAAGCTAAGCCCATACTTCCCCTATGGCTTTTGAGTTTCAATTAAGGTGATCTCATAGGGTCCATGTCCATATTTTCCCAAATTGAACCCCTTCTAGGCACACTTATGAAGGTATGCCTTGGCAAAGGAGGGTTTTTCTAAATAAGAAAATCCAGTGGTATATGGGTGATGATAAAAGGTGTTGATGGTACTTTCCAAAGGCTTGTTGACTCCCACATAAATAAAATGGGTTTGACAAGAGGGAGGTTCAAGAGGTGTGATTGATCCCAAATTGGGATCATACCTTAGTTGGTTGGTAAGCTGTCCATACTCATGAGGGGTAGGGAAAGCGTCAAGATCCAAGAGGTGGTATTCTCCTAAAGAAAGATGCTAGAAGGTTGATTCTAAGGATTAAGTTATTGGTATTTGCTTGAAAGAGAGAGATGCACTGGTAGATGCTTCATGAGAAGAGGAAGAAAGGGTTTCTTCAATAAGTGATGAAAGCAAATCTGGTTTGGATGAAGATTTGGTAAAGAGTAACAAAAGAACATCATTAAGTCAATACATCATATTTCATGCCATAAAATGTCTTGGGTTAGTTTGTATAGTAATCACTTAGACCTAATGTTAAAATTTAAAATAATGATGTAGGGTATAGGGGACATAAGCCATAGATTGGATCTAAGGTCATCTAAGTAAGACATTATACTAAAATTCCCCCTCAACCACATAGAAATGTTTTGGGAGTGTACATGGTCCCAAATGAATGTGAAGGACAATAGTTCCTAGGGTAGTGGTCATGGTGTCATTGAAAGACTAAAGTATAGTAGAATTATCAAACATGATGTTGGTAGGTAGCTTGAGTTATTTATAGGCATGGGATGAGATGATATTGATATTAGCCCCACCATCAATCATTACTCAATGTAGGTTTGGTCAATGTAGGTAGTGATAAAAAGGGGTGAATCAGGGTCCTCAAGATGGGTAGAAGGTATCTTTGATTCTTTAAAGGTAACAAGAGTGGAGAGTTTTAGAGTGCCAACAAAGGCCTCAATAGGTTGGGTATCACCAGGCTGAACCTCAATGGCATATAAGGCCTCAATTAGCGCTCAGTGATGATGAAGTGAGGTGGAAATGAGTTCTTACAAACTCATCTTGGTAGGGGTTTGGTTCATTTTCTTAAGGACCACTCACCTAATTGAGTTATAAGGGTTTGATTTAGTGGTACCTAAAATATTTATTTTAGGTTGGGGTGATGGTAAAAAGGCATGGGTTTGGCTAGGTTGAGAGGTAGAAGATGGGTATGTCTAAGGAGTGGACACTTTAGCTTTGACTTTATCCTTTTATTGTGCTCATATAATAACATTAATAATATGGGAAGGGGGGAAGGTAGATGATTGGTTTGGTTGTTCATCACTTTTAGGTGAGAGTGAGGAGGTGGGTGAGAGTTGGGCTATGGTTGGTTGTTGAAGTGACAAAAGGGTAACTGAAAGTTCATATAATAATAGATCATCTTCCTGATAAAGATGATGGACAATACTTTAGAGATAATTGTAGTTCTCCATGTCATGTCTTGGGGTTTGATGGCAGGAGTAGATTCAACTATCATCAAACTAGGTTGGTTTGGGGTGAGAGGGGTTGAAAGGTCTAATGGGTGAAGGGCTCAAGGCAAATTTTTGAAATAACCTATGAAAAATTGTTGAATAGGATTCAACATAATGTGATGACATACTTGAAGGGGGAAGTTTTACAAAATTAGGCCTCCTCATAGGGGGAGTAGGTTTTGGGTTAGTTTTGATAGTTAGTCTCAGGTGAGGTTGGTGGGTAGATGCTCTGCTAGAGATAGATGGTTGAGAGTTAGAAGGTATAAAAGATTAATATTAGGGAATAAATGGAGGGGTAGAAGCAACTAGGTTATCCAAGAAAAAGGAATTGGTAGAGGTATTAGTGGATGCTGTTATTGTGATCTAGGAGACCCAAGAGAGGATGGTTAGTATGGTGTTAATTTCAAAATGAAATAAATAAACTAATAGCATAAAATCTCTAGGCCTAGACACTAGGGAGAGATTATTTAAAAAAATCAAATGAAAAACACAACTACAAATAAATGAATGAAAACACAATCATTATTTCACCTTCCTTGGATGCTCCAAATGCCTTTGTAGTGGTGGCTTGCTTGGCTTGTGCTCATGAAGTCCTTGGCTATGGAAGCTTGGCTACCTCCATCTCTCATTGGCACCTTAGGCTTTTGGTTTGGCTTGAAATCAATTTGGAATGGTAACACTAGTTTCTTAAATATTTTGGAACCAATTTGGCATTATAACTTTTCATAATCATGACTTTTTATTCATGTGGTGAGGCTTCCTATTTATAGATTTTTGAGAATGTCTAGAATCAACCTAAACCATCCATATTGAGATTGAGATGTGTGGTTAAAGATTAATTCAATTTTTTTAATTAATTTTGTAATTATCCTCATCATGAAATTTGAAGAAGGGGTAATTAAGAGGCATGGAGGGCATCATGGAAGGCATTGATGAGACATGGAGGGCATGAATCCTGATATTTGTGGCATTTATGGCCTAGGGATGTGTTCCTAAAAAATGAGGTCACTTGATGATGTAGATATTCAATATTCATTTACAAAACAAATTATTCAAAAAATTTCCATGGAATTATTGATTAGGCCTTAATTTGGGTTAATTAGTTCTTAAGCATGATTAAGCACTTTGTGCACAAATTCCTCAAATTGATTAGAATGCCTTGTTATTATTCCAAAATTTAAATGGATTGGAATTGGAAGTCATTGTCAGATGTGTTAGAACCATATTTCCATTTATAATGTTATCAACAAAAAATAACAAAGGCATGCATCTTGTGTAGAAGATTTGATAGGAAAGAGCAATCTAAGGCACCTAAGTACAAAATTGGCATTTTGACTCAAAATAATCTAATCAAAGTTAGCTAGCCCATTAATTGCATTACCCCATTTAGGGATACCCTAGGCAAAATTATCACCTAAATATGTCAGTTTCACATCATTTAGCATGTTTTAGTATTTTTAGACCAAATTGTGTATTTTGGGTGGAAATTAGCCAAAAGCCTGATTAGAGGTTATCAGTGGCTAGTTTTAGGTATCTACAATTTACCCCTATTTGGGAAGGCATTGAAATATATAAGTATAGTAAAATATTCTCAAAGAATGAAAAGTTCTTATATGCATATAACTGTAATGATGATAAACTAACTGTATGATTCCCCCTCGAGGGAACGGTTGACACAAGTAAGTTAGCAAATGGTCCCTAGAAAAGAAAGAAGTGAAACGAGGGGAAAAAAGAAGGGAAAGATGATGGGGTGAAAACATAATGATATTAAAAAATTAGTCAAAATCATTGAGAATACAAGTGGGATGGTGTGCAATGATTTGCCCATAGGTAGTTTTAATCATTCTACCCCAATAGTGACAATGTGGTATGATAACACAATGATTTGTCCAAAGGTGGTTATAATCATTGAGAAGATGGAGCTACCCCATTTAGGATAGAAAAAAAAGATAATAACATGCCCCTATATAGGCATAAAAAATAAAGTGGTGACAACATAATGATTTTCTCAAAGGTGGTTATAATAATTAAGAAATGTAGGTGAGACTATGTGTAATGATTTTCCCATAGATAGTTATAATCATTGGACCCCAATTATGGAAAACATGATAAACTTGGATGAGGATGATGATAAATTAATATAGAGGGTAATGATGAATTTTAACAACCTACTAGTAGGGATATGCTCATCCAAACTAATAAAAGTTGAAATTCTTTCATGGTTAATTACTCTATTTGGGATATGATTGAGAGTGAATCAGGGTGTTGGTGCTGAAGAGATGTTGACATTGATAAATAGACTTCTTGAAGTTGAGGTTTATTTTAACACGTGTTATTAGGTATCATGGTATAACATCATGATGACTTGGCCTAAATATGCATGAGAACTGACTACCATAATCCAATAATCAAAAGAAAACAATGCACCAATGATATAAACCATGATGACAATGTAAACATATGAATATGGATGGATTCAAGTGTAAGTGTGGGCAAATAATCACCTAATGAACACACATAAATTAAATCAAGGCAATAATGCTAAAAGCAAACAAATAAGTAGACAAATAAACAAAATAAGTAGAAACAAATAAACAAACAATGTAATAAAAACCCTAAAAACATTGCCCCTAAAAGATAGGTGACAACTTAACAAATGCACAAAATGGGGGAATAAAATAAAAGTAAGGGGGTGGTCAAGTTGTCTCCATATTCACAAGGCAAGTGGACATTTCCTACATAGTTCCATGGATGTAATATTCAATAAAAAACTTCAGGCCAAATGTAGTTCTCCCAGGGAATGGGAAGAATGTGACAACTGAGGAAAACAAACAAAATGGATGTGATAGAAGAAGAGAAATGGTCTTGAAAAATTGTAAGTGCATGAGAGAGAAATGATAAAAAGGATGGGGAAACTAAATGATAAGTGATTTTCTTGTAATTTAATAAGGGTTCCCAAAATCCTTAAGGCAAATAAGTGGTCAATGTTTTTTTTATTTTCTAATGATTTTTCAAATGTTTTTGGAATTGTTTTGAAGTATCTCAACTTGATCAAGAATGATGAGACACTTAATGGTTCAATATCATAAAATGGAAAGAGCATTTAAAATAAGGTTGCTCTCAAAATGGTGAGAGCATTCAAACTTAAGTTTGCTCACAAAATGTTGAGAGCATGGCTTAGGTTGCTCAAAAAATGGTGAGAGTGTATGGAAAGGGTGATTGAGTTGACCGTAAAGAGTATTTAGAACCATCTACATAGTCCCAATTTAGGACCTCAAGTCACTGTAGTTCTACCTTTATAGTAGAGGAATTTGACTAGTGTAGCAATAAACTCAAACAAAATAGGCACAATTAGTAAAAAGGCATAGTATGACATAAGAAGTGGCAAGTTGGTATGTCAAAGCTTAATGTTGCCCCTAGTTTTCCCATAGGTAGTTATAACTAGGACACAATGGCATAGATCAATGGTACCAATTTTCCCAAAGATAGTTATAATTAGTAGCAAGACTAGTGGTAAGAAAATAATAACAAATGAAGGATGCAATTGCTAAAAATTTTGTCACACTATCCCAAAATATGATCTCTGTCTGAAGTACTTGAACCAACTGATGAAATTGATCAGATACCTCAATGCTAAAATTGTGTAATATATGACAAAAACCAAGGTCAAATGGGCTAGTCTTTAGAACACACTAGGCTGATAGAATGGAATCAAAAAATTGGATATGATGAAGAGATAGATAAGGCTGGTATTTGTATAAATAAGAATAGTGATAAAATGGCATAACTAAAATGGTCCTCATAGACAATACACCTTAGCACTCAAGCATAGTAATACTTGAGATGAATAGTGTTTATTGGCTCTAGAAGTTCATCTACATCTAGTGTGGCAAGCCTATATGCTCCTGATCCATAATCTACATTAATGATGAAAGGCCCTATCTAGTTTGGTTTGAATTTCCCTTTATGCTTCTTCTCAGCTGTGGTATTATTTTGGTTTTATTTAAGAATAAGATCACCAAGTTCAAATGTTCTATACTTAACACATCAATTATAGTGGCTTTTGAGTCAGTTCAAATATGCTTGAATATTGTTGAGTGCAACCATGCATTTCTCATCAAGTAGGTCTAGCTCTTGCAGGTGGGCCACTTGATAGTCCTGATCATCTAAGACAAGCTTGAAAGAGATGCATAGTGAAGGCAATTCAACCTCAATTGGAAGGATGGATTTAGTACCATAAACAAGTGTGTATGGAGTGGATCTTATAGGGGTACAATGATCGGTATGGTATGCCAAAAGGGAAAGGAATATTTGGAGGTGCCAATCACGACCAACATCATTGACAATCTTTTTGAGAATATTGATAATGGTTTTGTTGGATGCCTCAGCTTGGCCATTACCTAGAGGGTAATATGCTATAGAAAATGTTGTTTGATGTTATATTTAGTACAAAATTAGTCTACATCCTTGTTCTTAAATAATCCTCCATTATCAAATATAATGTCAAAAGGGATAACATAGTGGCAAATGAGATGGCTAAAAAAGAATTTGGAATTTTCTTTCTAATCATGTAAGTGAGGGGTATATCTTTAACCCACTTAGTGAAATACTTGGTGGTGTTAAGGATATGTTTATGGATGCCAGATGAAGTGGGGTTAATATTCTCAATGAGGTCAAGTCACCATGTATAAAATAACCATGGTGTCAACATCAATTTTAGATTTTTTGTTGGGGCATGAATCAGATTAGCATGCCATTTACATTTGACACACTTTTTTACATATGCAGTGACATCTACATCTATTGTGGGCTAATAATAACTAGTACATAAAATATTTTTAGATAGTAATGCCCCACTAGAATGAGCACCACATACTCTTTTGTGAACTTTTCTTAATGCTAGTGTAGACTCTGCTAAATTTAAACAATGAAGCAGGGTTCCATCAAAACTATGATGGTAAAGGGTGGATCCAAGTAAAGTGTAATGAGTGGAATGATGAATGAAGGCTTTAGTTTGTTTTTGAGAAAGCTTAAGTGGAAGAACTTGGTCATGAAGGTATTTGTAAAGGTCTAAGTACTAGATATAATTAGGACCAACAATATCACAAATCATGGTAATAGTTAAAGGTTCATGAGCTGGTGCTAACAAATTCACAATGAGGAACTGATACTCTCTAGCTTTATCTATTTGTTGAATCAGAGAGCCAATAGTAGCTATGGCATTTGTAGTTTTATTAATAGCCCTTGGTATGTGCTCAAACTGAATGTTGGTAATTTTTTTTAAGACTATCAACCATGGCTTTATGTGGAACTAGCTTGTCATCTTAGGTCTAAAAATGATATATAACTTGATTGATGATTAACTGAGAATCACCATAAACTTAGAGATGAGATATATTCCAATGCACTACTTGTCAAAGTCCTATAATAAGTACTTCATATTTGGACATGTTGTTTGTACAAGGAAAGCTAATTTTGAATGATTTAGGGATTAGATCCCCCTATGGTGTAATAAATAATAGGCCTACCCCTGATCCATGTGCAATAAATGAACCATGAAAATACAACTTCAAGGGTTGCTCCTCAAGGGGTGTGTTAATGATGGTCATTATGGATTCATCAAGAAATTGAAACATGAGTGGATGTGTGTCTATGAGGGGTGCTTCAGCAAGTTGATCTATAAGAACTTGTCCCTTGATTACCTTCTAATTGACATACTCTATGTCAAACTCATTCAGAATCATGATCCATTTAGCTATTCTACCTTGAAAAGTTGTTTTAGATAGTAGATACTTGAGCAGATCTACTTTTGAAATGACCATGGTCCTATTATTCAACATGTAATGGCACATTTTTTTATCTAGGAAGACCATGGCTAGATAAGCTTTTTGAATGGGTACATATTTATGTTTATATGTAACCAAGGTATGACTTAGGTAGTATACAATGTGCTCCTTTCTATTGTCATCATGTTGAGCCAAGAGTGACCCTATATCATGGTTGGTAGTTGATAGGTATAACAAGAATGGCTTTCCTACAATGGGAGGTAATAAAATAGGTAGATTGACAAGATAGTCTTTGATTTGTTGAAAAGCTATTTGGCAGTGATCATCCTAGTGAAATGAAAATCCCTTATTCAAAGGTGTATAAATGGATGGCACTTGTCTATTAACTGAGAGATGAAGCATCATATGGACTAGATCTTACCTTGTAAACCATAGAGTTGATTTAAATTGGTTGGTGGCAACATCTCGGTTATAACATGGACTTTAGCTAGATCGACTTCAATAACTTTATGAGACACAATGAAGCTAAGTAGTTTTATTGAAGTTACACCAAACACAAATTTCTTTGGATTGAGTCTAACTTTGTAATCCCATAATATTTCAAATATCTTACACAACACTGCTAGATGGTCAGCTCTAGTTTTGGATTTTTCTAATATGTCATCAACATAGTCTTCAACAATATTATCTATCATATCATGGAATATGATAGTCATGTCTCTTTGATATGTAAATCCATCATTCTTAAGTCCAAATGGCATTACCTGATAACAAAATGTTCCCCATGGAGTGGTGGACATTGTTTTATGTTGGTCTTCTAGTGCTATTCTAATATGGTTATATCCTAAAAATCCATCCATGAGTGAAATCATTTCATAATTGGCTATGGATTCAATGATCATGTTGATATTAGGCAAGGGAAAATCATCTTTAGGATAAGCTTTGTTGATGTCTCAAAAATTAATATAAATTTTGATCCCTTTAGGCTTTTTACTAATAGGTACCACATTAGAGATCCATTCTGAGTAGTCAATGGATCAGATTACATCCTACTTCTAAGATTTTTTCCAACTCTTTATTTATCAATATAGTAATGTGAGGATGCATCTTATGTAACATTTTTTTAACTATTTGGGCATCAAGATTAACCACAAGGTAGTGCATAACCAAGGTGGGGTCAAAACTTAGCATGTCAGAATAGGCCCATGCAAGGATATCTACAAATTCTCTCAATAAAGCTATAAAGACGTCATGTTCCTCCTCAGTGAGGTATGATCCTAATTTTATCCATTTTAGGTATGATGGAGTCTTGGTATTTATCTCTATTGTATCTTCAATTAGAAGGGTCAAACCATCTTCTAAGATAGTAGGAAGTGACTTGAACTATTGAATTATGTTAGGGTCCTCTATTATGACTTACTCTTTAATTTATCCTAAGCATGATGAATCTGAGTCCCCTAATGGGAGATATGGCCATGTAACAAAAATAGCCAAAAATTCATGGAGAATTTGATAAAATACTTATTTTTCAAAGCTGAACTCTGATCCATAGGAAACTTCATCATTGGTGGTCTCTTGGTCTAAATTCAAAGAAAAATGAACACCCCCATCTAATGGCACTTGAAATAGGTTTTCATCACTAGACTGGCCTTTATTTTTACTTTTTCCCTAGTCTAAAAGTGCCTCAAAGAGGTTTCTACTTTAGTCCCTCAATGTTTTACCTATTTGTTTTTGGATAAGGGTGTTCACTTACTCTCCAAAATATGTTGCAAGATCCAATGTGATTGAGAATCTTGATTTGTGATCTCCTAATGAAACATTATATCTAAGGCCTAAAAAGTCAAAAAATGTCTCATCATTCTAGAACTCATCAATTGGTAGACTAGATTCTTGTTGGTCCTAATCTATCAGTTGGGGATATTATAATGGCAAATGGTTATGATGAATGGCCAAGGTAAGGGTACAAATGGCATTGTTATCAAATAGGTTAGTTTTAGCTAGGTCATCAAAGGTGAGGCTATGATCATACTCTGCTTCATTATCAGCATCATCATCACTAGTCACTAGTGATGGAGTTTGAATAAGATACATGGGGTCACCCCCAAGTAGTTTAAATCTAATTCCATAAGGTCTTTCATACTTAGTCATGGAAATTAGCTTGATGGATCCTTGTTAATTTAGTATGAGGCCTCTTCCTTCATAATTTTGACACTCCATGATCGTATTAGGAATACAATACTTGGTATTTTTATAAAAATTAGATTGTTTATCTTTGTATAACCATGATTTGTCCCCTTTAAGAGGGTCAAATTCTAGGCTAGATGTTGGTACAAATGTGATAAGTCCCTTATCTTTGTTCTGTTATTGCCAATGCATATGTGGGATGACTTTAGGTTGCCCAAAGTTTTTAGAATTCTGAGGAAGATTGACAACATGAAATGTATCATGGGTCACATACTCTCCCAGTCCATTATCTGAAATGGTGAAATGATTAGAAGCTTTAGGAGGTGGCATGTGGGAAAAGGAATCCAAGGTATTAGGATTTATGAAATTATTTGGTGAAGGATCAATAAGTATAACATTTCCTTTATCTTACTTGGAACTTGGATTTATATCATATTAATAATTATAGCTTTGAAACTCAGCCTCATGATGCTTGTAGTGTTCATATGGGTGTAAATCTCTTGGAATATTCACTTCCACCCCTAAGTCAGAAAACTTGATACATTGGTGTAGAATTAATGGGATTGCATGAATCTCATGTAACCAAAGCCTACCTAGAATCATATTGTATGATAACTCAAGATCAAGCACATGGTAAAGTGTATCATGGGTCAAAGGCCCAATGATAATTGGAAAACTAATGGTGCCTTATGATTCTCTTTCCTTATTATCATAGGCCTTGATGGTTGTTGTTTTTAGCTAGAGATATGCTATTATGTACCCAAAAATCTTGATGAGCTTTAGAGACACTATGTTGAGGTCAGATCCATTCTCAATAAGGACACATTTCACTTTATGCCATTTTATATAAACCTCTATGTATAATGGATTATTATGGAGCAGGCTAAGAGAAGACATATCACTTTGATTGAATGTGACTTGTTGGGTTAGAGCTAGGTGTCCAACCAAAGCTTGAAATTTATCAACAGATATGTCACTAACAATCATGGATTGGGTCAAAAACTCATTCAAGATGTTCTTATAGATTATTGACATTCATAATAAATCTAAAATATAAATTTTTGCTATTGTCCTTTGCAATTATTTCAAAATATTAAACTTCTTGTCTTGTTCAGTAGTCAATGGTTTATTCTGAGGTAGAACAGTTAGTTGAATGACAGGTAAAGTGGCATATGGTTATGGGCTTGGGATATTATCTTTGAACTTTGAGTTGTGATTACATAATTATGATTAGATACCAGACCATTATTGCTAATTGATGTTAGAAATGGTGTGAGACTAGACATGACAAGTCTCGATTGCTGGTGCACTTGTATGTGGTCACGTCACAAGAATGAGTTATCAATATAAGGTACAAAAGGGGAATTATTATTTTTTTGGTTTGCCTATATGCACTCCCAAGTCAAAGAAAGATTATCCATGTAATTTGGTTGAATGTTATTATTTAGGAATGGTCTAGGCTGATTAATGCTTGGTCTAGGATTAATGGAGATGGTATTAATGGTACCCACTGCAATATGACCTACAACCTTGTTGTAGTCATATGAAATTGCATGGTAGTTTTGTTTGTTATTATCATTATAACCTTGGTTTTTTCCATTGTTCTATAATTATGGGTTTTATTTATAATTTTGTGGATTTTGCTAGTTCAGCCTTTGATTTTGATACTGTTGATTTTGCTATTGCACTAGCCGTTGTTGTTTTTATTGCTGATTATTTTATTAATACTAATTGTTATGTCAGGGAAAAGGGTTTTTATATATCCCAAGATTTTGATTGGAAGTGGATGCACCATTATCCAATTTTATCTCCCCATTCTCCAATATATTCTCAACTAAATGCTTGATTTGGACACATCTTTATAGATTATGACTATTGACCTGATGATAATCATAGAATTCATTTTCATGGTACCAATAAGGATAAGTAATGCCTTATAGATAATGCTTTTGTATAGGCCAACTAATTAGATTAGTAGTAGAAATATTAAAAAATATAGATTCAATAGGTTTTCCTAGGTCACTAAAGACATGACGTGTAGGCATGGTTCTTTTAGGAGGAGGGGTTTGTAATGGTAATGGCTACTGTAAATGTTGTGCAAGTTTTGGTTATTATGATTTTGGTAATAGTTGAGTAGGAGTAAGATAAAAAAGTGGTGTAGATGATGTTTGCACCATTTAGACATGATGGGGCTTAGGTACTCCATTTCCCATAATATTCTTATTATGGTTTAATTGCTTCAGTCTTTCATGGTTATTGCCCTATATCAGTTATGATGTTGGTGTTTGAATGGGTTGTTGTTCATTTCTCTTATTGGTACCTTGATTTTTATTAGATAAATTAAGCTTGATGAATCCTTTATTTATGAGTGCCCACTTGATCAACAAACATTTATCAATGATTTCCTTGAATGTATGTTCACATTGTAGTTCCAGATGGTAAGCTATCTCACTATGCAAATTTTTGGTAAACACAATAGCTAATTTTTTATTAGGTAAAATATGGGTGAAACAACTTGAAAGGGCTCTCCATCATTGTAAATAACTTATACAACTCTCACCCATCTTTTTTATTTGCTTGCGTTACATCCACTAATGAAATCTCATGCTTGAGATTATAGGAAAAGTACTGCACAAACTTATCAGAAAGATCATCAAAATCTGTTACTAAATTTTTGGCCAACTTCAAAAACCACTCTAAGGCTTATCCAACCAAGCTCCTTAGAAATAACAATAAAAGGTATATGTTGCTATATGCCACTGGTTGACATGTGATAAATAATTCGGTCAAATGAGCTTTAGGGTCACTTTTCCCTTTTTATTTATCAAATTTTGGTGGTTCATATCCTAGAGGAAATAGTATCTGCAAATACTTCATGTTGAATGGATATGAACATATGTCCTCTATTTTGAACTTTTTAGTTTGTTTACCAACTTGAATGGTATAAATTGTATCCTTCATTTGTTAGAATTCTTGGGATAGGAAACTAAAAGGAATATTGGTTTGAGGGAGAATTTGGGTTTGGATAGATGGTTGGGAGGTCACAAGTGGAACACTTTGACCAGGGTATGATGGAGCTACATATTGGGGTACATTATTTTGGTTGGGGAATGGACCAAAAATATGCATACATGTATTAAGATGTACTTAAAATTTCACACTTGGTTGTGTGATATTCTAGGTTGGGTTGGTGATAAACATTTGACTTAGAGGATTTTGTGGTTGAGATAGAGGGATACAACTATATTGTGCCTACTTTGGTTGAAAAGGGGCATGCTACTAACTAATTGAACCTTGTTGTTGAGTGGGAACTTATAGACCAAGACCCTATCTATGGATTTGTGGGACATTTTGAACCAACAGTTTCCTAGTAGGTACCTAAAAAACATAGGGACCTCCTTGTTACATGAATCCCTATGAGTAAATGAAAGTAGGTTGTAGATTTAGGATCTATCATTTACCTAGATTTTCATATTATTGACAAGTCATTGCTTGGTTTTAGATTAGCATATTAGTCTATGATTGAAGAGGTATGTTTGTTGTTACCTGGTGAGGTGGAACATTTGTTGCCCCTGATTGAGGTGGTAATGTATTTGTCCTTTATTGCATTGATACAATAGATTGTGCCTATTGTTATGGAATACTACTTGTTACCTGTTGAGGAGGAGTAGGGTTCATCACATTATATCATTGAGGTAGGACACTAGTCATTTGATTACCTAATCCCATAGCTTGTACACTTGAGAAAATAACTAATTGAGGTTGGGGTGTAAAAATTCATATTCCTTGGTATGAGGACCTATTCATAGGATTAACTATAGGCACATGTTGTTGGCTAATTATTTTTGTTTTAGTACCACTTTAATCAGGATAAGACATTATCTGCAACATTTGGCTCACTATTCTATGTATAGGCTAAAGACACTTCTTAAATAATGGGTGTATACATCAAGTTATCTATCAAAGTGGTTTGTATGAATGGGTCAAAATTCAGATTCTCTTGTCTAGTTAACTCTATCAACACTCCTGTTGAAGGAACTAGGTTAATAAGAAGCTTACTTACCATGTTCATTTGATTGAAATCATGTGCTAGATTTAGATAGGTGTGATACACTATCTACATTTGGTTAAAGTGATCTTCCATGATGTTTTTTCCTTAATTATATATATTAGGATCTTGGTATGTTGTTTGGACTAGAGCCATAAGATTTCTAGAAGAAGCTTGTGATCATAAATGATATTGTGGGGTACTCTTACTAGACTTGGTAAATTTTTATGGGGGAAGTTTGATGGAAACTTGACCCCTACCTCTATGGCTCTAACCAAAATATCATCTTTGTTCTATAATAAATGTCACTCAAATAAAAATGGATCATATGTGGAATCCATATTAGTATAATATGACTGTTGAAGAACCGGCTCATCCACTATGGGCATTATAGCTAGGTATTGTGTGGTTTACTATTGGTCCTATTCTAAATAAGGTGGTGTGTTAACCAGATATTTGGACAATAGATCTTGGATTTATGCCCTTGATTGAGTATTATAAGAGGGATAAGAATCCATCTCATAAGCAATATTATCTGCATAGGGGTATTTCACCATTTATTTCTATCCAACCACATTATTAATCACTAGATTGTACATGAGTCCATTACAAGTGTAGGAATACATGTTAGGATCCATAGTCAATGATTTATGATAAAAGGTCAAAGATTTATAAAAACTCTAAAAAGGATAATGTCTAAAATAGATGATGTTCCAACCTGGTCTAAATTTAACCAAATGATCAACATGTTTATGCAAAGGTTTGTGATGAAACAAGCTAGCATGTAGTATCTAATGTTTCACTTTTCACATAAAGATAAGCAAGTAAATGAACCTAAAATCAAAATGCCAAACTCTAAGGTTGAAGTGTTTCAAATCAGTCTAATCTAGGAATTTAAAAGTTGCTAGGTCTTGTGGCCAAATGTGGCATCAAAATCTAGGCTCAAACAAGGCATGTGCTAGGACTATTGGCCAAACGGCATCAAAAGCAAGACTTTTAAAATAGATGAAAGTTTTAATCTAACATATATGAAACACTTCTAGCAAACACTAGGCATTTGATTCTTGGACATGAACTTGATCAACTAGGTATAAGGTATGAAACAAAAGGCACTTTAGCAATAGTTTATTTCTCATTAAAAATGGTATAAAAGTAGTTTCTTTTGAAAAACAAGCTAGACAAAAGCAAAGAGTATAACCATTTTAGATAAAAGATCACAAAAGTACACTTGAATTGGTATAAAAATGTAGGATCAAATTTGGAACTCTATGCAAGAGGGTCTATGAAACAATATTCAAAATGTTTTGGGAAATGTAATGATGCTATAGTACTCAAAAGGTCTGACCAAAAGGTTTGTTTCAAAAACTCTCTAAGGAAAAGATATTTTCCTACAATTTTGACAGCGTAACACTACTTTTCTTGACTCAAAAATGTTGTGGTGTATAAAATCAAAGTGCAAGTGTTTAGCACAAAATGGCTTAAGTATATCAAGTGATGACAATGATTATGAGTCTTAAATGGCCTTCAACCCAAATTAGAAATTAAACCTAAGTTCCTTCAAGTTTTAGTGTAAATGGAAAACCTGCTTAACACATCAACCCTATGAACGTATAAAGGTGTAATTTCAAATTTAGATTATAAGTGAAGGACTTTAAACAACTTTGGTAAAGGTCTAGACTCAATTGGGTAGCATAACTATGCTAAAGTGGATGATATGACTCTCCCAAGCTTTTGATGAACATTTGAACAACGAACTCTCAAGCTTTTGATGAACTTTTGAACAAGGCAAATTTATGATCTCACATGGACAACATAATGCCTCTTTGTTCAAAAGAAAATTTGGACTATGTGTTTGGTTTGGATTATTTGTTTACACCAAGTTTTGACTCCAAAAAAGACTTTAATTTAGGACAAGACCAACTAATTAACCACTCTTAGATCCTAAACTAACAAGGTTGCTTGGTATTATTGGAATCTATCAATATACATCATTTGAGAGGATTTTAAGTGTTCATCTAAAAGTAAATGAGCATTATATAGTAGGGTTTTTACACCCCCCTTCTCTCAAATGATAATACTGTGAATGGACCTTGAGGTGCACTTTGCACCAACAATACTTCCATGGTAAGTGGGGATTTATCTAAGATCTAACAAGTTTCTGAACAATCTAGGGGAATCAATTGCATAATGACTTTCATTCCAAATAATGCAAAAGAAAAACATGAATTTTGGGTTCATATCATTTGGCTTGTTACAAAAAAGTCTAGTCCTTTCTGCAACCACTACACCTTCCTATTTGTTCAGTGTAGTATCATGTCCAAAGTGCCACTACATCATGTGTACAACTCCAAAAGGAGCCAAATGAAGTCAATGCCAAGAGATGAAACCCCAGGTCAAAGCTTCCCTAAAGAACTTGTGGGAGGTGATGAAGTCCCCCTCACAAGCCAATTTTACATAAACGTAAAAAAAGCATGAAAGTAGAAAGAGTTTAGGGTCATTTTCAAGGTCACCCAAACTTTGATGAGTTCTTGGGGAGTGCTTTAGATGACATTATTTCTAAGCCTTAGACTAGGCTACTTGAAATAGGAATGACACTTTTAATTCCAAGGGTTACCTATAGGGGAAAAATGGAAGAATATAGATGCAAAATTCATCTTTTTTCCAATAAAGATTTAATTTAAATAACTATTGTAAGCAAGAATTGATAAGTATGTTCAATTTTAATCCCGAATTAAAGCGAGGTGGTGTTTATTTGACCCCTTGGTCTTAGTTGCAAACTTTGAAAACATTCACTAAAAACATCTAAATTCTTTGTTAAACACCCAAAACAAGGTTCCTAATTAATTTTTAAGGATTAAAAGATGATTTAAACATGTTTTAAGCAAATATCAAGCTTGGTCCTATAATAAATTTTTTATCATATCCTTTAGCTTTAAAGCTATTTTTCATTTAAAACAATGAACTTTGGAAAAATAGCTCTCGGGTCTATGTTTTTAGAAAAACACAATGACTAACGTCAGTTATATACAACTGATGTCAGTCTTACTTGCCAATGTCAGCTACTGTGTAAAACTGTGGAAAACAAAAATGGTAAATTAAAGTTAGAAAATCAATTTACAAGAGTTTTAAAGGTCTAAATAAATATTTGAGTTGAAAAATGATCTTCTTCAAGTTTGAGATGCATCTAGTCCCATCAGACATGACATCATGTGATCTTCCTTGGATGTTCCAAATGACTTTGTAGTGGTGGCTTGCTCAGCTTGTGCTCATGAAGTCATTGACAATAAAATATTGGCTACCTCCATCTCTCCTTGGCACCTTTAGCTTGTGGCTTGGATTGGAATCAATTTTACATGGTAACAATATTTTATTAAAGATTTTGGAACCAACTTGGCATTATAACTTTGCATAATTATGACTTTTTATTCATGTGGTGAGGCCTCCTATTTATAGATTTTTGAGAATGTCTAGAATCAACATGAACCATCCATCCTAAGATTGAGATGTGTGGTTGAGTATTAATTCAATTTTTGGAATTAAGTTTGTAATTATCCTCATCTTGACATTGGAATAAGAGGTAATTAAGAGGCATAGAGGGCATAATGGAAGGCATTGATGAGGCATGAAGGACATGAATCTTGATATTTATGGCATTTATGGCCTATGGATGTCTTCCCAAGAAATAAGGTCACTTAATGATGTAGATATTCAATATTCATTTCTAAAACAAATTATTAAACAAGTTTCCATGGAATTATTTAATAGTCCTTGATTTGGGTTAATTATCTCTTAACCATGATTAAGCACTTTGTGCACAAATTACTCAAATTGATCAGAATGCCTTGTTATTGGTCCAAAATTTGATTGGATTTGAATTAGAAGTCAATGTCAGATGTGTTGGAAATTTATTCTCATTTAGAATGTTACCAACAACAAATAACAAAGGCACACATCTTATGCAAAATATTTTATAGGAAAGAACAATCCAGAGCACCTAGGTGCAAAATTAGCATTTTGACTCAGAATGATGTGATCAAAGTTAGTTGGCCCATAAATTACGTCACCCCATTTAGGGATACCCTAGCCAAAATGGGCACCTAAATATGTTAGTTACACATCATTTAACATGTTTTAGTGTTTTTAGACCAAATTGTCCATTTTGGGTGGAAATTAGACAAAATCTTGGTTGGAGGTTATCAATGGCCAATTTTAGGGGTCTATAGTTATATAAAATGGGGGAGGTTTTCTAGATGAAGAATAGGTAACTAGGAGGGTGGAGGGATGGGATACCAAAATAGAAGGTAACTAGGAAGGGAGTTGTCTAGATCTGGTACATGGTTTGGTCTTGGGTAATTTTGTGTTCATGGTTGTTTTGTTTGGTAATTTCTTGGTGAAGGTAGATGGAGAAAGATCTAGTTTTAAAGGTGGGTGTCTTATACTATGCATAGGAAGGATTCTTAAGGTCTAGGTAGATTTCATAAGGAGGTCATGGGATGATTTGGGTGGTGGGTGAAATGGCCCTGTAATTGCTCCTTTAAAAGAGGAAGGTGATGGATCTACAATGAGTACAAATATATTAGGAGATTTTCTTTGGTGGGGGAGACCTAGATGATGTCAAGAGGTGGCTCTATCCATGTTATGTTGAGAGAGAAACTTTAATTTTTGAATTAATCAAGAAAAATGTTTATATACTAGTTTTGTGCCTTGGGCAGTCAGTTTTAAAAAAATTCCAATAGGAGGAGGAGAAGAAAGAGGGGTAACCTCATCCTTCTCTTCATCTAAAGGGGATATTATTTATGGAGTAAGGTCATGGGTTGATGCATCTTCTTTAGGCACAACATCCATAGGAGGGATGATTGGTTGATTGGTTGGATGTGTTGTGGTTATGATTGGCTTATCAGTTAAATCTATTGGTGGAGGTTTTGAGGATGCCATGACCTTCATGAATGAAGCCATGGTAAATGGTGTCTCCTTAATGTCAATTTCTGACTCTAGGGAAGGTGGATACTTTTTTTCACTCAAAGGATTAGGTGAAGTTATTGGGGAGATAGTTGGTTCATTCATAATTAGAATATCAAGAACCATATTAACTAATAAGTGTCATGGGAGCATTCTACTTGGTTTATTTCTTCTTTTGATGGAGGGTGATTGGGAAAAGGTTTCCTAAAGATATAAAGAGACTGGTTCTAAGGTGCATTGGTATTTTCAAATACAATTTCCCCCTTATCAATAAGGGATTTAACAATACCTTTAAAGTTATTACACCTACTAACATCATGCCCAGCTACACAGTCAAAGGAACAAATATCATTCTCATTGTACCAATTTGGAGGAGGATGAGAAGAATCAAATTTCTATGGGGGTGTAATTGGTAGAAGCTATATGAGATTGGATTTCAATAGTTTGTCCAAAAATGAGGCATAATATTCTCCTATTGGGGTAAATTACTTCAAGTTATTTTGGTTTGGGTTTCACCTATTTTGGTTGGGAAGATTAGAAGAGTTTTGTTGATTGATATTTGGTAGAGGAGCTATTTTAAGGATAATTATATTCATAGTTTCCTTTCCCTTGGTTCCCATATTGGTTTGGTTACCATGTTTGGAAGAAGAAGTCTCATTGGTTTTGAAGATGGAATTTTTGTTACGTAACTTCAATTTACGTTCATCTATGGTTCTATTTTCTAATTTACATGCCATGGTAAAGGCTTCATCAAAGGTTTTAAAATTTTGGACATGTAGGATTGAAGAGATGTGATTTACACAAACATGAGCAAAGATTTATATTAGTTCTAGCTGAGGTAAAGAGAATGATAATTGGTTGATGAGACTTCTCCAACAAGCTACAAAATTAGCTAGAGACTCATCTTTGAATTGGTGGATGGCATAAAGATTAGTAATTGAGACCTTGGATATGTTGATGGAGAAATGGTCTAAAAACATCTGAGCCAATTATTTGAAAGAAAAGATAGAATTTTTGGTAATGGCACTATATTAGTCCAATTTTGGGCCAAAACGTGACATAGGAAATGTGTGCAAAAGAAGAGCATCATCATAAGCAATCATGTAATAGGAATGCCTAAATGCTATTAAATTCTACTGGGGATATTCTTTACTATTGAATTTATTAAATTTAGTAAGTTCTCATTGGGTCGTATATGGTTTGATAGGGACTGAAGGATGAATTGGTTCATTACAGATTTGATCATAAGACAAGAGATTATGGGGTCCAAAAATGGATGACTCTAAGTTTATCATCTTATCCATGATCATTTTTATCAGATCAATTTTTGGTGGTGGACCTGGAGGATTATAGGTCATAAATTGTGGATAAGAGGGTAAAATATATTGATAATTCATTGGTGGTTAGGATATTTCCCCATATTGATAAGTAGGTATAGATGGTTGGGTTGAAGGTATATAAGGATAGGTAATTATTGGTGGTTGAGTGATGTGGGAATGTCCTTGTGGGTTAGAGACATATCCAAGATTGGGTATGGATGGAAATTTTTGAGAGGTGATTATAGGTTGGGTGGAAGATATATAAGGTTAAGTGATGGTTGGTGGTTGGGTAACATGGAGATGCCCTTGTAGGTTAGGTACATAACCTAGTTTGGATATGGCTAGTAATTTTTGAGAGGTTACTATAGGTTGGGTGGGAGTCATGGTTGTGTTAATAATTAAGGGTGAGGTAGTGATTTTAGTACTAGTAGGAGGTGTAGTGATAGGTATGGTCATTTCTAGATTATAAAAAGGGGTAGTGATTAATAGATCAAGGTTGGTAAAAGGAGGGTTTCACCTACCAATGGTAGGTACTCCCAATGTAGAGGAGTCAATGGTAGGGGTAGAAGGTGTAAGGGCAATAATTGGTTGGATGGGTTGATTTTCCCCCATGGTGTTAAAGGGCTTGGTGGATGTAGACATTTGGGTATCTAAAGTTTGGGTAGTAATAATCACTATAGAAGGATCTAAAATCAATTAGTATGGCATGCCATAAAGAAGCTCTATAGGTGGGGTTGAGATAGGGGTTCTATGATGCAAAGTATTAAGATAATGTTGTAAGGTTTTTGGGTTGTTATCCAAAAGGGAAGCAAAGTTTGAATCCCCTTGAGGAATAATCTCAGGGATATGGTAAGGTTTAGAATGGTGAGATTAACTCTCTATGTCTAATCAATAGTCATCTATAGAAGAGGAGGCGGAAGAAAATGGGTAGTCTATAGATAGGTATTGACTTGGTAATTCTCTTTGTTGTTGTCAAGTAAGTACCATATAAGGCTATAAGAGAAGTACCAATAGATGATTTCAAAATTTAACATAGAGAAAGAAAAATAAAAACATAATGAAAAGTCAACACACACTAAGGTAATTAAAATCCTATGATTGATTAATTATCTTGTTGTTTGGCTTATGCGTTAATGTGAAGAATGTGTAATAGATTGGTTTATAGATCAGGTACTAGATAAGTAGTCTAAAGATAGGTTCAAGTTAATTCTTGTACTTAATTAATATATGCTAAATTGGGTACATGGCCTAGTGGTTATGACTTGCTCCCCTCACTTCATGATCCTGAAGCCAAGCTGGGTCACTTAGCCAATATATATCATTTATTAAGGGCTTATACTCAACTAGAGATCTGAGTAGGCCCTCCCTTTAGTGATGAAATCCAAGTAGGATCATTGGGTAGGGTAAGGTGATCTATTGAGTGGTGAAATCCTAGTCGGGCCTTGTCTCAAGTATGTTATGATGTTTACTTGACTTCATGATTTGGTTGTGTAACATAAGTGGACTATACTTAATCTTGATGATATTTAATTAAAATAAGTGAGATTATAAGAAATAGGTAATCAATGTATGTGGTAAGTTTTAAAACCCAAATGAAATCTTTATATTTCAATTATGATCACATAGATAGAGATAGAAGGATACAGATGCAGATAAAAAAGAAACCCAAGTAAAGACCAGGGCCCCATCAGGCATGCCAAAATGTTTCACTCAAAATTTTCTATGATATAGAAGAAGGAAGTAAAACTAAAAATATGGGTTATGGTATAAATACCTGATAAAAGGTGTGCACATTAAATCAAAAGATTGTGAAGAAATCCTCTTTGGCTAGGGAGGAAAACCTAAAAATAAGATATCACTAAAGTAAATTTGTTCATTAGACAAGTAGTTAGGTGGATTTCCTAGCACTAGATAGATCCTAGAAGCAAGGACTTCCTTAGGGGTTTTTAATCCACCATTTTAAAAATAATTAAGCTTATAAAACTAAATAAAAGGTACTTGCATCAATGATCAAAAGATATTTGAAACTGAATAATAAGGATATGCTTGATAAAGTAGATAGACTAGAAATGATCTAATTAGTGAGAAACTAATTAGTAGTGGGTGGAGGTGCAATTCATGGAATCTAGTAGATTTTAAAGAATAGGCAAAAACTCAAGAAGAAAGATTTGGTTAGAAAAGAAAGGGAATTTTAGCTTATTAGTTTTTAACCTACCATAGGTGACCATCGATGGTTGGGGTGACTATCAACAGTTAGGCTTGATCGTCAATGGTTAGCTAACCAATTCTAGACTTATCAATAGCTAGTGACAAGATTCAAGAAATAAATCTTGAGAGTTTGGTATAGGGTCTATTAATTATGAAAAGGGATCAAAATAGATAAATGGTAGTAATCAAGTATTTGACTTACTATAAATGGATTGGTTGATTAGTATAAATTGTTGATTCATAGGTGAAATCTAGTTTGAATCTAGTAGAATGACGGTGCTTGAAAACTTGATTTGAGAGGAAATGGTAGATTAGCTCTCTCAAATAGATGGTTGATGATGATTGATAATGCTAGATGACCTATAATAATAAAAACTCTGAGTACCTGAGCTCTTGATAATAGTTGGAGATGCCTTGATCTCTTTATTCTATCCTATTCTTATAGGGAAGGGCTAGAGGTTGAAGAGGAAGTTTAAGAGATGCTTCTAATTATAAATTTCTCATGCAAGGTCTCATGAAAGGATTTTCACAAATTATATTTAGAAAAGGTAAGTAGTTATTTGCTTGTGTTTACACAGAAAAGTCTAGGTGGTAGGGCCTGAACATTAACAGTTAACCTAACCATCAATGGTCAAGGCTAACAAATAAAAGTATCAAAAAAGGGTGATTTTAAGTTTGACTAGTTGATTAGTTTTAAAAAATGGGTTTTGTTTCATTTAAAGGGTCCAAAGAATTGTTTAGGGGTTCAATAATTAGAGTCTAATGTGCAAGATTCTAGTGTCTACACGTTGATTCTTTTCTTTATTTTATTTTGATTGAGTTCAAATCAGTGGAAAAGAGAGAGAAATAACCCTAGTGAGTTGGTATAATTAGAAAAAAAACCATTACCAGGACATCCATGCCATCCAAGTCTAGACCTAGAACTATCATTTGCAACAAGTTTTATCTTGATAAGTGCATTTGATTTAATGAAACAAGAAAACTTTCTAAATTCATATGAATATTATGATAGTAGCTTCCACATTCCTGACAAAGGTATTTAATTTTTACACCATCCAGGATAATCTTTGATTACCTACTTTCATTTTAAAGGACTTAAAACACAAAAATAGACCCAAACTGTATAGCAATCCCCAAATGTGTCAAAATTATAATTTCCCCCTTTTCACAAGTCCCGCATTCAATTGTTTTGGATTAATTTTGGTAATAACTAGAACAAGCAAAATCTTGGTCATCAAATAAAATAAAAAAATAATTAATCTAGGAAGCAAAGAACTATGCTAGAAAGCAAAATATTGAGAATAGAAAAGACTAATCTAGGAAAACTCTTGAAATATATTCTAGAAAACATAGAAATCTAATCTAACAATCATGAAACTTACTCTAAGAAAGCATTAAATCTATTCTAGTCCTACATCTAAGCTTATTTGAATCCTCTCAATCATTAATATCTACAAATGGAATAGCTCTGAAGTAATGCTTCAAGAATTGTCCTTTAACTGGATATGTAAGCTCATTACCTTATAGGCCTTTTAGATGAAATGTATTATTGCCCAAGATATTTGAAATATAATATGGTTTGATCCATAATGGAGAAAACTTGTCATGTTTTCCTTTATTTTCATGGGCTTTGTCCCATAATAACACAAGATCTAAAATTTGTAATGTTTTGACTTTTACCCTTTTATCAAACCATCTTTTGATGACATATTGGTGTTTGTTGAATGTCTGTAGATATTCTGTTCTTGAATCCTCCATTTCTATTATATCAAGTAGTCTTGATTTTACTTTGTCATTAGACTCCCTATAGTATTGTATGAGTTGATATGTAGGCAACTTCAATGTGATAGGAAAAACTAGTCTACATCTATACACTAGTAGGTAAGGCAAATATTTTAAGGCTTGTTTGTATCTTATCTAGTCTTCCCAAAGATCATACTTTAATAGATTGTGTCAGTCTCTAGGCTTGTCCCCTATTGAATTCTTGATTACCTCAATCATTATTATGTTCATTGACTCAACTAATCCATTTCCTTGAGGGTAAGTGGTTGGAGGCTGATATGATTATAATTTGATTGTCATGTGCCCATTCAGTAAACTCTACTGATATAAAATTAAGTCCATTATCACATACTAGAGAGATGGGCATGCCAAATATAGTGGTAATGTGTTCCTCCAAAAATTGAATCACATCTTATTATTTGTTATTCTTTATGGTGACAACTTCCATCCATCTAGTATAGTATAATAATCCATAGCCATCGATATAAATTTATAGCTGACCAAGGAATTTGGGTTAATTACACTAATGAAGTGCAAGCCCCACTATGAAAATGGCCTTCCTTCAACAACTAGTTGTAGTGGCATGGCTATGTAAACCTCCCTTTTGGCCAATGTTTGACATTCATGGCAATTATTGACATGCATATGAGCATCCTTGAAGATAGTTGGTCAATAGTATCCCATCCTTAAGATTTTATGGGCTATGGTGTTGTGAGCTGGGTGACCACTACCTATATTTTGATGTAAATTTTCAATGATCTCCTTGGCTTCTTCTAAAGATACAAACCTAAGATATATACCTTCATAGTTATTTCTATAGATGACTCCTTTATTGATCATGAAATGAGTAGCTTTGATCCTTAAGGCTCTTTTCCTTTCCCTACTAAGCTCTAGGGGATAGGTTCTTGTAAGTAAATATTAGATTATGTCTACATACCACTCACCTTTAAAAACTTGTGCTTCACATACCTCTTTGATAGTGATTTGGGGATCAGTCTCAATCATGAACTAAACAATGCCTTGTCCTTTGATAATCTTCATAGGCCTAATTTCTATGTCAAACTCCTGGAGTTTAGCCATCCACTTTCCTCAACATTCCCCTAGCTTATTTTGTGAAAAGGTGAGCTTGATATCAAGGTCTAGGAAAATAACAATGGTTTTATTCTTCAAAATGTAATACACAAATTATTCATTACTTTAACAAGGTCAAAGATTTTCTTGTCAATCATGGAGTATTTGAGATCTACATCCTTCAATTTTTTTCTCATAAATGAAATCAAGTGCTCAACTTTGTCCTTTTTTGTGATAACAATAACAATTATGTGTTCATAGCAAAGGAGTATAGATAGAAATCCTTTGTAAATTTTTGAATGATTAATACTAGATCTTGTGATATCACATCTTTGATGTCCTGGAAAGAATTTTTGGCTTCAACTATCCATTATATCTTGGCAGTTTTCTTAAGCATGGTGTTTAGGGGTTTGATAATCTTGACAAACCTAGAGCTAAGCTTCTTGATGAAGTTAATTTTTTGAAATAATGATTTTACATCTTTTTTACTATTTGGCTATTAAATCCCTGAGATTTCCTTGATTATTTATGAATCAATTATGATCCCATCCTTAGTGATGATGTGTCCCAATAACTTACATTTAATTACCATAAATATGCTTTTATTCAGATTTAATGAAATGCCAAATCTTCTACACCACTCAAATATAAATTACAGATGATATGCATGATCCTTTTTATTCTTTGATAATACTATGAAGTCATCCATATAAATAATTATGCACTTCCCAATCAATCCATTGAAGGTGTGATCTATGGCACATTGAGAGGTATCTCTTACATTGATTAGGCTAAATGGCATCTTTTTGTATGCATAAGCTCCCTATTTCATAGTAAATGTAGTATTCATCTAATCTTTATATTGCACTAATACTTGATTGTAACCTAAAAATATGTCTAAAAATGACATCATTTCAAAACCACTTATAACTTGTATTACCTCATCTAGTGATGGAAGGGGGTGATTGTCCTTTTCAGAAGCTTTGTTTAGGTTTTTTAAATCTACACATAGTCTAATTTTTCCATTCTTCTTCCTTACTATACTAAATTGGCCACCCAAGTAGAATTCCACATGGGGAAGATAATTTTGACACTTAATAATTTCTCCACTTATTTCTAAATAAGAGCTCTAAGATAGGATTCATGGGTCTTTACCTCTATCTGAATGGATTATGGTCTTTCTTGAGGGGAATGGTATGAGTGATGACCTGAGGGTTGTACACTTTCAAATACTTATATCTTTAGGTGATAACATCTTTATACTAAGAGATCAAATCCCTCATTTGTTGGCTTTCCTTAGGAGTAAAACTAAGACCAATATTGACATAATGTGGATTATGCTCATCTCCCTTTTTTTATCTCTTGAAATCTAATTCATTGACCTTAGGATGTCAGGGTTGTTGTGCCTGAGGATCCAAGTCAAAATTTATTTCTAAGGAGATTAGGCCTACTGGTATTTAATTTTCTATAAGCTAGAGAATGCCTTTCCTATCTATTTCTTCTTGACAAAGGTGGCTAACATCCTTATCATCGATAATTTGGGACTTAAAATCCCTTGAATTCATTAAGAACTTGATGATCTACTAGTCATCATCAAAAACCTAGAAGTTTTATACATTATCTAGAATAGAGGAACAAAGAACTAGTTCAATATAAAATCTTTTTACCTTGGATTCCTATAGTGGTTCCAGATTGGTAGCAGTAGTAGCTAGTGAATCAATGGATTGATTTTATTCTCTTAGGTGTGTTCCTATGTTGAAAGCTTCAAATCTCTCAATCAAATCCCACACTCTATGCTTATACCTCTTCAAGTAAGACAATTTTCACTAGTATTTATTTCTTATCTAATGAACTAATAGCTTCAAGTCATCAAATACTTTTATCTATTTTACATTGTTCTTAAGAAAAAACTATAGTCCTAATATTAAAGTATGATACCCAGCTCTATTATTTGTACAAGGAAACTACAATCTATAGGTATCTAAGAAATTCTTACCTTGAGGATAAATTAGCTCAATCCCCACACCTAATCCTTACTTGGACTTGGATCCATCAAAATGCATTGTCCATAGCTAGTTTGAACCTTTAGATTCCATGCTCTGTACTAAATTGTGAGTGGTAAAAGTATAAATTCCCAATGAGGGAGAATCATACTTTAGCTCTTCATTCTTTATGTTGTAATTAGTGATGGGATATTTCATCATAGTCTCTCTATCAATTTGTATCTAATTTACAACTCGCCTCAACAGTAACCATATGTGTGAGAAATCCATGAAAAGATATCCATTAAGAATTTTGGACTAGTCTCTACTCAGTAATAATTTATAGCCTTCTAGTCTATCTAACATTAGGATATCAATGGTCATCTAGACCTTTGGATCTAATGATACTTGAATGTGTACATCATTCAATTCTACCACTACTAGCGCTACCATCTTATCTAGCTGAGAAACTAATCTCTTTGAAGGACTAGAAGTAAGACCAAGATTTTTTCATATAGAAGTAGGCATAATGGTTATAGAAGCTTTAAAATCAACCAAATAATTATGAATATTCTTACCAAATGTTCTGATGGTTAGTAGGAATGGTGGTACTTCAAGATTATTATTTTAGATGACATTAACATTAGCTACTTTTGCTTCTTTTGCTTTATTTGAAGTTGTTCTAATTTTCTCCAAAAGGGCCTTTCCAGCAATAGAATTCCATAGAATCTCCTTTTGCTCAATGATTTGGGCCAACTTATGAAGTGTAATATTTGCCTTGATTTTCTTCATATATTCCATGATGTTGTATCCTCTAGATTTGCTTGATTCTACCTTAATAGTAGTGGATAATTCCCATTTGTCAAGGGTGTATTGTTGTCTACTTTTGGATTAAGAATAATTACTATGGTGTTTGGAAGAGTTGAGGTGGTAAATGGCTGATTGTTCCTCAAGTTATATGCACTTCTCTATAATTTTTGGAAGGCATGAACCTCTTCTAAATTATCTTCTAGTTCATTGTCATCCTCTCCTAGGAAGGGAAATTTATGAGTCTCAAAGAACATGGTTATACTATCAAATCCTAGGTCCTAATGAGATTCTAGTGGTTTATTCATCTAATCCTACCTAACACTTCCCTCTAAAATATTTTGAATGTTGTACATAACTATGCAATCAATCTCATAATGCTAAAGGGTATTATGTATTCTTCACTAATTAGGTAGGGTTTTTCTAATGATGTTAATTTCTGGGAGTATACCAAAATAATCCATATTATTTGTAGGACTATTAAATGGTCTATTATATCTTTGAAATTTAGTGTTCTAGTTTCCCATCTGAGTATTGGTGTTGCCCAATTTTCATTACATGATCATAAAATAATTACTCAATTCTTAAACCATATTTTGGATAGAATCCAATTCATATTTTATATAATCCATGCCTTGTAGAATAGCCATGGCAATTATAGTTACTTTCTAGTTCTATTGGTAAATGTTGCCTATCACATGATTATTCAGATAGCCTAAATTTAGTTGTGTTGTTTATGTCATGGGGAAAACATGTAAAATTGATTCTGATTATATGTTAGAACATTTTGATTTATATATGGTATCGGATTAAGTGTTGGGATTTTATTGTTGATAGTAGGTACCCCCAGTGTCTATGGGTTGAGGTGTCTATCGATGTTAATGGATTCATCAAATATTAATGCTAAAGTATTGGTAGTAGCTGTTCTTCTTAGGAACACAATGGTAATGGGATCTAAGGCATTTTTATACATCTCCAATACTAATGTTGATTATGGTTTTTACCCTAGAATTAACTAGTTGTACATCTTCTTCCATCTTGCATTAAAATTGCAAATTGGATCACTAGGTTCTCTCTTCATGTTGGTGAAGTGCTGATATACCAATCCAAGATTGGTGGCCTATCCAAACTACACAAGAAGATCCATTTGATAATATTCCTAATTGGTGATGTATTTTTTCATTAGATTCAATTACCAATCGTAAGAAACATTCATTAAAGTAAAATGAAATAATCAACATGTGACATACTCATATACTACATTCACTAACCTCAAATTAGCTTTAATAGATTTAATGTGCTCTTTTACGATCCTTGGTCTTGAAGGAAAAAAGGATGGCATATACTTTTTGGGGTTTTGAGGTAATTCATACATGTCTCTTGAGATGGAAATGGTAGATCCAACTAACTAGGGATATTTTTGGGCCATTGATTGATTAGAAAGCAAAGGGTTCTTTATGAGTGAAGAGTTCCCTAGTGAAGTTGGATTGTTATAAATTGGAGCTGTTAGTAAAACTCTAGGTCTCCTATGTCTTGCCAAGGGTGATACTAATAAACCAACCTAAGAATTAGATCTAGTCTCTCTCTTGGGTGACTCGAATATGAATCTATGTAAGGGTTAACCTCTATTATTGGGGGGGAACTCATGGCCCTCTTTCTAGCACCATTGAAACTATTGATGCAATTTTTATGCACACCAAAAATGTAATGAGGTAGCCTCTAACATTTTAGGATCTTAATATAGATAAACCCCACTCAAGCGCACAAGTTATAGGTATGTGGTCTTTAATAACCTATTGATGAAATAGCTAGCAAGGCATGCAAGTTGTTAACAAGGTTTTTTGGATGGAGGTATGGATCTCTAATAGATTGAATTCCTAAGTGAGTTGGATGAGTGTTTAGACTTTAACCTAGAATAGGTGGATCTCAATAACAAAACATAAAACGAGGGTAAGGTAGGGAAAAAATAAATCCTTGTGAGTCTTAAGAATTAATCCCTTGGTTGGTTTCTAGAAAGACATGTGTTTCCTCAAAATTGGTGTCATTTGTCAACAACAATTGCACACTTGCAAGCATGCATGGATCGAAAGTCTAAGGGAATAGGGATGTAGGAAATCCACTAGCTTCAAATAAAGGTTGCTCCTATCAGGGTCACAATTACACACCCTTCAATAAGGAGATTATGCCTCATTAAAATGGATTATCTAAGGTAGTGGTGGCACACACTTAGAAGACTACACCAAGAAAACACCAATACACATCCAAAAAATATGATTTAAATTAGCTTGCCTATTTCAACAAATATATTTGACAATCTTAAATAGCTATTACACATTTAATATTAACATACCAATTGAAATATTCAAGAATCTATTTGTAGTGTTATCACACTAAAGATTATTGAAACAAAACAACCATAGGAATAACAACAAATAACATAAAATGGGAAATAAAATACTCAAACACATTTGTTGAGATCAAAATTACTCATTGCTCTTGTATTCAAAATTATCTGAATCTAAAAAATAAAGTTGGGTGATATAATGTTATATAAATATTTGGGAGGGGTCACCTCATCCTCCAAGTCTATGCATGATAGTTATATGTCGCAGTTAGAACATGTGGTTCTAATTGTAGTCAAAATCATTTAAGCTTAAAATCTATAAATAGAAAAATTGACTTTATAAAAAGAATGCAATGTGCGAATGAGAAAATACAAAATCAATTTTTCAATGATTCATTTATTTTACAAGGAATGTAAATATAAGTGCCACTAAGATTTGTACATGCATACATTTAAGTCTATGTGGTCTAGAGTATTGCATGGGCTTTAGTAGGAGTAGAAGCTAACGATGTAGCTACAATACCTAAAGTTGGATTTTTATTCTTCTCATTCTCGTCATAAACTTTGTGTGCTATTGCATGCTACTGATGAATGATGTCCAAGTTAAGTAGTGAAGGTCAGTGGAGTCTCTTAGTTTGTCTGAGGAGTCTTGCGTATTCATCCTTTATTTTTTGGAACTTGCCCCTGAAGATCTCCATTTTGATCACCTTCTTCCTAACCTTGATTAACTCTACTTCTGTGCTCTCCACTGCCAAGCCTTATATGCTTTGTTTGAAGTTATCAGTGTCCTTTTGGACAATTTTGTCAAAATTGATTCTACTAATTATTTTTTCTATAAAATACCTTACTTTAGATAATTTCAAATCATTTAAAATTTGGAGGAATTGGGCCTCATGCCCCTGGTACTCTGGTATTAAGGCTATAGTTGAATTCAATGACTTAACCTCCTCATGTTTGATGACCAAAAAAATTAGGGCATTAGATGTCTCAAATGTAGTCATTATATCAAGATGGATATACAATGAGTCATTTATGTAGGAAACTAGCATTTTAAACCTACTACTATCCTAAGCCAAATAGATACAAAGTTGATTTTCTTAGCTCGTGTGAGGTGTCATATCAACCTTCATGAATTCCATGGAATCTAAATAATTTTAAAATTTAGATGTAGCCTCTCTAACCTTAGCTCAATGCTTTAAGGAATGTGCACTATACTAGATTGTTCCTTAAGCTACCCAATTTGTGCTCATAAATCTTACACTTCCTCCTCTAGCTCATTCTGAGCTAACTTTATTCCTTCATGGATGGCCACCACCACATAATTATGTGATTGAGCCAAGTTTAAAATATTTTCTTTATATATAGACTCTCCTGGCTACCTATTCTACCTCTTAGTGAGGGATAACATAGGCTGTCACTTTTCAAGGATGATGATTGTTCCCTAGTCATCCTCAAATTTCCTCTTCTTAACTCTTTGGATTGAGCCAATAGAAGGGTCAAATAATGTAGACATGTATGGGATCTTAGTAACCTCATAAGCTGGCATTTGTTTCATAAAATCCATATCCCAAGGTGGAATGTTGAGGGGTGTCTAAGTAGTTATAACAATAATTTATTGTTCATCCTCCTCTTCTTCCCTCTTTTGTTTCTTAATGGCATTAGTAAATACATCAGGCAAGGATGGCCATATTATTTTTGACTAGTCCATTCCTCCAACTTGAGGAAGTGGATGGACTACAATAATGTGAGTTTTTTCCTTCTTCCCCCTAGTTGTGCTTACTACCATGGTTTATTTTCTATAAGTGGAAGTGGGAAGTGGAAGGGAGAGTTATGCATATTAGACATGGTGTTGGAGGGTGGCCAGGGTAGTTTACACCTTCTTGGATGCCACATTTTTTTGTGAAGTCTCATAGTAGAAGTGTGCCAAGCATAAAAGGAATGGCCATGGGAAATGGTGTGGTGGTGATAGTGGAGGGATCAATGGTGGTTGTGGAAATGGAAGAGATGGAGGTAGAGGTGGAAGGAAATAAGGGTGTGGATGTAGAAGGAATGGGAGCTTCTACAAAAATAATAGGTGTTGAATCAATAATCGAAATTAAATCCAAAGGAAAGGTAAAAAATGCCTGAGTATCTTAAATATGAAGTTCAATGGGGTCCATTTGAAGGCATACAGCCTTGGACTCCTCCAACTCAATCTCCTCATCTAAATCATCTACTAGGTCCTTGATTATTACTTCATCTCCTCCTAATTTCTACTAACTCAGAGGTAGAATGGGTAGGCCTTAAGATGTATGCATTATAGGGCTACCTATAAGAGTCTTTAGATTCTTGGTGTAAACCAAGGGGTTCCTTCCTTGAATAGGAGAGTCATGAGAGGAAGATATTGTAGATTATGTAGTAGATATCCTAATAAATGAAATAGTAAACACACTGGGGGTAGTCATAAGGACTTAAATGGTGTTAGTGGTAGGCATCTCTCCCTCATTGAAGTCTAAATTGATAAGATCTCCTCTTTCTCCTCCTCATTATGCACTAGACTCAAGGAGCTCTAATTACCTCTTGAATATTTTTAATTTACACTTTAATGAAATTCCTTGATATGAGAAAGGTTTTAGATCTCTAGATTACCCTTTTAAATTTTTTGAATATTTCCAGCCCTTAAAGAGAGCTCTTCAGTTATCTAATTTGCTAGTAAAGATATTAGGCTCTATTTGGATCATTCTTAAATGATCTTCCTATAGCCCAATAATACATGCTCTCTCTAGTACTTATTCATCTGACACATCATTCAAGAAAAGGAAGTCATAAAAATAAGGTTGATGGTAGTAAGTAATGTTGAACCCATGAATATGATGTTGGATATGCCCATGGGGGTCTCAATCTCTTCATGTCATTAAAGGGAAACCATATCAATTCCATTTTTTCATAACATCATCAAGACATTTTATCATAGAATATGTCATTCTACTAGTTTTAATAAGTATTCCAAAAAATAAGGCCTTATTCTACCTAGCTAAATCTTCCTCAATGCTATTGCACAACTAGAAAGCAATCTCCTACTCTGGCAACTTATTAGGTACATACATGGGGAGACATAGGGGCTTGATCTTATTCCCCCATATTTTAATGCCTATAAATTTTGGATACAATAATTAATCTACCTTTCCACTCAAATTATTCAATTTTTTCTCCCTAAGATAAGGCATAAGTGAACCATTGATGGCTTGCCACACCTATGGGTAGACATCTTTGCATATTCTAATCATGTGTTTTTGATAATCATATATGTGCATGAATTGAAAATTGTCATAGATTATATACTTAATTTAATCTATATCCATATCCCATAGATTTCCTAAGTCCTTATAACACATCTCCATAACTGTGTTGACCAAATACAACATCATAAAAAAATTTCCCATGGGCGTAAGGTGTCTATCTTTGTGTTCAACCTATTCTCTCAACCCTAAATCAATTACTTCCACCAAGGTATAAATAACATCATATGATAACATCATATACAATAATGTAACCCAATCCAAATTTATAAAATGGGTGTTGGGCATCCCATACAACCTGTTGAGTAAATCCATACCTATTCAAACTCCCATCCTAAATTTATATATTGGAATGGCTCCCTTCAAATTCATTCCTTGTGAGGTAATGGAATGGATCAAGAGTAACCATGAAGAGAGCACCTTTTAGATTGAGGTTTCATCTTTGAATTATAACCAAGTGTGTTTGTCATAATATGCATCTGATATATTAAGGGATAAGTACCTTTGAAAGTCACTTCTAGAGATGCATGCAACCACTGTATATCCATGAGAATGTAACAAGTATGCATCTTGTGATATTTTTATAGAAAAGAAAAAATACCTAACAAGGTCGATGCATGTCATGACTTCTAGCTTAGCTATGGAAAAATACAACCTTTAGCATTTTTAGGCTAACAGTTATTGAAAAATAACCTTTCTGATAACACTTTTTCATAATCTAACGAAAACATGTCAACTGAATCAATTGCATCATAAATTTTTGAGTAGTTACAATACTTATCTTCAAATACCCCTACATCAAAGATGGTGTCTTTGAATTATATGGAGTCCTTGATTGATGCATAAACTCAAGCACTAATATGCTTGTGTATTTTAATTTTACTTTACAATATTAATTTACAGAATAATTTAAAAATTAACTTACAAAACATAAATTTAAAAATAATAATAATTCAAGACATTCATCACACATTTAATAATGGAGTTCAACACAATGGCCTACGTTTATAGGTCCTTTATCAACTAATGTATTAGGAAAACTACTTGAAAATACTTAAAAACATCTCCAAAATGAAAAGTGAACAATTGGAAAGTTATTCCTTGGGAAAAAATAATATAAGTCCCTTTTTGGACTTTCTCCCAATTCTACCTCAAACATCTTAGCTTATGTCTCTAGGTCTTTTATCAATTGATGTATTAGGAAAAATGCTTGAAAAATAATTACAAATGTCTCCAAAATGAAAATTGAAAAACTAGAAAGTTGTTCCCTAGGAAAAAATAATATAAGTCCTTTTTTGGACTTTCTCCCAATTCTACCTTGAACTTCTTCTACAAGATGCACAAAATCTTTAGCTAAAGCCTTTAACTATGGTTTTTAATCTTCTTTGAATGATTTACAAATATAATGTTGAATGCTTTATATAAGATTTAGGCCTTCAGCGCATGTGGTTTGGCCTTATCCCTTTTACCCAATAGGTGTAGGGTTTGAATCCCACTTTTCATGCATTTGACAGTCATCAAAATCTACTAGCCCCACATTGGAAAGTGGGGGGGGAACGTAGTAGTTAAATACCATGAATTTTATGGTATGATATGCCAAGCAATTGGCATTGAAATGTATTTTGATGGTATGTGGGGATTTGACCATGACATGTGGTAGGTTTGTGGATGTGGAGAGGTTTCACGTGGATGTTTAGTTATGAAACATAGGTTTATGTGGACTTTGGGTGGTATCACATGGAAACTAGGGCATGATATGTAGTTAGAACATGAATTTTGGGATATGAAACATGACATGGAATTTAGGGTCATGTGGTAGGTATGTGGTGAGGTGGATATGTCACATGGAAATGGTAAGTTATATATGGTTTATTTGGAACATCTAAGAAATAATATAAAATTGGACCATGGTAAAATAATTGGTGACAAGCCACATGGTGGCTTGAGGACCCACCACATAGTCCAATATCCACTCGCCAAGTATCGTCTACTCACCAATTATTAGCCACTCATCACTTTTTGATGTCTCACTAGATGTTTTATCCAAACCCCGAATTTTATATTACCATAGTTGATATTTGATGTGCAATATTTTGTACATCTGGGCTCCATTTTGTGAACCATGAGATGCTCTAGAAAACTCTCAATGAGCTCTTCACCATGACAATGATTAACCTAAAATTTGACTCTTTTTTTGGAGCAAATATGAATCCTCTCAAATCATTGATTAAGAATATAGAAGGAGGATTAGTTCCTCGAGAAGACCTTGATGAGGAAGCCATGGCTTCATGTTCATACCTATATCTTAGTCAACATATGATGCATTATATATACCTGTATATCAACATGATCAACTTATCTCTAACTTGATTATTGTTCACTGTATACTCTTCAAAGTAGAAACTAGGGATCTTGATAACTATTTATAGATGAAGATACATTATTTAAAAGATAAATTGGATGGAAACGATGTCTTCAATGGATATGTATCATCTATATAATATCCTACATTAAATACCAGTTTGTGTAATATTAAATATATAATGTTTAATTTTCAAATTTGCTAGCTTGGGTTGGCAGGGGCTTCTTAATATTTATCAAATAAGAAATATTTTATTTTTACTAAGTATGGAATTAATATTGATAATATTCTTAATAAAAAATCACTTAAAAGTATAAGATCCCAAAGGTGATTTTAGGTCAATGTTCATGGATAATTTCTTTGAGTTAATTATTTCAGATAAAATGTCTATGGCTATTGTTCTAAAGAAAACTGAGCAAAAGTCCCAAATTAATTCTTTCAAAAGGCTATTTCATGGTTAAAGGGTACTTTAAAAAAATTTTAAGGGTAGTTTCAATTTGAAGCGTCCACTTCATAGGGTATTTTATCCATGGCAAAAGTCTCAAAAGATATACTTCACAAATACCAAAGGGCACTTCTAAATTTTTTGAAGGATAGTTTAGAGGGCTGAAGGGCACCTTTGATTTCTGAAGGGTACTTTCATATAGCTAATAGTCAATTTAAAGGTCTCAAAAGGTAAGTTGGCAAAACTTGAAGGGTATGTGCCTTTAACTTATAGGGTAGGTATAGGAAGTTATAAAGGAAAGTACCCTTCAGAGGAATTCTTTTGGGGAATTTGCATCAAACAAAATACCCAAAAAAAAATGTTTGAAGAAAATGGTGGGAGTGAAGCATTAGATATTAAATATATGCTGAAATTTCCTACTCAAAATATTTGAAGGGTATGTGGCCACTTGGAAAATGGCACATAACTTAGGAGAAATATCTGGTAGGGTAGGTTCAACCAAATCTAAAGGGTAGGATCATGATAACTAGCCCAAAACATAAAGGCTAAAGGGAAACTTAGGTTTGTGGCACAAGGGGTAGGTAAAACATCTAAAGGGTATATCCCAATGATAGAGGGACTAAAAAACTAATTCTAAAGGGTATGCCTACACAAAGCCCGAAGGGTATGTGCCCTAAAAGAAGTGGTCAAGGGGGGACAAATGGTCAATTCATAAGGGAAGAAGGGCATGTTGGCAAGTTAAAAAGGGTATTTCAAAAGTTTTGAAGGGTGATTCTAAAATTTTGAAGGGTACTTTTTTTAATATCCTGAAGCGTCTACTTCATTGGGATTTTTTCCATGACAAAAGTCTTGAAGGATCAACTTCTTAAAGGCCCAAGGGCACCTTTGATTTTTTAAGGTTTCAAAGTAAGGATAGGGTTAAAGGTTTAATCCATTGGGGAATTTATTTTGAGGAAAGTGTATGCGGTCTAGAATCCCTTAAGGCTAGGAGTCCATAAGACAAATTCCTTTGAGAGAATTATTTTGGACAAAAAGGCTTGCAATAATTATTCTAATAAAATAAGGCTTTCAAGAGAATAAAGCCTTAAATAAATAAAACCAAAAAATTCCAAAACATAACATTAGAAAGGATATTTTTTATAAAAAGTTGAAAGAATAAACTCAAATAATTCATTTGAAATACACAGGTTAGTCTTATAAACATAACATAATGCCAATATTAGCCTGCTAAGAGCAAACAAAAATTAGATTTTCTAAAATTTTAAGAATCATAAAAAGTAAAATCCTTATATTTAAAAAAAGTGCATCCCTAGTTCCTTATGTAAAGAAGGGGGTGTTGGGTATAATACATTAGGAGGGTAGGGTTAGATTTGGTCACTAATGGTTACTTTATAGTGACTCTTGATGGTTGTTTTCATCCATTGTTGGTCATTACTAAACATATATGATTGAGTATTGACCATCGATAGTCGATACTCGATTTTTGATAGGCCACATTGTGGTGACCATCAAAGATCAGTCACCAAACTATCGGTAGTTAACTATAAGAATAGTCGACCATTAATGATCAATGTATGATTTGAAAAGTTGTTAAGAATGATTTTTTGATAGGCAATAGTTGATATTAAAAGGTAAAAGTGGGTTTTGAAGGGGGATATACCAACATTACTAAACATATATGATTGATTATTGACCATCAATAGTTGATAGTCGATACTCGATTTTTGATAGGCCACATTGTGGTGACCATCAATGACCAGTAACCAAACTATCGGTAGTTAACTATAAGAATAGTCGACCATTAATGATCAATGTATGATTTGAAAAGTTGTTAAGAATGATTTTTTGATAAGGAATAGTTGATATTAAAAGGTAAAAGTGGGGTTTTAAGGGGGATCTACCCATTTAAATATATATATAGACAAGGTTTGAAACCTAGAAGACATGAGTGCCCAAAGAAGAGGGATCATGGAATAAAAAGGAGCGAATAATAGCTCATACACAACTAAAATATAATATCTAAACAATGAATAAATGGAATAAAATGAATGAGAATTTTAATGGGTAAGAGTTGAGGTTAAAGGCTTAGGTTAGGTGTTAAGTAAAGGTAATGTGTATGGATTTAGAAGGTTGAATGGTGGGGTAAAGTAATAGGTGTAGGTCATATTAGGTAAATGTTATGAGTTGGATAGATTGACATAAGAGGTAGGTGTAAGTGGTAGAATTTATATGCAAAATATGTCAGTGTACTAAGGTTGTTACTATCAAACCCTATAAGAATGAGAGCAGATTCAGATGAGGGATAGAGTGCCCCAAATACTAGACAAGATTTAATGTAGGATGACTGATGAGACTGGGAGTATATGGAGGACATGGGCCTCAAAGGTATGAGGTATTACCAACATGTACTTCAAGATGTTGTGATTTTAGTGTCACTCATCAAGAGATGGGACCCTACCACCAACACCTTATTGATTCCGATAGGTGAGCTAACTATCTTACATGAGGACATTTATAGGATAGTATAGATACCCATTTAAGGTGAGCTGATTTACCACACTGAGAATGATGAGTGGGATAGGTAAATGGAGCTCTTATACAAATATAACCTCAATTTTGTGAGGTTGAACTTAGGAAGCTTCCAATATATGATACTATACCAAAGGGATAAGGATGTAAGGAGCCTTTTCATGATGATGATGATAGTAGTGACATGTTATGCACTACCAAAGTTTAGTAGTGGGAGGTTCTCATACTTATTATTAGGGGTACTCATAGATATGTGGTTAGGTTGCATAGTGTTTGCATGGGTACCTATGTTATTGGTTCAAATTTATTGAGAGTTATAGGGCTTCAAGGAACACAAGAGATATGGGATCAATGCCAGTTTTGTTCTTCATTACTAGGCTTATGAGCACATCAAGGTACTGAGACCTATGGGGCTACTATGGGAGGGTTTTTCATAGATGGATTATAAGGACAGATATATGATGTGGAGAGGTGAATATTCTCTCTTAGGAATAGGAGGAGGATCACATGATATAGATTGGTATAAAGGCTAACCACATGCCTTGATCATTATAAATGTGATTTAGAGACCATGTGATAGTTTCTAGGTTAGACACACTATAGGAGGCATATGTTGTCTCTATAGAGCTATAGATGGATATTTGGTAGATGAGATCATGAGATAGAGTTGATTCCATTTGATAGGGCACAAAAGCATTTTAACCTCATGTAGGATATACTCAAGGCATTCTCAAGATATAAGAGGGAGGATGTAGAGTTTCTACTGCCCACTTCATAGCTAGTTCATGATTTCATTGATCATGGCTTACCTACAAAGATAGATATAGATGATGAAAGTGTTATAGATTGATATCCTACATGGTATAAGGAAAACTATACCATAACCAATACTGGTCTTAAGGATGGGGCTCAGTAGGATATAGATGTTAATGCAAGAGGAGATAGTCAACACATTTAGATGTTAGGGGTTTCACTAGATGTATAAGTAGTGACCACAAAGAGGGACCAAACATGAACAACTCTAGCTATAGCTCAGGATTCTCTAGTAGTGACACAAGTGTCTTTAGAAATACTGAAAGGTAAGGTGGCTACTCTAATAGGGGAGAGATATTAGGCTAGGTCTCATTTATCCTTTTTGATTCAAGAAAGAGATTCTCTTTGGTAGGTAGGAGGTGGAGTACTAGTAGCTACAAGACTAGCATGTACTATCTTGATGTAGATATATGTATTAATAATGGAGGAGCTTTGGTATTATGAGGCCTTAGTCTTTAGGTGTTTTCTAGATGAGCCTTTATGGGTTGAGTATAGGGCTAAGATTTTAGGAGGTGTTAGCATAGTGACACCAGGTTAGTGGGCTGCCTCTATAGGTGGATAGGCAAGTGTAGGGGGTAAGACCCATAAGGTAGTGGTGTCTTAGGATCATATATTTGTTATGAGACATTATATTTTTTATGTTTCATATAATTTTTATACTAACCTATGAGCTGATGTAGTGAGATGTATATTTTGTATCCTTTATTTATGGTTTGTGGTTCATGGTTATGATGTTCATATTGATTATTGATGATGTCATATTGATTATTGTTATATCATGATGATGTTGATGTTAAATCACCTAGATAGGCATGTGATGATATGTCTCTTTAATTTATGTTCATGATGATGTTTGATATGGATTTATGTTATTGATGTGATTATGATATGATGGTTATGGATGACTATGATGATCTCGATATGATTATGTGATGTTAATTTCATGTTGTCGATGAAGAGGATGATGATTATGATGTTATGATTATGGAATTTTATGAATGTTGTTTTATGGATGTGATCATTTAATTTCATGTTTGAGATGATCATGTTTATGGTATTGATATGATTATGGTTGTGGTTACTAGTTATGCTTAGGTGGACAAGATTATGATGTGATTCTTGTTATGGTTATGGATTATGGATTATGGATCATAATTATATGGATGTGATAAATGGTAAGATGTTGATGATGTTATGATGATGTTTATGATTATGGTGTTCATGCAAAAATCTAATGAGTGCATACTTCTTAATCTAGATTTAGATATGTGGTGGATATGGTATATGTGATTATGAGGATGTGATGGTGATAGGTGATTTGTTTATGGAGGTGGTGATTATGCTAATGATGTCTATTTTTTGTTTGTGATGTGATGATGATATTATGTGATGTGGTTATGAGTATGGTTATTTTTTTTAGATTAAGGTGAAGTACATAAAGTAAGTTAAAGAATAAAATTATATGTGAGAAGGAGAAGACAATCTAAGTGAATGTATCAACTAGTGTAAGAGAATGAGGAGGCATGATGCTTCTTATTTGGAAAGGACAAAAACAAACTAAATTTGGACTGGCTTAAGCAACATAAGCCCTTTGAATGCTTTACATTAGCATTTGATAGTTGGTTAAAAAAAGTGTCTTGATCACATAATGTCAAGTAAGCTCAAAATCCCTTGTTTATAGTGTATGAAGGTGAGATGGATGAAGGTGGAACGTTATTATGAGACTATCTTGGCTCTTCTAGAGGTTACCAAAGAGTCAATGTAAACAAGTCCATGTCATATAAGGTATAGATTGATTGATGTGGGAAGTCTATTTATGAGAGCTAATTGTGGATTTTAAAATTACTTTGCTATTTTTGATGTCTGATAATGGTCTCTTTCTATTTTTTTATTGCTTGGGAGGGTTAGGAGAAGTTGATCGATGTGGGAAGCTTCCAAAAAAAAATTATATGCTATGATAAATGTGTTACTCAACCATCCTTCAAGGGAGTGGTCTAAGTTTTGTGTGAATGTTTAAAGCTTTTGATAGTTGTCCTTCAAGGAGGGAACAGTCTACCTTATATTGAGCAATTTTGATATGTTTGTGCAACTATCTTTTGAAGGAGCAATCTACAAATTCTAGAGAGTGACCCATATGGGTTATTTTGATTATTATTTTGACTTTTGATTTTGATGTCATGGACTTGATTATATAGGCTATGGGTTACCTTTTATGAATGTAAAAATAAAATAACAAGAAGGTTGATTAGGTGTAAAATATGTTTAGATGACAATGATCCTGGGAATCCATCTTATGAAATGGGTGGAAAGTACCATGAGAATCATGCCATAGGTAGAGTCATGGTACCCATTGGTTTAATATTAGGCTATGGTTATGATGGATAATCACATGATTTAGTTTTAATTAGTTGTTACTAAAATAATGAGATGAATGTGATTTAAAAATAAGGGATGAGCTTAAGTTGGACAATTGGTGAGTTTGATCCTAGCTTAAAAAAATAAAGGATGTAGATGCGAAGCATTGAAGGGATAAAGTTATGGGTTCCCTTAAAGAGAGGATAACCAGTAAGCTCCTGATCTATACTTGTGCATAATGATATAAAATCCAATCCAATTACAAGCAAACTTGCCTCACTTGCTTTTCTCCATATTGGTGACATGTTAATTTTCCTTTAAGATGAGGTCTTCAATATTGAATTATTTCACTTTAAAGTATTTGTTATAAGAATGCTTGATGCATTCTTAATAGACACAAAGATGAATAAGTGCTACTAAATAACATTCATCAAGTAGCTCAAGTTGGGATAAACATTCTTGATGATAATCACTATTAGAGATGAGATCTCATTGGAATATGCAAAAAGAGGGAATTTTGACTTTGAGAGGAAAGACAACCTCTACTCTAAAAACTAGAGAGAAAGGAGTAGCACCCATATGGGTTTGAATGCTAGTACGATATGCCCATAAGGTGAAGGGGATGTGTAAATACCAATCCTAACTAGATGTATTAACCATTTTAGTTAGCATGCTATTGATTGTTCTATTAGAGGCTCCTTCCTATCCATTAGCTTGTGGATGATAGGTTGAAGAGAAAATTAACTTGATATTGAACATGTCACAAAGATCTTGGACTTGTTTGTTTTTTAAATATTTTCCATTATTGGTGATAATTTTGTGAGGAACACTGAAATGATAGATGATGTGATGGTTGATAAAGTTGATAATATTTTTGGCTTTGGTTGAGATAAGAGGACTATCCTCTACCCATTTGGTAAAATATTCAGTCATAGTGATGATGGAATGATGTCATTGTGAAGAATGGGGATTAATCTCACCAATAAGATCTAGACCCATTATGAGAAGGGATAAAAATATTTGGATAATTGAAGACTATGTCTAAGTGCATGATACAAATTAACATGTTTTTGACATTTAACACAGTTTTGCACATAATCAAAACAATATTGGTTAAGGGTAGGCAAATAATAGGCAAGGTGAAGGATGAATTTAGCGATGACTAGGCTACTAAAGTATCCTCTACATATCCCATCATGCATTTCCCTGATAGCATGAGAGGATTCATGACCACATAGGCAATGAAAGAGGATACCATCAAAGCTACGTTTATAAATAATTATCCCCAATATGGTATAACATGAGGTATTTTTTATAAATTCTCTTTGAGCTTTCTTGAAAAGATTAGAAAGAATGATGACAAGGATGAGATAGTCTAAGGTTTGTTGATACCAAAGATCAGGTTGGGTCTCTTCAACATTAAATATGGTGGGAGAGTCTAATTTGACATAATAAGGATAGGTAAGTTGATGGATAATGATATATAGCTTAGATTCAGAGGGTGCATATGGGATCTAAGAAGTGAGAGAAGCCATTGTATCATCAAACTTATGTGTAGATCACAAAGTGGTTTGGATATGGTAGTTTTTAAGCACATAATATACTGAGGGGGGTGAATCAATATATCATATATCTTATAAAACTTTCCCTTAATCAAACATTCAAGATATGCAATAAAACTAAAATAATAAACACCACACAAGAGAGAGACACCAGATATAACATGGAAACCCAATGTGGGAAAAACCACATAGAATAATCTCAAGTATATGAATGAGCACCAACCCAAACAATATTCATAAGCACCAACTTGCAGGAGCACCAACCCAACAACAATTCATGAGCACCAACCCACAAGAGCACCAACCCCTTTGCTGAGCACTAACATAGTAACAATTCATGAGCACCAACACAACAACAATTCGTGAGCACCAACCCCTTTGTGTAAACCACACAACTATATCTCAATGTTGCTATCTCAACAAATGATATTTCATTACAACATCTCTTTCCTCTCTCTCACCTTTGATCTTCTAAGCTAGATATAACCAATACAAATCATATTCATCTCTCACAAATGCTCTTCTAAGCTAGATAATACAATATCAAATTAACCTCTTTCACACTTATTACAAATGGATTCTCAAGCCTTTATTTATAGCTTTACAAATGACCTTTGGCCTTCCCCATTTGTGACCCTTCAATACTCATAGAAAATGGCGCCAAACTTGTATGAACCTTCATATCCTTGCCTTTGAAAATTCATGTGGTGACCCTTCATGAGCATAAATGTCCTTCCCTCTTTTGTCTTTACTTTGGTGACTTTTTGTATTCCTCAAAGTGTCCCTTCATGATAAATTATGCCCTTCCTCTTTTGTCTTCACTTGGTGACTCTTGGAATTCCCCAAGATGACTCTTCATGGGAAAATGCATCCCATCCTTCTTTTGTCTTTACCCCATGGCTCTTTGACTTCTCCATGGGCCCTTCTTTTGTCTCATATGCAACCAAAAATATATTCATTAATATTAAATAAATATTAACACACATTATCTAAGATATATCTATTACAAACATCATTAAATGTAATGGGGCCTTTATCACCAAAAATTCTAGACCTTTGACATCAATGACAATATTTCCAATAATCTCCCCCTTTGTCATTGATGGCAACCTAAATCCTAAAATTTCCAAATCTTGTCACCTGCACATACTATCATCTAAAAACATACAGTAGCTCCCCCTTATTGTAGCAACCTGTACCCATTCCATGTACCTATTTCTACATCTTTACCTATACTTGTTATTCTCCCCCTTTGACATCAATGGCAAAGGGCCTACCTGGAGCTAACACTTAGCTCCCCCTCAACTGATGTTGAACCTCAATGGCAAGAAGTAAAGGAAATTTCTCCCAACTTCTCTTGCAGATACTCAAATGTGTATTTTGGTAGTGCCTTTGTGAAAATATCTACAATCTGCTCTATAGTACTAATATATTCCATCTTAACCTATTGATCTACAACTTGCTCTCTCAAGAAGTGATATCTAATCTAAATATGTTTTGTTCTTGAATGCATTACTATATTTTTTGAAATATTTATAGCACTTGTGTTATCACAAAAAATGGAAATAGGTTCATAATTTACCTTGATATCTTCCAAAGTTTGCTTCATCCAAAGCACTTGAGTACAACACAATACTGCTGCAATATATTCTACTTCAACTATAGAAAGTGATACTGAGTTTTGCTTCTTGCTTAGCCATGATACTAAGTTATCACCAAGGAAGAAAGCTCATCCACTTGTACTCTTTCTGTCATCTAAGAACCCTATCCAATCTAAATCTGTATAAGTAACTAAAGTGAAATCTTTACCTGTGGGATACCATAATCCCTAATCCAATGTCCCCTTGATATATCTGAATATTCTTTTCACCAACTGAACATGACTATCTCTTAGAGATGACTGATATCTTACAACCATACCTACTGCATGCATGATATCTGGTCTTGATGCTATCAAATATAAAAGACTAAAAATCATAGATCTATACAAATGCTAATCTATAATAGGTGAATCTTCATCCTTTCTCACCTTATTTCCTATACACATAGGTGTGCCAACTGGTGCACAATCCTCAAAACCAAACTTATTCAACATTTCCTTGTCATATTTACTTTGAGATATGAAAATTCCTTTATTTGATTGAAATATTTGCAACCCTAAGAAAAATGATAATTCTCCAAGCATAGACATCTCAAATTCTTTTTGCATTCTATCAAAAAATTCTTTTGTCATCTTTTCAATATTTCCTCCAAAAATGATATCATCAACATATACCACAACAATCAATTAATTCTCACCTCTGTTTTGATGTAAAGATTACTATCAACAAATCCTCTCTTGAATCCTTGATCTTGCAGGTAATTATCAAGTCTTGCATACCAAGCTCTAGGAGCTTGTTTTAATCCATACAATTCTTTCTTCAATTTGCATACATGGTTACTAATATTTTCAAGAATAAACCCCTCAGGCTACTCAATGTAGACCTCTTCTTCAAGCTTCCCATTTAGGAAGGCAAATTTGACATCCATCTAAAACACTTTGAAATTTTTAAACACTGCATATGCAAGAAACATTCTAATAGCCTCTAACCTTGCCACTGGTGTAAAATTTTCTTCAAAATCTATTCCCTTAATTTGAGCATATCCTTTACATGCTAATCTTGCTTTATTTCTAGTCACTTCTCCATTTTCATTCAACTTATTTCTATAAACCCATTTTGTTCCTATTACATTGTGATCTTTTGGTCTATGCACTAATTCCCAAGTATCATTCATTTCTATTTGATTTAATTCTTCATCCATACCCTTAACCCAATGCTCATCATGTCTAGCTTCTAAAAAATTTCTAGGCTGAATTTTAGATAACAAAGAGAAATTAACTTGTTCAAATTCACTTACCATCATTCTTCTGGTGTGAATTCCTTCTTTTATATCCCTGATGATGTCACTTTCATTATGATTTTTTAACATATTTGGATGGAGTCTTGGTTCCCTTTTTCTCCTTCTCCTTTTCCTCATCTTCATCTGATTCTTCAAAGCCTTCATCTTCAATGATTTCAGGAATGTCTTTTGGATCACTGATTCTTTGTGTTCCATCTTCTTCCATCCTGACACTTGCACTTTCAACAATTTTCTTGGTTATTTTGTTATAACATTTATAAGCTTTACTTTTTCAAGAATAACCAATAAATATACCTTCATCTACTCTGGATTCAAACTTACCAAGTTTATCATCGGTTCTCTTTATGAAGCATTGTTTACCAAAAACTTTGAAATAATCAATTGTTGCTAGTTTTTCTTTCCATAGCTCATAAGGAGTCTTATCACTGTTGACTCTTAATAGAGATCTATTCTAAATATGCACTATTGTACCAACACCTTCTCTCTAATATTTATTTTCTATCTTGGATTCATTTATCATTGTCCTCACCATCTCCTGAACTGTTCTATTTTTCCATTCAACGACTCCATTTTGATGTGGAGTTCTAGCTGTTGAATACTCTTTCTTTATTACATGATCTTCAAAAAGTCAATAAATTGATTTGACATGAATTCTCCTCCTTGATTTGATCTTAGACACTTAATCTTTAGATTAGTTTCATTCTCAACTAATGCTTTGAATGCTTTGAACTGTCTAAAAGCTTCTAATTTTTCCTTAAAAACATTATCCAAGTCATACGTGAAAAATCATCAATAATAAACATGAAATATTTATCACCTTGATTACTTTGAGTCCTCATAGTCCACATAGATCAGTGTGAACAAGCTCTAGCATCTAAGTGGTCGAGTACTCTTTTGTTTTGAACCACCTTCTAGCATGCTTCCCATGCTGACAAGGTCCAAAAAGCATGTTAGATGGCTTTGTGATCTTTGGAAGATTCTTGACTGCTTGCTTTTAGTATATTTTGACAAGATTGTCAAAATTTATGTGCCCCATTCTCTTGTGCCATAGCCAACTTTCTTCAATCTGTCTCAAACAATAATTTTGACCTTTGATGTCTGATAGCATATATAATTTATTACTTGTTCTCTGAGCATCTACAACCAATACATCTAAATTTTTTCTTCTAATTTCACAACCTTCTACATAAAAATTTAGTGTGTGCCCCTGATCACACATTTGACTTACACTTAAAAGATTATGCTTAAGACCTTCTACATATAAAACATTTTCAGTTTTAGTTCTACCATTATCTAAACTTAGTGTACCTTTTCCAATGATTCTGGTACTAGTATTGTCCCCAAATTTCACTGTGCCACCGTTGATCTTCTTCAAGGTTATGAACTTGCTCTTGTCTCTTGTCATGTGCCTTAAACATCTGCTATCAATAAACCATGGCTTTTCTTCATTTATTACATGTAAAGTTGTCTGGACTAACATAGAACCTTCAAGTTGTTTCTTCTGCCATGTCTGAACATTTTTCTTGATGAATGGAGCCCTAAAACTTTGGTCCTTCTTGACTGACTAAAACACACTTCTATAATACTGAGCTATGTGTCCAAATTTGTTACACTCGTAACAAATTATGGTCTCTTCATCAAAGCTTGATAGAGGAGCAAAAGAGTTATAGCTTCTGCTTGACTCTACATGACCTTCCTTTTCCTTATTTTTGAGATTTTTAGCTCTTTTTCTACATTCTAATTTCTTATGACCATATCCATTATAATAAAAATAGTAACCATAAAAATAGGACCTATTTGTGTATCATTGACCTGATTGCCTTTTATAGCTTTATTCCTTCCAGCCTTCTTTGTCCTCTATATTCTTCACTTCTTCCCTTCTTGTTTCCTCATTTGTAAGAGCTTCAACATAGCTCTTCTTCTTTTCAAAACTGATACCTATCTTATCTAATATTTCCTTTTGGATTTCTATTATATTATTCAATATATCAGTGTTATTCTCAGATTTTGAATTATTGACTATTTTATTATTAACTGCTTTCTCAATCTCTTCTTTTAAAGAGGCAATTTTAGTAACATACCTTTCACATTATTTTATTTCTATTTCCAACTGTGCCATTATATATTCTTCATTCTTCTTGGCTTATTCAAAGTGTGCTTGTAGATCTTCAATTATCTTCTTTGACTCCTTTTCATTTTTCTTGATCTGGGGCTTCAATCTTTGATTTTTCTTTTCAACAACTTTCAACTCTTCTATGGCACACATGAGTTCTCCTGCCATATTTACTTCAGCTTCATCCTCTTCTTCTTCTTGATCAACTATTCTTTTTCTTTCAAAGGCACCTTCATGTATGGCCATCTTGTGCTTTCCTGATCTACCTTCAAGCTGTAAAACTTTTTCAAAAAGGAACCTGCTCTGATACGAATTATTAAGCACAGAATATACTAAGAGTGTGGGGGTGAATTAGTATATCATATATCTTATAAAACTTTCCCTTAATCAAATTCTAATTAATCAAACATTCAAGATATGCAATAAAACTAAAATAATAAACACCACACAAGAGAGAGACACTATAACATGGAAACCCAATGTGGGAAAAACCACGGAGAACAATCTCAAGTATATGAATGAGCACCAACATAAACAATATTCACAATCACCAAATTTTAGGAGCACCAAACCCTTTGCTGAGCACCAACCCAGTAACAATTCATGAGCACCAACCCACAGGAGCACCAACCCCTTTGCTGAGCACCAACACAGCAACAATTCATGATCACCAACCCACGGGAGCACTAACCCCTTTGTGTAAACCACACAACTATCTCTCAATGTTGTTATCTCAACAAATGATAGTTCATTACAACATCTCTATCTTCTTTCTCACCTTTGATCTTCTAATCTAGATATAACCAATGCGAATCGTATTCATCTCTCACAAATGTTCTTCTAAGCTAGATAATACAATATCAAATCAAACTCTTTCACACTTATTACAAATGGCTTCTCAAGACTTTATTTATATTTTTCTAAATGACCTTTGGCCTTCCCCCTTTGTGACCCTTCAATCCTCATGGAAAATGGTGCCAAACTTGTATGACCCTTCATATCCTCGCCTTTGAAAAGTCATGTGGTGACTCTTCATGAGCAAAAATGTACTTCCCTCTTTTGTCTTTATTTGGGTGAATTTTCATATTCTTCAAAGTGTCCCTTCATGAGAAATTGTGCCCTTCCTCTTTTGTCTTCACATGGTGACTCTTGGAATTCCCCATGATGAATCTTCATGGGAAAATGCATCCCATCCTTCTTTTGTCTTTACCTGGTGGCTCTTTGACTTCTCCATGGGCCCTTGTTTTGTCTCATATGCAATTAAAAATATATTCGTTAATATTAAATAAATATTAACACACATTAGCCAAGATATATCTATTAAAAACATCATTAAATGCAATGGGCCCTTTATCACCAAAAATTATAGACCTTTGACATCAATGACAATATGTCCAACATAGGCAATGAAAGAGGATACCATCAAAGCTATGTTTATAAATAATTATCCCCAATATGGTATAACATGAGGTATTTTTTATAAAATCCCTTTGATCTTTCCTAAAAATATTAGAAAGAATGATGACAAGGCTGAGATAGTCTAAGGTTTGTTGATACCAAAGATCAGGTTAGGTCTCTTCCACATTAAATATGGTGGGAGAGTCTAATTTGACACAATAAGGATAGGTGAATTGATGGATAATGATATATAGCTTAGATTTAGAGGGTACATATGGGATCTAAGAAGTGAGGGAAGCCATTGTATCAGCAAACTTATTTGTATATCACAAAGTGGTTTGGATATGGTAGTGTTCAAATGATGCTAAGAGTACATCAACTAATTATTTTTACTATTTCAAAACAACATTCTTAAATTGTTAATAGACATTGAATTTATTTACCACAATTTGGAAGTCACCAAATATGTTGGTCATTTTGAATCCTAAGGCTAATGTAGTTTGGAGGCCTATCATTAGGGCTTTGTACTCAGCCATGTTGTTGGTACATTCAAAATATAACTTGAAGGATAAAAGAGGTTCACTATGAATGGGGATAAGGATGATTATGGCTCCCCCACCATATTGACACTTTGATCCATTGAAGAAATGGTCACATGATAGGTGAAATCTAAGTGAGAGATAGTTGCGATGGACTCATTTGGAAACTCAAGTGGAGGTTGATTGTTTGATAATGGTGTGTTAGCTAATGAATTTCCCTTTAATTAATTTCTACTAAATAAAATCAAGGTCTAACTCAACTAAAATCATGAGCCACTTAGCCATATGTTGGTTTTGGTATGGCTTGGACTGCTTATACTTGAGTGGGTCAGTATTAGTTATGACATAGGTCTTATGGTTGAGAAGGTAATGATGAAGCTTGGTGGCCACAAAGACCAAGGTGAGGAAAAGTTTTTTGGTATGGGTGTACTGAGTTTCATACTCTACAAGCATGTGGCTAATGTAGTATATGGCTTGTTATTTATGTTTTTCATCTTGATGAGCCAACATTATGCATAAAGAGTGGTCAATAGTAGAGATTTAAAGGTAAAAAGTTTGATCTTGTTTGGGAGGAGTGAGGACAAGTGGAGATAAAAGGTACTTTTTAAGTGAATCAAAGGCCTTTTGATAGTTTTTGTTCCATTTAAAATATACATCCTTCTTCAAAATGTGATGGAAGGGTTAGCATTTATCTAAGAGTTGAGAGATAAAGTGATGAATGGATTGAAGCTTCCCATATAAGCTACATAATTGCTTGAGGTGGGTAGGAGGAGGCATGTCAAGGATTGTTTTGATTTTGATTGGATCAACTTTTATTCCTTGAAGGGAGATGATAAAGCCAAGGACCTTCCCTGATAAGACCTTGAAGATACACTTCTTAGGGTTAAGGTAGATATGGTAATGGATGAGTCACTCAAAGATAATCTTAAGAATAGCTAAATGATCTTTAAAAATTTTAGATTCCCCAAGAATGTCATCAACATAGTCTTAGATGATTTTGTGAATAAGGTCATAGAAGATGTAAGTCATAGTGTGTTGGTAGGTTACACTAGTGTTCTTCAGTCCAAAAGGCATGACCTTATAGTATAAATTCCATAATTAAGTGATAAAGGTAGTTTTGTGTTAATATTTGGGGGCAATTAGGATCTAATTATAACCTTAAAATATGTCCATAAGAGATAACATCTCATGGCTAGCCATAAGATCAACAAGCTAGTCAATGTTTGGCAAAGGAAAGTCATCCTTTGAGAAAGGAAGGTTAAGGTCATAAAATTACACATAAATTCATAGTCCCCTATGGCTTTGTTTATAGGTACAACATTAGAGACCCATTGTGGATAGTCAATGGGTTGAATGAAATTGATGGATAGGAGATGTGGAAGCTCTTATTTTATGAGAAGGGCTATGTGAGGGTGTATTCATCAAATTTTTTATCTAATAGGCTTGACATCATGGTTGGTGATTATGTTTTAGGTAGAAATAGAGGTATTGATTCTTAGCATGTCATTTTAATACCAATCAAATGCTATGTTGTGGTCTTGAAATAAGGAGGGGAAGTCCTGAAGCTCTTCATAATTTAGGGATTGGCCAATTTTGATAATGTGTAGGTTATCGAGAGTGCCCAAGTTGATGTCTATGGTGGATTCATTTAACATGGTTGAAGTCTCAAGAGGAATATATTTATGGATAGAGAAGTCTTTTACACCAAGATAGGTGAGAATGCAATCATCATCTTGACACTAGATGGTATTAATGGTAGGAGAGTCATCTCCTATAATCTCAAGATGGGTCAGAATAATGGTTATGGTCACCCCATCTTTTTGATAGGTCAGGGTTTTGAGGCTGATCATGTTGATGAAAAAAATAGTTAGGGGGGATGATGTTAGAATCCTTATTTATCGATGGTGGAGTAGATGTTGAGGATGGTATTTCTTCATCAATGATGGTAATGGGAGGTGGGTTGGTTTGTTATTTAGGTGGTATGAAAACAAGGCCATACTTTTTGCAAGGTTTTTGGGTTTTGATTAGAATCAAATCATGTGGCCTATGTTCATACTGACCTAGACCAAATCCTTTCTAAGCACACCTATAAAGGTATGTTTATGCAAAGTCTAGTTTACCTAGGTAGGAGAAACTAGAGGTGATTGGTCAAGGTGAAAAAGAGTTGGTGGAAGTGTCAAGGAGTTTATCAAGTACCCAATAGATGAAATTAGTTTGACAAGTGAAGGCTTTGAAAGGAACAATGGTTCTAATATTGGGTTCATATCTAGGTTGTTGGTTAGGATTCCCATACTCTTGAGGAGTAGGTTAAGCATCAAGGGTCAGAAGGTGATACTCCCCTAATGAAAGATGTTAGAAGGTTGATTCTAAAAGGTCCATTATGGGGATTTGGGTAAAAGGAATGGATGAATAGGTGGAAACTTTGGTGTAAAAGGAATATGGAAATTTGTATTTTACTGGTAAGGGTTTTTTGGATGGGGGAAGGAGAACATCATTAAGCTGGTAAATCATGTTACATGATGTGAAAGGACTTGAGTCAACTTGTATGGTGAGAATTTGACCTTTGTGCTCAAATTTGACACATCGGTACAAGGTGGATGACACATAGCCCATATAATGGATCTAAGGGTGTCCCATAAAAATGTTTTACTATAAATAACCTTCTACTATATAGATGAGCTTAAGAAATGTGTGGGGTCCTAGGTAAATGTGATGGACAATAGTTCTTAAAGTTGTGGCCATGGTATCATTGAATGATCAGAGCACTATAGAGGTTTATGACATAATATTCTTAGGTAATTTGAGTTATTTGTATGAATGGGAGGAGATAATATTTATACTATCTCCCTAATTAATCATAACCCAGTTGATGTACATGGTAATGAAGAGGGGAGGATCTAGGTCACCTAGATGGATGGAACTTATTTTTGAACCCTTGAAGGTGAAAAGGTTGGAAATTTAAAGATCTCCAATAAAGGATACTAGAAGTTATGGGTCTTTTGGTTGAACCTCTATAAATTACAAGGCCTCTATCATCTTTTAGTGGTGATGGGGCAAGGTATTAATCAATTCATATAAATTCATATTCAATAGTATTTGGTGAATTTATTTTATAAATACTCATTGGATTGATTCAAAAGAGTTGTATTAATAAAGTCTCAATATGGACACGTTAGGTTTGGTTGAAGGTAAAGGTACTTGGTGTTGGCTAGGTGATTGGGTGGTAGAAGAGTGATATGTCCATGGAATGGATACCTTTGATTTTCCCTTATCCTTCGATTGATCTTGTGATCGTGTGACCACATGGATGGTATGGATTTGGGGAGGAGTTGGGTCAGAGGATTGATTTGGTTTCTCTTCACTCTGAGGTGAGAGTGGAGGAGTAGGTAAATGCTAGTTGATGGTTCTCGATTCTTGGATCAGTGGTGGGCTCATAGGAGGTTCATCTAATAATAATTCATCCTTATGATATAACTGATGGGTTAGCACTTAGAGAGCCTTATAGTTCTCCATGTCATTCCCAAGTGTCATATGGTATGAACATACTAGTTTGTCATTATACCAAGATGGTTTAAGATTGTGTGTGTCAAATGGTCTGATAGGTGGAAAGGTTAAGCAAGATGCTTGTAATAGCCTTTTTAGGATGGTTGAGTAAGACTATAAAATTTTTGGAAAAGGCATGGATGTCTTAATTTTGGTATTTTAGGTGGAAGCCCTTTTAAGAGTGGGTTTTATGGTTAGAGGTTTGGGTGAAGGAATGTCTTGGGTGGATGGGGTTGGTTTTAGTAGAGATGCTGATAACTTGGGGTTAGAAGGTTTTGAGGTAGACATTTGAGATGTAAATGGTTTGTGTAAAGAGGATTGGAGGATAAGAGGTTTGGTTATGGGTGGTTTAGTGAAAATTGGTGTGGATGAAAGTAAGAGTGATGGTGTAACCAAAAGTGATAGTTGGGTTTTGATTGGGATGGTTGGTTTCTCAATTAAGGCAGAGGAATGTGGTCCCAAGATAGAGGGAAAATTGGAGAGGGGAGGGAGAGTTTTAGTTTGTGGAATCTTGGGTGGTTTTACCTTATTTGATGTCTTGGTTTGGGGTTTATTTTGTATGGTTTGTGGAGTTAAGTCCAATTTTAATGAAGGGTGAGTGAGGTTCTGAGTAGAGGGTATGTTAAGGTTTTTGGTAGGATTGGTTGGAATGGTCTGAGGTGGCTTGGCTATTTTAGGTAGGGTCTATTTAGATAGTTTATGTATGGTGTGGTTGGTAGAGGTTTCCAATATATCTATTGTGGTGAAAGTAGGCTCAATAGTGGGAATAGAAAGTTGGGATGAAAACAACATAGTTGGAGGTTCTTGCTTGGTTTTGTAAGGAAGATTGAGATGGTGCCAAAATGTGGCATGATCTACATCAGGTTGGGATAATTAGTCTAAGTTTTGAACCAACCTATAGAAAGGTCTATAGATGGGTTTGATCCCTATAATAATAAGCTTTAAGGTCAAACCCATGGGTGTTGAGAGAGAAGTGGTTACCTTATCATTTTCCTCAATCAAAGGCTCCAAGGTTTGGGAAGGTAAATCTCTTATGGGAGAGGTAGGTGGGGTGACTACTTCCATAGGGATGCTTTCCAAAGGAAAAGTGGAGTTTTGTATGATAGAGGAGAAGGAGACAATGGTAATGGCTACCTATTTTGGTATGTCTTCCAAAGGAGGGATCAGTGACTCAAATACCTTAATAGGTGGAGAAGATAGAGAGATTGTTTCCTTGGTTTAATTTTTTAGATAAATAGAGGGTGACTCCACTACCTCAATAAGTCGAGGGGAAAAAAAGGTGGTTTCATCAATGGTTTCCTTAGAAATGAGTTAACTAAGGACTATATTAATGTTATGGACTTCATAGTTTTGGGAGGATTTTTATAGATTGTTTTTATTATTCATAGAAGGTGCATGGTTAGGGAATGTCTATCTAAAGATGTCAAGCATTTGATTTATGGGTGCATTGGGGTTATCCGACACAAGTTCCCCCTTGTTGATGAGGCTTTGGATGATGTTATTAAAGGTATTACACCTACTAACATCATTCCCAATGACATGATGAAAGGCATAAAATTCATTCACCTTATACCAACCAAGCACATGAAAAGAGGAATAGAATTGCTATGGAGGTTTAATTGGTGGTAGTTGTATGATATTTGATTTCAACAACTTCTCCAAGACTAAATCATATGACTCCCCCAGTAGAGTAAATTTCATTTTATTGTTGTAGTTTGGGTTTTTAATGTTCCGATTGGATGAATTGGAAGAGTTGGGTTGGTTAAAAATGGGTGGAGGAGTGGTCTTAAGGACAACCACATTCATGTTTACTTTATTTTTAGAGTTAGTGTTGGTTTGATTGTTAGGTTTGGAGGTAGGAGTTTCATTTTATTTAAATGTGGAATTCTCATTTCTCAATTTCAACTTCCCCTCATCAATGGTTCTATTCTCTATTTTTTGTGCCATGTGACAGCTTCATCAAAGGTTCTAAAGCTTTAACCTCATAAATTAGAGGAAATGTGTTTGGGTCAATCTTGGGCAAATAGTTTAATCAGCTTGGGTTGGGGTAGAGAGGAGAGTTTGTTTATCAGACTTCTCCAATGGGATACAAAGTTAGCAATGGATTTGTCATCAAATTTACAAATAAATTAGAGATCAATTATGGAGACTTTCTTAGAGATGTTAATGGAAAATTGGTCTAAGAAAATCTAAGCTAGTTGGGAAAAATAAAAGAGGGAGTGTTTTTTAATAACACTATACCAATCTAGTGATAAACCTAATAGAGACATGGGGAAGGTATAAAGAAGGAGAGAATCATCATAGGCAATCATATAACACAAATTCCTAAATACTCTCAGATGTTGTTGAGGGTCCTCCTTACTATAAAAATTCAAAAAATTTAGAATTTCCCATTGAGAATAAGGTTGAATAGGGATAGATGGGTGAATTGGCTCATTGTAGATTTAGTCATAAGATAAGAGGTTATGGGTCCCAGAGATAGATGACTCCAAAGTAGTCATTTTGTCCATTAACATTATGACAAGGTCCATTTGTAGTTGTGCACCCGTATAGTCGTAGGATAGATTATGTTGGGTTTGGGTAGGTGTAATGTATGGATAGATGGTGGGGGTTTGAGAAATTACCACATACTATTATGTGGAAATGGGTGGTTGGGATGATGCCACATATAAATATGTGGAGATAGGTGGTTGGGTGGAAGGTAGAGGTACATACCCTTATGGGTTAGGGATGTATCTAGGGTTTTTTACAATGGGAACCTATTGAGAGATTACTATAAGTCAAGTAGGAGGTATGGTTGGGTTAGTAGATAGAGGGTAAGTGATAACCTTAGTGATAATGGGTAGAAGGTTAGAAGGTATGGGAAACACTAAGCTCTAGAATGGAGTGGAGGTAGATGGATTGGGAACTAGAGGAATGGTGGTGACTCTAGTAGAGGGTACTCCTATGGTAACGGAAGTACTAGTGTCCAAAGGTTGGGTTACTCCTATACTAAGAGGGTTATTAATTGGGGAAGAAGGTGTTTGGGTGATGCTCAGTTGAGTGGGTTAGTTTTGGATGGTGGTATCAATAGGGTTATTGGTAGAGTATGATGCCTAGGTGACTAAAGGTTAGGTGGATATGGTGGAAATAGAAGTATAACCCATAAGGTGGGATAACATGCCATAGGGTGGGTCAACAAGAAAAACCAAAGTGGGGGTATGGTGAGATATGGTGTTAAGTTAATGTTGGAGGGCTATGGGGTTCTTATCCATAAAGGTGGAAAAATCTACATCACCTTAGGCAACTATATAAGGGATGTTAGGACTTCTAGAGGGATAGGGATAATTTTATACATTTGAGATATACTCCATAGATGAGGAAGAAGAGGAAGATTGATGATTAGGAGGTGGGTCTTGATTTGATTGGTTTCTTAGTTGTTGTCTAGTTAAAACAATGTAGATAAGGAAGATAATAAGATATAATCAGTCTCACAACTCAGACAAATATAAGACAAGAAAAAATCAAGGAAACAAAACACACACTAAAACACGTTAAATCCTAAGGTTATTTTTAGTCTCTCTTGTGTCTTATGCCTTAAGCTTTAAGAATTGTGTGTCTCTAATTAGCTTATGGAGAAGGTACTAGAGAAGAAGTCTATGGTTGGTTTTAGGTTGTGTTTAGGCTCTCAAATGGATCTATATTGGAAATTAATGTGTGGCTTGATATTGGGGCCTACCCCCTCACTTCACACATCACAACGATAAGGGTATCAAGTGCTTACCAATATATACTGATTATTAGACATTATACTCAACTAGAGAGCTGAGTTGGTTCTCCCCTTGGTGATCAAATCCAAGTATGATGGTTGGGAAAGGTGATCTCTAGATGATGAAATCAAAGTTGGGCCTTATGTCAATGTTTTTATGTTTGATTAAGTGTAATTAGTTTGGTATTGTGTGTGTGATAAGAGTGAATCTATTATTATTCACTTGATTAATTAAGACATGTGAGCTAAAATAAGTAAGAAAATAATGGATATAGTCAATTTTAAGCCAAAAATGAAATTTTGATTTCATTATATGAGTAGAAAGACAAGAAAAACCACCTTAATGTAACTATGAGCCTAAGAAAAGACTCAAGGGTCCCACTGGGCATACTAGAATGTTTTAGAGAAATTTTGATTATATTCCTTGAAATAAAGAGAGAAAATTTGAGAAGGGTATGGTATAAAATCTTGATATGCTATGCATGCGTTGATCTAGATGGTTGTAGATATTCCTCTTTGACTTGGGAGGAATGACATACATATAAGAAAACACTCAAAGAAATAGTTGATTAGTTAAATAATAGGGTGGATTTCCTAACAAGTTATATCCAAGAAGCATGAGATCCCTTGGAGGTTATCAATCCATGCATTTAAACAATCAAGTTCTAAAAATGAAAGATAAATTACTTGCACAAATGGTAGAAGGTATTGAAATCAAATACAAGAAGTGCTTGACAAATAAATAGGTGAATTTGACTAATTATAGCAATAAGTAGATTGATATTAATGTCAAATAAATTAGTTGTGTTTCAAAAAATTGGGTGAGGATATATGATCAGGTAGGGGATCTAAAATTAGGTTTTGGTTAAGGTCTAGTAGGTGAAAGTAGCTTGATATTTTATTTGTCACATAGTGACCATCAATATTTGGAGTGACCATCAGTGGTTAGGGTGACCATAAATGGTTTGGTAACCATCAATGATTATAGATAGATCATCAATGGTCAAGGTGATCATTAGCGGTTATTGTGCTTTTATTCTGGTTCAAAAAATTGGTTTGATGAGGTTACATAATAAAATTCTAGAAAGGGGGTTTGGGTTGGGTTAGTTACAAAATAGAGAAAATGTAACTACTTATTGAAAATAGATACTTAATTTTTTGGTTGTTGATTTGAAGATGGTTAAGGGATCTATTGGTGAATCTTGGAGAAATTTTGGTAGAGTAATGATACTTACCTATTGGTCGATAGATGATAGTGCTTCATATCTTGATTGCACTTATTGGTTCATTAGTTCACTAGGAGAATACCTAAAAAAGGAAAAATTAATGCAAGAGAGATCTAATTCTAGATATGAATGATGATGGATTGATTGATTAATCAATCAATCAATTGATTGATTTATTGACTAATCTCTCAATTGATTGATTAATATATTTTCACCTCCTCCTATTTATTTTTAGGAAGGAAGGAGAGGTGAAATAATAGGTTAACAAGAGGTTTAACAAGGAGTTTAAATTTATCTTTCGCATGCATTGACTCACACATCAATTAGACAAGATAAATATAAAAAATCAAGATAGAGTTGACTAGAGTTGAATATTTATGGGATTAAATGATGATCTTCAATGGTTAGGTCTAACCATTGATGTTTAGGGTAATCATCGATGGTCAAGGGTAAGGTCAAGTTAGTCAAGGTTAGTTAGGGTAAGTTAGGTAGTTTAGATAGTTAACTTACTTAACTCAAGGTTTATGATTGAGAAGTTGTGAAAGAGACCCTAGGGGTTCCCAAGGTGGTTTAGTGGTTAGTTTGACATCTATAACCATTTTTTTTATTTTCTAGTGTCTACAAAGATAGGTATGAGTAAGAGTCAAGTATAAATACAACACCTAATAGGCCTATTTTGACTAGTTAAAGAATTGAGTGAGTAAGTTAAGGATATATAGTTTTTAAGAATAGGTAAAGGGATTTAATTTCATGATATATGTGTGTTGAATATTCCATGAATATTTAACGATGTGTCTATAGGTGTTGAGCAAGGTAATTTGACCTAATTCTACCAAATAAAGGGCTAGTCAAGCGAGAAGGATTAAGAGGCTATTTGAGATAGATTGAAGAGTGGGAAAAGAAAAAGAATGAGGTAATATTAACTTGAGTGAGAAAAAGGTGTCAAAAGGTGATCATATATTCAAGGTATTTTATTTGGTTCCATGTTACCTAGGGGATTGGAGCCTCCTTGCAAGTTGAAGCTTGATAAAAGACTAGTTGAGTTGGTGCTTGACTAAGAAGGGGTTGGTACTCCTTGTGAGGTTAGTGTCTCACTAAACATTTGATCCATTTCCTATAATATAGTAGTAAAAGTGGTGTTTTAGTGGTTTTTATTAACCTATAGGGTTTTCCACATATATCTCATTGACTTATGTTGTTTGCCTTCATAGATGTTTGTGTATGCATTGATTGATGTATATAAATAAATGAATGTTCCATGAATGTTAAGTAAAATTGGAGGAATGTTTTAAGACAAATAATTCACCCCCTCTCTTAGTATATGTACTTCCAAAAATGGTATTTTAAAATTTATTGGTTGATCGAATTATGGATTAGATGGTATAGTGATCAAAGGTGGATAATAATTGATCTTCCAATGTTTTATATTTATAAAGGATGTCATTATTACACTAATACATGTCATTTATTTAATTGAAAACCAAATAAGAATATCAATATATACATAAAAACTTAATACCTACACTTAAAGTAGTTTGAATACCTATGATTAAGGCTTCATACTCTGCCATATTATTAGTACAATCAAAATATATCTTAAAGGATAAAGGCATATGATCACCCTTGGGAGGTATCAAGATAATTCCAACACCCTCTCTATGCTCACATTTAGATCCATCAATGAATAAATTCATTTGATAATTTGGATTCACCTAGGATGTGGAAGTGATAGATTCATTAGGGAATTTGAAACTAGATGGATGACCACCTATAAGAGGTGCCTTAGCTAACTGATCAATGATGATCTAACCTTTAACTAAATTCTAATGAAGAAACTTTAGATCAAATTATGCTAAGAGATTGAGCCACCTAGCCATACACTAATTCTAGTAGGGCTTAAAATGTATGAATTTAAGGGTATTGATGTTGATAATTACATAGGTCTTGTGAATAAGCAGATAGTGGCAAAGTTTAAAATCCATAAAAACTAAATATAATCATAGTTTTTATGTATGTGTATAACATTTCTCATATTCAATGAGAGTATTAATTCTATAATACAATATATGTTCTTTGTGTTACTCATAATGATGGGCAAACATAGCCCCTAGAGCATGATCTATGGCTGAAATATATAAGAATAAAGGTCACCCTTCATCATGAGTAATGAGAACTAGTGGGGAGAAAATATAGTTCTTGAGAGATTCAAAGTCCTCTTGACAATTATAATCCTAGATGAACCAGGTATATTTCATTAAAAGGTGATGGAATGATTAACATCAATTGGGTAGTTGGGATATAAAATGTCGAATAGAATTTAATTTTCCTTGTAGGCTATGGAGTTGATTAAGGTTAGATGGGGGTGGATATATATGATATCCCTAATCTTAGTGAGATCAACTTTTATACCACATATGGAGATTATAAAACCTAGGAGCTTAATAGCCAAGACTCCAAAAACACACTTTTTGGAGTTGAGATGGACATATAATTAGATTAGGTGATCAGAGATTAACTTAATAACATAAAGATGGGATTTTCAAAGATTTTACTTCCCTAGAAGTTCATCCACATAATATTTGAAAATTTTGTGGATTATATCAGGAAAGATACAAGTCATAGCTCTTTAATAAGTGGCTCCTACATTCTTTAATACAAAAGGCATAACCTTGTAGCAAAAATTCCCCCAAGGGGTAATAAAACAAGTCTTATGCTAGTCCTCTAGGGTGATAAATATTTAATTATATCCAAAAAATCCATTCATAAGTGATAACATTTTTTGGCTTGCTATTATGTCCACTAGTTGATCAATGTTAAGAGGAAAATAATCTTTAAGAAAAGTGAGATTGATGTCTTGAAAATTGTTACAAAGATGGAGACCCCCTATGGGTTTTATAAAAGTAAAAATATTAGACACCCATTGAGGGTAATTTATTGGTTGAATAAAATTAACATATAAGAGGCACTGTAGTTCTTTTTTGACTAGGAGGACAATGTGAGGATGCATCTTTTGCTTCACTAGTTTAGCTTCCTAGATAGTGACAATATTTTGAACAATGATAAAAAAGTCAATACCTATCATGTCATTATATTACCAAGTGAAAACCTCGCTATGGTCTGATTAGAAGGTGGTAAAGTCTTAATACTCATGATGGTCTAGAAATCTATTAACCTTAATGATCTATGGGGTGTCTTGAGACCCTATGTTAATGTCTATGGTGGATGCATTTAGAAAACTAGATGTTTTTGCTGGTATTACATAACTGTGAGTTTAATGTGCCTAAGTAAAGATAGACGCATCATCTTGACATTGAAGAATGAGGATGGTAGGAGAGTCTTCTTCTACCATACTAGGGTAGATGAGGGGAATGGATTAGTTTCTACTTTGATACAATAAATGAGAGGTTATAGGTCAATTATATTGACTTGAAATTTTTTGAGGGGGATGGAAATAACATCATCCATTTTAGGGAGAACATTAGATGTTGACACTATGATGTTATCTTCAAGATTAGATAAAGGGTAACTTCAAGAATGACTTTAGGAATTTTCTTAAACCCATGACCATGTTTTTTATGGGGTTTCCTAAATTATCCTAGTGTGACATCATGTAGTCCTTGCCATAAAGTCCCATACCAAAGCCTTTCCATGCACATAGTTGTAAGTACATTTGAGAAAAACATGGTTATCCATGAATGATAAGATTAAGGAGAATGGTTTGGAATGAGATGAGATATCAAGATATGAGGATGATATATTTATCTCTCTATATACCAAATGAGTCTATAGGAAATGAGGGTTGAAGGGAACAACATCCCTGATATTAGGATGATAATCACACTGCTTATCTGGGCACCCATACTCTTAAGGAATAAGAAGGGTGTTAAGTGATAATAATTGATATTGTCCTATTATGGAATCCATATAAACTTTATCAGGGATTCACGATGAAGGGATTGTCAAACTATTTGATGATTTATTGGATGATGATGACGGGGTTGATTTTTTTAGAGGGAGTAAAATTTCATTAGGTCAAAAGGTTAAATTGTAGGTTTTAAATAGATGTGGATCAGTGATGATACGAACTTGGCCCTTATGTTCATATTTGATGCATCAGTGTGAAGTGGATAGGGAAAAATACATAGCATAGATCCAAAGACATCCTAAGAGGCTATTATATTAGAATTCACATTCTATAACATAAAACAAATTGTGAAGGACACGATAACCTATGTAGATATGGAGGATAATAGTTCCTAAATTAGGAGCCACTGTATCCTTAAAAGCTAAAAAGATAGCTGGGGATTGAGCTACAATTATTTATATAAGTTTAAGTTGTTTAAATTCATGCAAGGACATAATGTTAATGATATCCCCTTATCAATCATAACTCTCTTGATCTGAGTTTAAATAATTTGTGTGATGATGAATAGGGGTAGGTCCTAGTCTTCAAATGGTAATGGAATTATTTCAAAATCATTAAAACTAATAGATGAATCCATCTATAAAGCTCTAATGAATGTTATTATAGGTTGGGGTTCATCAGGTTGTACTTGTATGGCCTAAAGGGCTTCTATCATTGTTTGACAATGCTAAGGGGAATTCTCAATGAGTTATAGAGGGATATTTTGACTAGGGTTTTATGGAGTTGCTTTAGAACTGATATAGAGGTTTATGTGGTTGGGATAGGGGCTTTGGCTATAGAAAATTTGACTTTGTTTGATTTTTGGGTTTTGAGAACCTACACTTGAGACTGGGTGGCTATGTTTATTGTATCAATTTGAAATAATGGGGAAATTGTACAAGTTATAAAGTTATCCATATTTGAAGATCCCAAAGGTTGATTAAGAACCAAGTCAATATTATTAATCCTTATTTTTTATGTTTGTTTTGATTTTCTTTGAAAATGGGTTAGGGTATTGATTATATTAGTATTAGGGATGGTTGTAGTTTTATTGATTGGATCAAAAAGGGGATCAGATTATTCAATTAAAAGATCATCCTCATCTAAAATATTATGAATCATGAATTTGAAGGTAGTGCAACTTTTAGTGTCATGTCTAGATATCATGTGATAGGCACACACTTTGTTTTCCATATACCATGTTAGTTTTTAGCTATGGGGATTAACTAGTTTAATAGGAGGTAAGGTGAAAAAGGAGGTTTTCATAAGCTATTCGAAGATTGTGGCATAAGATCATCACAAAGGATCTTGGTGTAGTTTTTTTATATTTCAAGGTATAATCTTTTAGTTTGTGCTTACCTCTATACTGTATTTTTTTGCCTTAATGGTACACGTAGTTTTAATTGGTGGAAATAGTGTTTTAGAAAAGTTTATAGGGTAATAAAAGTCTGTAGGGTTAATACAAGGTTTTGGTATTGGTAGTATAGGCATGGGATTTTGAGATGACTTAGATCCATTGATAGAAGATTTTTTAATTGAGATCTTAAGTTTTGAGGAAGGATGGGACCCTAATATAGATGGTTTAGTTTATCCTTTGGGTATAGTAATTTTTCCCTTTTGAACATGGTTAGAGGTTGTAGGAGAATTTTTATGAAGATCCTCATTTTAGTGGAGATTGATTCTTATAGGAGGATGTCACAAAGCTTTACCCTTTGACATGCCTAAAAACTTATCCCACATGGCTAGAATAACTTTTTATCCTCAATTTTTCATGGATGATTATCATTATATGTAGATGATATTACTTCTAGATTATCCCATGTAATTAGATCTGGAAGACTCGAGTGGATGGTATAAATAATTTTATTTGGTTCAAATGGTTCAAAAGTATCTCTTGTAAGAAGATATGGTGTTCTTGTTTCTATAAAATATTCTTTAGGTTTGTTGTCTATTTCTTTAGGTAAAATTTGAGCATGGATGGTATTTATTATATGGGTGTCCTGATCTAGGGTACCTTTTGTATTTATTTTTACGTAATTATATGTGGATGGATGGTTTGAGAATGGATGCCTAAAGATGTTGATGGTCTGATTTTGAGGATCATTTGGATTATCAAACTAAAATTACCCTTGATCAATGAGGTTTTGTAATAGGATTTTGAAGTAGAAACACCTATTGATTTCATGATTAGGTACATGCAAAAATCACTTTATTTATACCAATCTAATTTTGGTCAGGAGTCATTGATAGGTCCAATCAGAGGAAGCTCAATCTATGCTACCTTTAATAGTTTGTATAGAATAGTAGCATAAGACTCCCCAAAATACATGTATTACCTAGGTGGAAACTATGTTAAGTTTATTTATGGTTGTTTGAGAAGATCCTGGTTGGTTTGTCATGGATGGTGAGGTTGACTTTAGGATAATAACATTAGCTAATTATTGGCCAAAATTGGCCTACATACAAAATTTTTGCCTAGATGGACTATGCCATTATCCAAAACCATTAATTGAAATTTTTCCTTGTATATGAAATTTATACACCTTCCTAAATCATAATTTAAAGGAAAAAAGTGGAGAAGTTCAAATTTGCAAGTTTTAGGGTTTTAGCATGCAATTGGGGACAATTGGAAAAGGCATTTTTGAGAGTTTTAAATGATTGGATGATGCTATCTAATTCTTTGAATAGTTATAATAGTTATTATAAGTCCTAATGAAAAATAAATGAGGCATTGAGACCTCATAAATCTCATGATATTCCTAATTCTCTCTTCGTAGGTTTCTTGGTTCTCACTTTCTGAGTATGTTATAGGCCTACCAAAGCTAATTCCAAGAATAAATGGTGGATCCAGAGGTTCAAAGAGGTTTAAAATGGTCCAATAATTTTATTAAAGTATTTTTGAGAAATAAAATAATAAATTTAAGGCCTCAATAAATTGTATAAGAGCCAACCCCCTTGTAGGACTTAAGAAGCCTATACCCAATCCAGGTGACCAAACTAGTTTATGCCATCAATAAAGCTTCCAAATCATGGAGTGAGCTATTTAAAGCATGAGAGAGGTTTTTATACTATCTATAAATATTCATGTTGATTTTTAAAGTTACCTTGATTCCTTATGGAAAAGGTAATGTGCAAATTTTTGTGTGTTTTTAGGTGCCAAATCAAACTACACAACACTTTTCAAACACCGTTTCATAGGGCCAAATGAACTCCAATCACATTAAAATTTCACATTATGGTATCCAAATGTTGGAATACTTTTAATTTAAATAAATTTTTAGATAAATCACTCCTAAATACCAAAATTTTAAGGTTAAAAATTGGATTTTAAACTGATTTTACTTAGTCAACTTTTTGTGTATTTCCAGGTGCCAAATCAGCTTGCGCATAAACACCATTTCTCAGGGACAAATGAAGCCTAATATCTTAAATTTTCATATTATGGTATCAAAATATGGAAATAATGTGTAGGTAAAATTTTTTATAAAAAATATATCTCACATGTGAAATGCATAGGGTTAGAAATTGGCTTTTGAGTTGATTTTTATTTAGTCAATTTTTTGTGTTTCGAGTTTTCAGATTTGGTCAGTGCACACATTTCAAGCTCATTTTTGTAGCAGTAAAAGAGTTCAAATATTGTTAAAATTTATCATGGTGGTATATAAATTTCATTATATTAAAATGGGATAGATAATATACATATATTAGATATAATATGTTGAATGCATAGATATCAAAATCAACTTCTACACTGATTTTTACTTAGTCATTTCCTATATCTCCCAGTTGATAAATATGCCCAGTGAGCACTTTGGAATCCCATTTGCACAAGATCAAATGAAGTAAAAATTATATGAAATTTTATATGATTGTACCCTAATTTCATGAAAATATAATTCACTTAGTTTTGAAATGGTGTGATTTTTTAGTGAAAATGATGGTATGAAGTGATGCTCCCGGGAAGATCTATCATTCGGCCAATGTTTTACCATAAAAAAATTAGAGGGAAGGTTGTAGGGGTTATTTTTATGATTTTAAAAAACTAAAAATACCTTTTTGAGTATATTTTTAAGATATTTGTGTAAATATAATCTATGATGGGT